>CM054058.1:382565525-382802455 GCA_028641055.1 Alopecurus myosuroides
GTTTGTTTGTTGTTTTAAAAAATTAGACCAATTGAATTGGAAAAATGCACTAATACTTAATATTGAAAATGAAGCCATTCCCACTAGGGTTTCCCCTAGGGTTTTTTAAAGTGATTTAAGAATTTCAATTAGTGGTGAATTGTTATGTTTTCAAAAGAGTGCTTATTTGAAACTTGGTTTGACAAGGAAAATGATTTAGGAGTTTTTGATTTAATTAATTGATTTGATAATTGGTTTGATTAAAGCAACAACTTGAGAAGTGGAAAACAAGTAATAAAAGGGTTGTTTTAACTTGAAATGACTTAGAAAATAATGATTGAAATGGTTTGATTAAATTAAGCAACAATTTAAGAGTTGATCCAATATGAAACTAATTGGAAGCAATTGATGTTTTTGGAATTGCAAATCTTTATTTGAGAGATTGTAACAGACAAGTGTGAAAACCATGTTTGAATAAGTTTGAATTTTAATATGAAAACAATGCAAACAGAAATAAAATGAGAATGATGCCATGATGCATTGCATAAATTAAACAAATAAGTAAAAACAACTAAGGTTTTCATACTTGGATGTTACAATCTGGATCTTTGAAGCACCTCTTGAGCTGTGACACGTGAAACACATCGTGCACCTTGGATAGTTTTTCTGGAAGTTCAAGACGATAGGCATTTTCCGCACGCCTTGAAAGAATGTTGAAAGGCCCAATGTATCTTGGTGCAAGCTTTCCTTTGACACCGAAACGATGAGTGCCCCTGAGGGGAGTTACACGGAGATATGCTTTGTCACCAGGTGCATAGATCATATCTCTGTGCTTGCTGTCATAGTAGCTTTTCTGACGAGACTGAGCAATCTTGAGATTTTCATGAATGATGCAAACTTTCTCTTCGGCTTCCTTAACAATGTCAGGGCCTAAGAGTGAACGTTCGCCAGCTCCAGACCAATTGATTGGACTCCTGCATCTGCGGCCATAGAGAGCCTCAAATGGTGCCATTCCTAGGCTTGCCTGGAAGCTGTTGTTGTAGGAGAATTCAGCATATGGAAGACATTATTCATGAGTCGAGAGAATGTCGCCGGTAGAAGAACTGAAGTGGAAAGCAACAACAAGGTTTCAACGGACGAAAAAGGATGTTGAGAAGAACAGGATATCGAAGCAACATTCGGAAAACACGAGACCAAAACACTCCTGAGGTACTACGGAAAACCCATCCGGGCTTCTAAAGGATAAATATCTACTGCTTAAGGAATAGAGGATCTGCTTCCGGGGCTTACACGCCTTCGTTCTCAATCGTGAGTAGGCAACCTGATAAATCATGTCACAACCACCTCCATTCCTATGGTCTAGTAGATATAACTATCCTAGAGAAACCAGGATACGTGAAATCCTAACTTGAAAGTTTAGATGAGAAGAGAAAACAATGTTGCACTTCCTTACCAGAAAAGGGAGGGTGGGTGGGGAAAGAAATAAAAGAACAGAATTCCTACTCTCACGTTTCATTTTTCCTATATAGCTACAAAATAGTTTCTAGACTCAACTGCAACCAGTAAAAGGGATCCTACAGGCAGACAGGCTCTGATACCATTTGTCGCACCCGGACTTCTAGAGGATACTCACAGTCCGCTAAACAGTAGAAAAATGGCTTACGGGGCATACCGGCACCCGCATCTCAATATGAGCAGGCCAACACGTAAACGTGTGACAACCATTCTCTACTATCCATCGTCTGCGTAAACCATCCCATAGAAATCCGACTACTTCCATTGACGTACTTCATAACATACACACATGGTACGTCAACGGCATTTGAACAAGTGATATCACAACAAATCTCTAAGACACAAAGAAATAGAAATAAGTTGCAAATAGCTCTCACTAGAGCAGAGATGGCAAATACAATCATCCAGAGGACACATGTCCCAACAATTCATCATTACATCACAGCGGAAGCATCCAAAGTGTCTGGGTACAGACAAGATCCAAATAGGCCTAAGAGGCCGGAAACGAAAAGACGGAGCCCATCCACGATGTCTCGGATCCTGCCCGGGTCCGCTATCTACTCGTCAGCAGCCTCGTCGTACTCCACGTAGTAGCCACCATGGGGATCCTCGGAAACGTAGTCTGCGGAAACCACAGCCCCAAAGGGGTCAGTACATAAACGTATTGGCAAGCAAGACTCACAAGATACCATAGTGTACCCGGCAACACCAAGTACAGATGCTTTGGGTTCAATGGAAGAATAGGTGATACAAAAGTGCGGCAGCAGGCTGCTCTAACCAACTACAGAAACACGCTACAACATCCGGCTAAAAGAGAGGGATAAGATAGCGTATCGTAACCAACTACCACTAACCTCAAGCAAACCCGTCCTGGATCTCGCCCCTTATCCAAAGAAGCAATCCGAGGATAACTCACACAGTTGGATTAATGATGGTTCAAGTTTTTGTGTCAATAAGGCTATTACTAGTCAAGTTATCATTAGTTAGGTCTAAGTTGTTCTGAGTACTTGTTAGCCAGTACTTTCACCAAGTCATCCATAACCGCGGAAAACACGACTTCTCGAGAAGATTTAACCCTGCAGGGGTGCACCAATTTGGCCGTACACGTAAGAATACCCCGCCAGATTGGAAATGCACTTCCACCAGGCGAGGCACTCAACACAACCCAACTATTCTTCGCATCAAGCCCAAAGCACCACGTGTTGTGCGTGCGCGGCTAATCGAGCCCCCACGAAGAAAAGGGGTACCCTCATAGCACTGGAAGACCACGCCGCCCTAAATGCCGACTACAAAAGTTCCACCCTGGCCTCGGGTTCGCACCTGCATATGCATGCATCAAATGGAAAACCCGAACTAAGTCTGGCGATTTGGACGAGATGCGAATCGAGTCAAATTGAGGGGGGCGCCCATACACGCTTCCCACATGCGGATAGTGCGCTCATCATGGATCAGTAGACAAGACCCTTTTCCTAATTAGGGTCGACACTAGCAGGCCTCAAAACCACGCCGGGCCTCCTGCCGGTGCCTTATCATCAAATTAGCATTACCTCAAACATTAACAGGTTGTTGTTTAACATCGAGCGCCCAGAACATCACAAAATATGGTAACAGAAATAACGGACAGCAGACTCGAGCAGTAACAACCCTAAGCATGCTAGTAAGACACGGGCATCAAGCAACAGGGGTATAGGTGTGGAGGATGGGCAATATCAGGGTTACAGGATAACATGTGATAGGATCGAACACAAGCAACGAATCTTAAGGCTAGCAGAATAGACAACGGAAAGTATCGATATCCAGTGTGGAAAGGACACAATGGTTCATGTGAGTGAATACTTGCCTGCAAACTCAGCAGCCTGGTACTGAGCTAACTCCTCAGAAGTAGTGTCGTAAACCTCGTCTGTCTCAACGTCGTCGTCTATTCGAGAAGAAGCAAACAAACAACACAGAGAGACAAACAATCAATAACATGGCATAATGCACAATCATGGGATGATGCATGACAATTTAACTGATGCATCAAAATAAGATAGTTGACATGATAACCAAATTAAATGGGCCCATATGCAATTTGGATTGCATATGGAAAGCCCATGAATTAAGGTTGGTTTAGATGATCTACAACAAAACAACATGTGAAAGTGGGTTAGCATGATGCATGGATGAGGAAAACAAAAAGAAAACAACAATAGATTCAATTTGAAATGAAGTTTACCAAGTTTGGAAATTTATTTATTAAGTTATGAAAACTTGCTTCTTAAAGGAGTTACACAAGCATTTGTTGTTTTCACTAATTTTAATTGTTCAAAATAGATAACAAAGTTCATAATTGGAAAGAACACAAAATTTTAGGTGGAATACATGTTTCATTTGTTGAAAAAGGATTTAAAATGAATTAATTATGAATTAAACAAGTTTAAACAAGATTTGAATGAATTTAATTCAAGTATGAATTTATTTGAATTTTTATGTGTTCAAAACATTAAATAAAATTCATATTTGAAGAGATTATATTTTTCTGGTTTGAAAACATATTTTATTTGTTCAAAAAGAATTTAATTTGACCAAGTTATGAATTTAGCAATTTTAAATGATTTAAACAAGGTTTAATTTATTTAACCCATTTTAATTAATCAAAACATGAAACAAAGTTTTTATTTGAAATGGTGGTTTAATTTGGCATGGAAAACATATTTCATATGTGACATTTGAATTAATATTGAATTAGTTATGAATTTAACAAAATTTGTAATGGGTTGTTTAAATTTGAATTTAGTAAACATTTGAAATGTTCAAAACAGTAAACAAATGTTTTAAACAGTTAGAGAATTAAATTTGGTACAGAAAATATATTTTTTTATTAAGTTTGGATTTGAAATGAATTAGTTATGCAATTTTAAAATCTGGGTATTAATCTGTGATTAAATTGATTAGCTAAGGGACTAAATGTGATGACATGAACTAAACTGTGAAACACAGGGACCTGTGTGCGAAATAAACTGGATCTGAACAGAGAGAAACCTAACAGGAGCCAGCCACAGTCGCTGACTGGTGGCCCCTGCGCACCGATGGCGCCAGCGTGGCGGCGGGTGCGTGCGCGTGTGGCTCAGAGTCACTGACAGGGGGCCCCGCCTGTCAGCGCTCGTTGGTAAAAATGGTGGCTTTTATTCCGCGCGAGGGGGGCTCGAACCCGCGACCTCGCGGGTGTGTGCACTGCGCGCTGGCCATATGGGCTGATGAGAGTTTCTTGTCAGATAGGAGGCACGCGCGCTTATGAGGTGTTGTTCGCGACAGCTAACTGAAACTGTAGTAACATTCAGTTAACTGAAAACGCTGACGGAGGCGGACGGCCGCCGGTGGCAGCTGCAGCGCTGCTACTGCAGCGTGCGTGTGGTGCAGTGATGCGAGGTGCTTGTGTGCCACGGTTGCAGCGAGCAGAATAGAGAGAGGGACAGGGGTGGAGAACGTGGTGCTCACCGCGGGCAGAAGGAGGAGGATGTCGGTGCGGAGGAGGTGGACGGCGACGGAGTTGACGACGGCGGCGGCGACTCGGTTGCTCCCGGCAACTGCCGCGGTGTCGAGGACGAAGGGGAAGGCACGGGGATTCGATTCCCGTGCATAACCTGCGAGGAGGAGGCCCAATGGTACGGCGATCGCCGGAATTCAGAGCGGTGGCGGTGGTGGTTTTCGGTTCAGAACAGAGAGAGAGGAGCAGGGTAGAGGGAGAGGAATGTAACACCTGGGGTGTTACCCTATTAGAGAGTTGTTTGTTTTCTTTTTTTGCTTGCATCATATGCATCACATTGCATTGCACCATGTTTGCATCACAACTGAAAATTCAAAACAATTTAAACTTTCACCCCTTGCTCAAACTTTCCAATTTCAAACTTGCAAACTAAACCACTCACTTGTTTTTCAATAGTTTGAAATTGATTTAATCAAATTGGCTGTTAATAAATTTCCCCCTCTTGTTAAAACCCTAATGGCTAACTCAAAAAAATTTAATCAAATCATTCATTAACTTGTTGGGTTTAATCAAACAACTATTTTCAATCAATTAATTAAATCACCTTCATCTTCAAATCAAATGCCTCAAACATAACCACTTTTGAATTTATAAACTTTAACAAGCCAATCAACTAAATTTCAATCAAATTAAACCTTAGGGGTAACCCTATTGAAAATGCTTTGTTTTTCTAATATTGATTATTATTGCAAAATTCTTTCAATTTGGTTTACTTTTCAAACAGCAAGCAAATGTTTAAAATTTTGAAAATAAAAGCTACCAAATGTTTGCAATTGGTCTAATGAATTTACCCTAATTTTTCCAAATTTTTCCCTAAACCAAAACCTATCTTTTTCTTCCAAAAGCAAAAGCTACAAAAAAAACAGAAAAGGAAAAATAAAAAAGAAGGAAAACCCTGCGCGCGCAGCAGCTAATCTAGCTGGCCCAGCCCACCTAAACCCTATCTCTCGCGCGCGCCAGCCCAGCCCGCCTAGCCCTCCACTTAACGCTTAGAAAAGCGTGCTGATCTTCTGTTTGGCGTACGGCAAGCATCGCAGCGTGCCACCGCGACCGCGCGGCGACTCCGGCGGCCCCCCCTTGCTTTCTGCGCCTATAAAACGCGCCCTAGGCCTCCGCGCCAACCCTAGGCCCCCTAGGTTCCCTGTTCCTCCTCTCCGCCGCCGTCAATCGCCACCTCCCCGACGAATTCCTTCTCTGCTGCCACCTCGCCGGAATCCACTCCTCTGAACCTCCCGATGGCGCCGCCACCTCCCACTCCTACCTAGCCACCTACCACCTGGAATCGGAAGGCCTCTGCTTCCTCTACGGTTTGGACACGGGAGCGCAACCGGAGATCGTCTACATCCTCGACGTCGTCCTCGTCTTCGCCGCGGCTGCCGTCGTCAGCGTGCGTCACCGCCACCCCGAGCCTCTGCCTCCTGCTACTCCGGTGGTGAGCCACCGTTCCCTTCCACTCTCTCCCTCCTCTCGCATCCGTGCACGATCTGCACAAGTCCAGCACCCATCGCGCACGGCCACGGTCACCGTTCCCCGCCGGCGCGCCACCCTGTTCTGACGGACGCGGAACGTTTTGGTCGTCAGGCTTAAAAATTCAGTTAACGTGGCGATGAACGATAACCTCTCTGCGTTCGCTTCTCTGTCGAACCTGAAGATCTAGCGCAGTGGTTTCGTCTGCGCTGTGCCAAGGCGAGGGCGCGGGTTCGAGTCCGCAGCGCCCCAATTTTTGTTTCCTTTTTCTTCCGCAGCGCAGCGGCCCACCTGGCATCGACCTCCACTGCCACGCGTGCGTGCGCAGCGCCACGCTGGCCTCTGGCCCACGCGGCAGTGGCAGCGTGTAGATACCAGTGCGGTACCAAAAGGTTTCTGCGAATTCCTGTAATTCCAAAATCATTTTAAAATAGCAGATTTAAAACAAAAACTTCAAACTTTAATAACTTCCATTCTGTAAATCCAATAAATAAAAAGTTTATATGTTTTCTGTTCCAAATTTCCTAATCTTTCCAAATAACCTATTTGTGTACTGTTTTGACAATTACAAATGCCTTTAAAAATTCAAACTTAAATAATTCAAATGTTAATTTATAAATTCAATAACTAATTATTTATTAATCCAATAAATTCAAATAAAATATGTTTTCCATACCATTTTAAATAACCTATTCAAATATAATTTTTTGTTTTCTGTTTTGAATAATTAAAATTGCCTAAACAATTTAAATCTTGTTTAATTCAATTAAAACTTGTTTAATATTGTTCAATTCATAATTAAATAATCCTAACTCCAATTTCAATATTTAAAACATGTAATCCAACTAAAATTTGATGTCCTTTTCAAATATAAATTTTGTTATTTGTTTTGAACACTTTAACTTGATGAAAACAACAATTGCTTGTGTGACATGTTTAAGTAACCAAACTTTCCAAACTTAACCAATAATTTCCAAACTTGTTAAACCTTATTTCCAATTGATTCTATTGTTGTTATTTTGTTGTTTTCCTCACCCATGCATCATACTAAACCACTTTCACCTGATGATTAGTTGGAAAACAAATAATCTAACCATAATTCATGGGCTTTTCATATGCAACTCAAATTGCATATGGGTCCATTTAAATCTGTTTATCTTGTCAACTAGATTATTTCTATGCATCAATTAAATTGTCATGCATCCATATCTTGATCATGCTGGATCTTTTGCCGTAGTAGTAATTGTTGCATCCGGTGTTTGTTCGAGGTTCATTGCTTCTTCCCGGATAGGACGTTGAGATGATGTGAGCAACGACAAGTTCTGCTACCTTGCGGGATCTCAGGCAAGTATACTCACTTGCTGCCAAATGGCTGCCTTTCATCACTTGTTACCGATTCTTTCTGTTGTTCTTTTCTGCTAGCCTTAGTAGTAGTTGTTTCTGTTACGAACCCATCACATGAATCCCTTAACCTTGACATTGCCTCACCTCCATACCTATAACCATTGCTTGTTGCCCGTGTCTTACTATCATGCTTAGGGTTGTTTTGCTCGAGTCTGTTACCCGTTACTTTCTGTTACTACTCTATTATGTTCTGGGGGCTCGATGGTTAATCAATCAATCATGCTGCTGTTATTGTTTAATAATAAATTTGATGATAAGGCACCGGCAGGAGGCCCTTTGTGGTTTTGAGGCCTGCTAGTGTCGACCCTAATAGGAAAAGGGTCTTGTCTACTGATCCATGATGAGCGCACTACCCGCATGTGGGAAGCGAGTATGGGCGCCCCCCTCAATTTGACTCGATTCGCATCTCGTCCAAATCGCCACATTTAGTTCGGGTGTTCCATTTGCTGCATGCATGATCTTGCGAGCCCTTGGTACCCGGGTGGAACTTTCGTAGTCGGCATTTAGGGCGGCGTGGTCTTCCAGTGCTATGAGGGTCCCCTTTTCTTCGGGGGCTCGATTAGCCGCGCACGCACAACACGTGGTGCTTTGGGCTTGATGCGAAGAAAAGTTGAGTTGTGTAGAGTACCTCGCTTGGTGGGTTAGCTCCCCATCTGGCGGGTTATTCTTGCGTGTACGGCTAAATTGGTGCAACCCTGCAGGGATAATCTTCTCGAGAAGCCGTGTTTTCCGCGGTTATGGATTACTTGGTGAAAGTACTGGCTAACAAGTACTCAGGACAACTTAAACCTAATGATTAACAACCTTTCACCCCATGATTAACAACTTGACTAGTAATAGGCTTATTGACACAATAATCTGAACCATCATTAATCCAACTGTGTGAGTTATCCTCGGATTGCTTCTTCGGATAAGGGGCGAGATCCAGGATGGGTTTGTTTTGGATTTACTTCCAGTTGGTTACTATACTCGATCTTATCTTCTTTCTGTTAGCCGGAAGTGGTAGTATCTCTCTGTAGTTGGTTAGTGCAGCCTGCAGTCGCTTATTTGCAATAACCCCTTCCTTTCCGTTGAGCCTAAAGTATTTGTATCTTGTGATGACTGGCTACGCCGGTAACTTGTGAGTATGGGTTTTATCCCCCTTGCCAGTACTTAACCGTACTGACCCACGAATCTCTTTCGTGGCTGCAAATTCCAACTTGCAGTCAACAGGTATGAAGTCTGACGACGTTAGCTTGGGAATCCCTCCGGCTTGGCCTGGGCAGGGATTGGACGCTCTCGGTTATCTTCAGGACTCTTAGTCCAATTTGTATCTTGTCCGTAGCCGGACGATATGTTGTTTCTTCCGCTGTTATTTGGATCTTTGTATTGTATCAGTTGTACCCTTGACCCGTTTGAGTCATCTTGTATCTATCTGGTTCTGTTGTAATTGTGGATTATTCGTGAACTGTTGTAATGTTATCATAAGTGGCAACCTGGAATCGGTTATTATGCGGATTTGGCGGGAATGCTGAAATCTGCATAGTGCCCGATCTTGGGGCGTCACAAGGAAGAAATCGGCGGCGGAGAGGGAGAGAGGCGGAGAAGAAACTAGGGTAAAGGGGAGCCCTCGGGCTAGGGTTATAAGGAGGGGGAGGTGGTGCTCGAGGCCGTCCCTGCCTCTGTACCTCGACGTGGACAGCACGGATGTGCTGCCGTACAGAGGTAGGAGAAAGGAGGGGGGTAGCAGGCCGTGGGCTAGGTGGGCTGGGCCTGCTGCCTCTCCCTCTGCGGTTTTTTTTTCTGTTTATTTTTTTTTGCTGAAAAGGAAAAGGGAAGAAAAGGGGTAGTTTTAGGGTTAGAAAAATTTAGGAAAATTTTGGTATAGCTTATTTATGGTAACAGCAACATTGTGCAACTTTTGTTTTCCAAATTTTTTTAAAATTATGTTGCTGTTTGTATTTTATTTGAATTTGAGTGAATTTTTGGTATTAATTGATTAAATGAAAAGAACAATTTAAAAGTTTTTAATTTCAAGTGTAATGGTAACAAATGATTGATTTGTTTTGTAATTTTCATATATTTCAAAAAGGTTGCTGTTTGGAAATTTAATTGAATTTTGAATGAAATTGAATTAATTAGATTATTTAACTTAAGCAAGTTAATGGTTTGCTCTTCCAACTTTAATGGAAACAAATTGATATTTGGGTTTGAAATTTTCATTTGAAAGTTGTAACAGAACAAGTATGAAACAAGCATTTGAAAATTGGTTTGAAATTCAAATAGAAAAACAAGGGAAAACAAGGAAAACAAATGCAAAACTTTTGATGCTATGATGCAAAACATAATTTAACACAAAGCAAACATTCTAAGGGTTGTTTTTCATACTTGGGATGTTATAACAATCTCCACCTGGCACCACATCGGGACCAGCACAACCTTTCTTTAGAAGATGTCCAGTAGGAGGTTTACCCAGTTTTTTTTTTCTCCAGGCCTTTGCCAAATTTCCCACCTAAGCAATTTTATCTTCTATTGTACCAGAAATGCAGTGTGGATTTAGATGAGAAACTCGGTTTCTCCCAATAACAAACACATAAAAATTGAGTAGTGAAATTCTCTATGTTATCGAAACTACTTTAATAAGAGGAAGTTCTCCCAAGGGCATCAGAAGGTGCGCACTTGCACAAGGATTTGACGGGAGGAGCTCTTGGGCGCTGGGAGGAGCTCACCTTGCCGTAATCAACAAGGAACGGAGGGAGACTCAGGGGAGCTCCACTGAGAAATAACGACAAGGTGGGGGCATGGTTTCGGGGGAGAGGAGAGGGGAAAGAGAGAGGGGATTGAGGGATTTTTGCGAGTGGCCTCGGGGTTCCCAGGGATGCGCGGGAGGAGGAGAACGTGCGAGGAGATCGTGCGAAGCTCGGGTGCGAATTTTTCGGATGGAGGTGAGGGATGACGGCTGAGGGTACGATGACATCGGGTGGGTCCCGCCTGTCGATGAGAGAAGGGAAGGAGGTCCGCGCTGGTGGGCTGCTGCTGTGTTCCGCGCGCGTGCGTTGTGCAAGGGGAGTGGGAAGGGGCTCGTCTGTTGGGCTGGCCGTTCTGGTTCTCTTTTTTTTGTTCTTATTTTTCTTTTTCTTGTTTTCTAAAACAAGGCATAACTTTTAAATTATATGTCCAATTATCCTCAAATTAGTTTATATAGTTTTGTAAATACTATATCTTTTAAAATAAAACCGTTTGGTGTTGTTTCCAACACATTTCAAAATTTGAAATTTAAAAAATATGGATAATGCCTTAATGATACTAAAATCATTTTAAAATAGAAAATAAGAATTAATTGGAATTAGGGTTTAATAAAATTAAGAGAGGTTGTTTCAAAAGTAAGAATTGGTTTTCAAGGTCTTTTACTTCTTTTCAAAAAACAAACTAATTTATATAAACACTTTATTTTTTATTACTTGGTATAATATTTGAAAAGGCAGTATGAAAAGATTTTTACAGTTATAAATGGATATAAAACATGTTTGTAAAAAGGTTTGCTAAGAAGGAATATTTTCCCTTTATCATGAAAACTAGATTTTAAAAAGGCTTAGGGTTTTAAGGATGAAAGGTAGTTTGGATTCTTAAATCCAATTTCATTGTGATGTATATTGTTTTCTTTTGTATCTTGCATAACATTTGGTTTTTGGTGACTTGTTTAACCGGAAAACAAAAAGTTTCAATTTTTTGTGTTTTTTGAGTTTCTCAAAAAATCAGGGATGTTACACCATGATGCAAAAGATGGAGATCAGGTGCAAGAAGGACATTATCATATCACATTATCCATGCATGTGATGTTAATCTTTTTATGCATCTTATTTTTCTTAGATCGCAATGGTAGAATTATAAGATGATCCCTCTCACTTAATATCAAGAAAATAATGTGTTCTTCCTTATTATGCACCGTTAAGAAAGTTTGTTGTTTCGAGACACCATGTGATGATCGGAGGTGGCAGACTCAACGTTCTCATACAACGGGTGCTGACAAGCCTAGCATGTACAGACATGGCCTCAGAACACACGCAATACTACAGTTCTACTTGGTGAGCCTAGCATGTATAGACCTAGCTTCGGAACATGTAAACGAAAGGTAAAGTATAAGTCATATGGACGATACGATGAACGTGTCGATGTTCGCCTTTGCAGCTACATCATCTCACGTGATGATCGGTTTTGGTGTAGTGAATTTGGTTTGTGTAATCACTAAAACGACTAGAGGGATGTTGTTTTTGAGTGGGAGTTCACTTGAACTTATTTTACCATAACAACCAATCAAAGTGAATTTGCATAAATTGTAGTATTCAATTGCATCCACAAACTACCTTGCACTTAGATTGTTAATTGAGATATAACTGTTATGATCTGGTAAACCCATTTAAGATTGGTACTGTATTAGTGAATCTTAATTGATTCCTATTGTGGATTTTCGGTATTTCCTACCTAGCTCCATATGATTAATGATTGATTGATCAAGAGAGCAAATAATTCCTACTTTGAATCCAATGTCATGCTTGCTTCCATAATACTTTATCTTCGAAAGAAAGGTGATTTAGGAACCGAAAAGAATTGTTTTCAGAAACAATCAAGTGAAAGATGATATCTAGAAACTTTTTTTGTGACAATGTATGCTTATATTATTTGAATATATGCAATGATTAAAGACGCTAGGCGTTTGAATATTGCAAGAAGTTGGGCGCTAATATTATCCTCTAAATTCCTTCCTCTGAGCTATAGTAGCATCATCACAATATTGTTATGATGGTATGAATTAAAAGTATGGGAAAATCGTTTACCTTGCTTGAGGATTTCTAAGAGTGGGATCCGTAAGAATGCTATTAATATGGTGATATTAGTAGAACAATCAAACTCAAAGTATGACTCAATGGGTGATAGTATATGACTAGCACGCCAAGGAAAATGAGCTAGTACGACTAGCATTGTTTGATGTTGAATGATTATTCTTGTAAATAAAAGGGAATATTTAAATTAGAATTACAAAAAGTTACATGACAGAAAAGAAAATAACTGGAAAAGTCCAGCTAGGAGTATATGCTTGGTATACAAGTTATAGATGTATTACTAGTTAACAAAGTATTTTTTTGGTATTTTTCTACCATATTGGTTGGTATGAGTTGTCATACAAAGCATCGCAATGCAAAAAATACAAGGGCCTAAAAGGAACTAGTAGTAGATGTGGAATCGATCATGACAAGAACAGAAATAAAGTGTTATTATGTTAATTGTCGTATCGAACCAAACATTCAAGATTTATTTTAAGAACTTAATAAGTTGTTATTCTGTTCCAGTCTTTTGTGAGAACAAATGAGATTGTTAAAACTATGACCATATACCATAATTGATGGATGCGTTAATATAAATCGTGTTGGTAAAGTAAACATCTATAAGACTAAATGCTAAACGTTGCAAGACATAAAAGAATTTCAATTAAATTGTGACACCACCATTTTAGTTCATATCGGAAAGGAAAACATGAAGGAACTGCATGTTAATGGACTTCTGGAGTCATTTTATTTTTTAATAAATTGACGCTTGTGAGACCTCTTCCAAAAGATTACTAGACTTACGTTCATAGTCCAAAGTAAAATGGACTACTAATTTAATGGAGATTGTACATGATGTATATAGTCCATTATGTATAGTCATGTGTGGTGGCTTAACTTTTCCTTCATGAAATTTCGTGTAACAGCCTAATTTTTGGAAGACAGGAAAAACTTGTTTTCAATAACCCAAAAATCAGGGCCAACAAAAACTTTTTAATATGTTTGACTAATGCTTGTGTTTCTTGTCTATTTGATTGTTGATTGTGTTTTTGTTTGAGTTTGTTAACAACTACCATTAAAAGCAATGATCATAACTTTCTTAAAGCACAACCCTTGTGATCAAGTCATGACAAGAAAACTTATAATCTTTACCCATCACCCTCTTTTGGCAAAAACCTTTTTGAAAGTGTTTTGATTTTAGAAGAAACCCAAAGGCCAAGTTTGAGAAAAACAAAAGATAATTTCCAAAACTATATGAAAAGTATTTTGGGGCTAATCATCTCCAACATGTTTTCAACCAAGATGTTTTTGCAAGTAGTTCAAAAACACCTTCTCACTTCCTTCTTTTGCAAAAACTATAAGAGGGGACAATGTTACCCCTGTGTTCTACCTCAATTATATTCTTTTGGAAATAACAACTTTTGAGCTGAACCTCTTTACAAAATCCTCTTGTCATGGTATGTATTGATCACTATCTAAAATTTAACACATGAGAAAACATCCTGGAAAGTAATTTGAAGAGCTCAGTTGTTTGAGTGATCTGGTGTGACTTGCTATTTTATCTGCTTGTTGTGTGATCTCATCTTGTGATTGCTTGCAAGTATTTATTTATGTTTGTTGACTAGTGTGTGTTGTTTTATAAAAATAAAACCTAGTAATGACAAGATCAAGCATCAATACCATATTCCATCTCATGTCCATATCATCTTCTGTTTTCTTAAAAATCTCCAACTTTGGAGACAAGATTCTATGACAAATCTTGAACTAATCATCAATGCACCATCATACATCTCATTGTATATACCTGTGATATCTATCCAAGTTGTTATTCTGGATATTGAAACCCTTTGGCATCATCTTTCAAAGTCCTTTAGAAGGCATCCCTAAATGTTGATCATATCTCCTTTATTATGAAGCACTTTGCCCATGTTACTCCAAACCACTCATCTTTGTTTTCAAGGACAATCAACCTACCCTTTTCATATTCATGACTTATATATCACCTCCATATGGTCCATTTATTTTCCAATGGCCATTTAATTATTTATCTCTCATGGTTTTTAACCTAATAAATAAACTCCTGTTTTCATCCTTTTTCCACTTGATGCCTCAATTATTTTCAAAGGAGTTGTTTATTAAAAATCACTTTTGAGACCTATATTATATACTCTCTCATTCCAACTCAAAAATATTTGTTTTAAAAGCATTTTACTATTTATTATTTTCCATTTTCCAAAAGGCCAGAAATGGATTTTAAATTATTTTGTGAAGAAAAGTATTTCCTAAAATCTTGGAAAAATTACCCAACATTACTATGGTTATGTGGGACTTATTTATAGAAAAAAATTGATAGTTGTGCTGAAAGTTTTGGAGAAAACATTTAAAAACTGTTTCTGCCATTTTTGAATTTCCAAAAATTTTGTGAAAGAAAGGTTTTCAGAAAATCTTGAGACCACCATCCCTAGACTCCATTTTTCATCCTATATACAATGGAAATTATTTTGCACCTATGTTATATTCAAAATTCTGGTGAAAACAAGCAAAAACCATCTCTGTTGTTTTTGGGCACTATTGAGTTCATGTCTCTACTAGTCAATCATTTCACTCTATCTACCTCTCTCCTGTTCTGTGAGGTAGAAAACCTCCCCATCACTCTCCTATACATGTTATATCCACCCATAGCTATATCTATCTCTCCCTCTCTCTCAGCCATTAGCAAGTGGACAAAGGTGGTGATCACCCTCCTCTTCTCTGTCCACCTCCACAGTGCATCCCAAAGGAAAATATCGTGCCAGCATACTCCACTCGAATCCCGTGACTCCCTGGAGAGAGCCCTCCCTTTCTACTTGTCTCCATCTCCCTTGCTCGCGAGCTGTCCATGGCGCCCAGGACATGCTCGCCACGTCCCTCACGTTCCGACACTTGGGACGCATGCTCACCCTCGAAACCACGTCAACTCGCTCCACGAGCTCTCCTGGAGTGTTCCCGTGACTCCCATTACCCACCTCTCGTCCTCATTCTTCTCCAGAGGCTTGTCGAACACCTGCGGGTGTGAGGAGAGAGCTCCCGAATCCGATCATCTCGGACCGTATCCCTCCACCCGATCCATCCCTAGAGGACCCCCGAACCATGACCTATTCCCTAGACTTATCTCGCTCTCGGAGTCCGTGGGAGCGCTCGCGCCCGAGCTCTCTGGTCCTCCATGTCCGCGGGTCGTCGTGGTCGTCGTTGGCTAGGTATCGGTCACCTCACGACTCCATGTCCCTTCCCTCAGCTCTATCAACTCCCCAATCGGATTTTTATTCCCTCAATTTCATCTTCCACTCCTTGCAGAACTACCGCATCATCGTCTTGGGTCACCGCCGCGGGTCCGTGTCGAACTCCGGCTGGGAGCCTTTCCCACCAAGCGCTGGCAGGGGCACCGATCTCGCACCATCTCACTGATACTCCTCGACCTTCCTGCGCATCCCGGCGACCTCCAGAGGGGCGTGCGGCGAATCTCCGGTGAGGCTCCGCCCCTGGCCGTCGTGCCTGTCTTTTTCCGCCGCCACCTCTTGGCCCTCGCCGACGGGGGCTGACGCGGCGGGATCTCAGCCGTCGGATTCCCATCCGACGTGAACTTACCGCTTCGGGGCAGTTGTCCAACCGACTGGTGGGTCTCGTTGAGGCCCACGGTCAGGTTTTTGACTTTGCCTCCGCACGGGAAATGCTCATGGGCTGGCCCATCTCCCACCTGCTCTCCGCGCCGCTCAGCTCGGAGCAGAACCGGCCCACTAATTCTTTTTCTGCAGGTTGTTTTTCTTTTTCCTGCAGCTCTGTTTCCTGATGTTTGTTTTAATACGAAATAAAAATGCAAATGTGTAAAACCTGCCAAACCAAAAATCAAAGATGTAGATCTACAAAATATTAACCATCTCCAACTTGTAGATCTGCATTTTGTGCAATATTTTAAGAGAAATAAAATAAATGGCAAAAGCACTCATTAACACCATTTATTTAATAACTTGAATTTTATGTATTCAAAACATGCAAACTCAACTGTTATGAGTATCCCTTGAAAATATCTATCTGGTGCAGTTGGCCTTGTGTTGACTTGAGTTGTTATGTGAAAATGACATGCATGTTAGTTTTAGGCCAGGGAGCACTTCTGTGAATTATTTAATTTTATTGGTAATGATTTTTGAAGTGAATCCAATTGTGTTGGTTTGCTAGTGACTAGGAGCACCTAATACTAATTTTTCATGATTTTAGGAGTTAGAGAATAGCCTTGGTGCAATATTTAGTGTTTAGCTCTTTCCTGCATATTATTGCTATGCCTTTATTAAAATTGTGTGTTATATTGTTTTTGTTATAAAAGTGATTCCTAGCATGTGTAAGGTATTAATACATGATTGAGATGTGTTTTGAGTATTTCGTTAGCATGATAGGGTTTGGGTGTGGAAAACCATGTTTGTTATGGTTTTATTCTCATAGGGTGTTTTCCTAGTAATAATAGGTTAAATTATGTTATTCTTCATATTGGTATGATGAACTGAATAAATGCTTTAGTATTGTTTTCCATATCATAGCTACTGTTATCCTAGCATATTATACTTGATTGCATGCTTGAGTGAGCTCTAGATCAAATTGTCATGCTATGTTAGTATTAGATGTTTTTCTGCCATAAAGTTGTTGTTTGCATGCTTAGTTTTTGAGGCATTGATTAGATTGTTATTTTGTTATTACTAGAATTTCTAGGTGTTGTTTTCTCTGTTATTTGGATGCCATCTTACAGATCCCTCATGTTAGAATAAATCATGTTTGATGATTTCTTATGGTTATGCATGTATGCATGTCTAAATGGCCCTTTTTGCATCTCTAGTTTTAGTAGTCTTTTGCCCCATGATTATTTTCATGTATTGAGTGATGCCATGATATGTTTGGTATTGACTTATCTCTGTTATTAGGTTGCTTAGGTACTGGTTGTATTGTTTCTCCATGTTTAGAAAAGCATGTGTTATTATGGGCTTGTAGTATTGCTTGTTAATATTTTCCTATGCATGTGTATGTGTTCCTAGATTGTTTTCTTGTTATTTTTCTCATCCTCATGAATGAACAGAGAGTCATTTAACCTTATTTGAGCATGATATGAGAGTGGCACACCCACTGGACTCATGCCATTTTGGTTGAGGATCCATAACATCAATTCTAGTGTTATTCGTGTGTATTGTCTGTGCCTGTTTTGCTTGATGGTGTGCACCCTAGTACCATTGTTTGTGAGTGTACTTGTTTGATGAAATGATTGCTATATGTTTACTTTTTTTCAAGTGCTTTCCTTTGTTTGGTTCTGATTGGGTGTTTTCCTTTTTGTGTTTACGACGTTAGATAACGAAGACGGTATTATTTTCCCGGAGAAGTTTTTATTGCAACTCTTGTTTATTTCAAGAGCAAGACCAAGACCAGTGCCAAGGCAAGACATTGTAAATGCTTGCTGTTGTTTTACTTATCATTATCTATCATGCATGTTTTACTTCTGAAGTTTTACAAAAGTTTGATTCAAAAACTATTCTTTTAAGTGGACTATACCACTATCTGTTTTATGTATCTAATCTGCTATATCCACTATATAATCTTGGTGTTACCAAGCCCTTTAGACATTTTAGTATCATAACTTAACCAACTTAAGTCCCCTAGTGGACATTTTAACTTGATGTTTTTGGAAAGCTAAAGCTTGGAAAAAACCCAAGGAAAGGGGGACCTTGTCTGAGGGAGGTTTGTGAAAAAGGAAATGTTTTCGTCTTGTTTTCCAAAAATGACACATAACCTAGTCTTCGCCGGACAACCAAGCCGTGCTGCCACATTACCCCAATATGGGAACGGGGTCTAGCTAATTTCTTGTCGGTGTTAGTCCGTGTCTACCTCAAAGTGATATAGGGGTTAGAGTCCCCCGAACCGAATTGTCGCCGGGAGGGAGAAATAGGACATTCACAGTGTGGGATTAAGTTCACTACCGGTTGCAGCAATTGGGTCTCCTGCCATGGCGGTGTGTTGTCAGGGGAAACTGGATCGATACGGCTGACTCACTCGATGCCGGGGAGAACAAACCCAGTTGAAGAGGTAGTCATTTACTAGCAGTGACATAGTGTATGGTTAGGACCAGTTATCCGATGTTTGCATACTATCTCGGACAGTCCGTCGTTGTTCACGGCGGATGTACTTGATCTTGTGGATTGTGTCCACCTCTGCAGAGTAAAACTATTCAGAATAGCCGCGTCCTCGGATATGGACAGTTGAATGGACATGTAGCTAGCATTGTGTCAACGTTTGCAAAAAGCTGGAAAAGTGTTTTGGAACTTGTACCTGGGAGGTACATTGAAAGGGAATGATTGTACCTTTGAGGTACCGATTAAATGATGATCTTGAAGATGTGATCTTCCAATAAGTTTTGCAAAGAGAAACTTTTATTCTATTTAAAATGCTTTATCAAAACCTTGTGGACCTGCTATATCTACAAGAGAAATAAAATATATTTTGAAGTATCTTCTTCAACAAAAACAACTAAAACCTGTGCAACCATGATGTGTCCTCAATTCATCATGGCTAGTTGAACCTTAACTACAGCCTTCCTACCACCTATATATATGCATACTTGCATGTTTAGCTTTCATTTGGGGTGTCTTGCGGAGTACATTCAAACGTACTCACATTGGTTTCGTCCCTGGCTATTGTCTTAGTCAGACTTTGAGCAGAAACCCGGAGAACCTAAAGAAGATGGTGTCGCTGACGGCTATGCGAACTAGGAACGTCTCCGAGTCAGTAGCCTGTAGGTAGTCAAGGCGTTACTTGGGTTTACCACGAGTGTGTTTTGTAGTCTTCCACTGTTTTTAGTGTGTGTTCCTGCCCTGCGTGGCAGTTGTTTTCAACTGAGTCAAGTGACCAGTTGTGTAAGCCGTGTATTCGTGTAGTGGATGTTGTAATCTGCAATGACAACTCGATTATGTTGTTCACGACTAACTGATCATGGGATCGTGAATGTATGCATACTGGAGGTCTCGGGCTGCTAGTCTGGGGTCCCCACATTTCGTCGATGATTTGAGTACATATATGAGTATATCAATTTAAAGAGAATGGAGTTTGACATTTTTGAATTGGTTCAAACTATTGTTAGTATGAAGTAAAAATCATCGTAACAAGATAATCAAGTATTTATGATTGGATCATAAAAGGATAAAATTTGAGTTACAAGTTTAGCAAAACATCTGAGGAGTTGCAGAATTGTTCTACAACTTATACTTATCTAATTACCCCACATTAGTTTTGGAGTGTTCGAGAGCCAAAATCAAGCCTTGTTGGACATGGTAAGATAAATAAAAATGCCATTATAGTTTTGTATGTTATACATTAGAGACAACCGCTTTTACACTGAAAAGAGCGCCATCATGATCCGTTTAAATTGACACCTGAGACGTCCAAAACGTATCTCCTTTTCCAAACACTTTTCTTATTGTTTTCCTCTAAACTTGTGAGATTTGGATACCACTAACACGGACTAACACTGTTTTCACCAGAATTACCTTGGTGTCTTGTTTTTGTGTAGAAAAATCAACTTTCGGGATATTGCCCAGAAAATATCCCTTTGAGCCTAAAACACCAGAACACCTCGGGATCCAGAAGGAGGCCCGGAGAGGGGCCAGGAGGGGGCCACACCACCCCCTGGCGCCCCCCTTGGTCGCGTCGCCTGGTGGTGTATGCCACCCAGGCACCCCCCCTCGGACTCCGCTTTCGACTACATATGCCCCGTAACCTAAAAAACCTAGGGGGTTCGTCATATTCCACAGAAATACAACAAAGCGCCGCCGCCTCAAAACTCAATTCGGGGATCATAAGTTCCTGTTCTGGCGCGTGCCGGGATGGGGATTCAAAAGAGATCATCTCCATCGACACCGCCACCTCTTCTCCATCAACCATCCATGATTCCTCCGTCCATGTGTGAGTAAACACCTCTGTAGGGTAAAGGGATGGAAGGCATTGGATGAGATTGATCATGTAATAATGCCAGATTGTTAGGGCATAGTGCCTAGTATCCATTGTTAGTGTTTTCTACCGTTGTTGCAACTTGTTATGCTTAATTCTTGTCACTACGGCCTGAGTGCCATGATTTCAGATTTGAACATGTTATTGTTTAATGAGTATAATTATGTTTCTTGATCATATCTGCAAGTTGTTTACACATGTCATTGTCCAGAACCCGAGGCCCCAAAGTGACAGAAATGGGACAACCGGAGGGGATGGTTGTGATGTGAGGATCACGTGTGTTCACAGAGTGTTAATGCTTTGCTCCAGTGTTTTATTAAAAGGAGCACCTTAATTACCAATAGTTTCCCTAGAGGCCCCACCGCCACGGGCTGGTAGGACAAAAGATGTTGTGCAAGTTTCTCATTGCGAGCACGTATGACTATATTGGAACAAATGCCTATGGTTTGCCTAGAAGTTGGATGTTTTATTATTTATTATCTGCAATGCCCATGTTAGATTATTACATGACCTATATTATCCATGCAACGCCCGTTCATCCATTCCCTCTATGCCTACGGTACTTCCCATCCTACTATTTTCCGTGATTGCTACTGATGTTACTATTGTACTATTGTTGTTATTTTATTTCTACTTCTTCTATAAAACTGTTACCACTGATAAATTGTTGCGAGCAAGTATACTTTCAGGTGCATATGAATTGACAACTCAGTTGTTAAGGCTAATAAATATATTTTGGCTCCCCTTGTGTCGAATCAATAAATTTGGGTTTTACTTCCCTCGAAGACTGTTGCGATCCACTATACTTGTGGGTCATCAAGACTATTTTATGGCGCCGTTGCCGGGGAGCATAGCTTTATTTATTTGCTCACTTGATCGTGATATTGTTCGCTGCAATCCATTCATCATGCACAAAACTCGTGATGAAAAGTCTCTATATTACCATCCACTACAAGAAGAGGTACAACTCTGAACACCTTTGTTGTTCTTGACTCACCGTCTGTTATGAGTAAGCTTCTTACTCCACCACATGCTACACGTTCTGTTACTTCTGTTGAGTCTGAAAATGTTTCTGATACTTTTGATGATGCTTCTACTGTGCTTGATGATACTGGTTCTCTAGGTCCTTTCCTAGATGCTACAATTTCTAAATCAAAACAAATTTAAAATGCTGAAATTTTTGTTGAAAATGCTTGTACACCTATTAAATCACCTGAGCCTATTGATGATCTTTATGAAACCTATATCAAACTTAATGATGATTTTATTGAAGAAGCTCGTGCTACTACTGGTGCAAGTGCTCCTAAGAGTCTTCTTGCAAGACATGCTATGAAATATAAATCTTCTCTTGATGCTAAGCTTGCCACATCTCCCATACACACAAGGATTATGATTTCTCCCTAGATTTATCTTACATATCTATTGTTGAGAAGGAACCTTTTTGTGGAACTTAAAGTTAAAGTGTTATGGAACACATGAATGAACTTTCATCTTTGAGTAGTTTATTTTCTAATGATATTAAACTGCGTACTTATTTCGTTACCAAGATCTTCCCTTTCCCATTGAAAGATGAAGCTAAAACTTGGTTTAACAATCTGTCACCTGGATCTATTACTGATCCTATGGATTTGGTTAATGTATTCTTTCAAATATATTTTCCAGCTAGTTCCCAACATGCTGATGTGCAGGAAATTTTTAACTTTGAGAAAATTGAAGGAGAAAATTGCCTGGATCTTGGAAAAGGTTTTGTTCTTTCATAAGAGCTACCCCTGGATATCCATTACCTAAAATGAGCTCCTATATATATATATATATATATATATATATATATATATATATTATAATGGACTAACTTTTGAATCTAGGACATACCTGGATAGTTGGGATGGTTGTATTTTCAGGATAAGAACTCCAGAGGAAGCTGAGGAATTAATGCCTAAAATAGCCAAAAATAATGATGATTGGAATATACCTGAGCCTACACCTACACGAGAGCCAACACCAATACCAACACCCAAGATGAGAGGGGTGATCTAATAAATGATGAAGTGATGAAGGAAGCTAAGAAAACTCTTAAAGAGAGGGGCATTAAATCTGAAGATGTGAAGAATTTACCTCCTATAGAAGGGGGTTCTGATGGAACCTGAGGGTGGATTATTACTCATAGATGTAGTTGTATTACAGTCTATGTATATTCTTGTAATGCCCGCACTAAATATCATAGTAGTCATCATGTCATTAATGTGCACTACGGTGCAACCTCTATTTGTCAATTGCCCAGCTGTAATTTGTTCACCCAGCATGCTATCTTTTATGGAGAGACACCACTAGTGAACCTATGAACCCCGGTCCATTTTCCTACACTGTTAAACAAACCAATACAATTTCCAAACCACTATAATTTCCTACTTTCTTTACTTACTGCAAGCATACACCATTTTCCACACTATACGTCTAATCTTTGTTTTCAGCAAGACTAGTGAGATTGACAACCTCACTATACCGTTGGGACAAAGTATTTTGGTTGTGTTGTGTGCAGGTTCCGCATTCTTGCTAACACCGGTGAGGCGCCATCACCACCGTCAGTGGCATCAACCTTCCGAAGATCCTCTATCTCCTACTGGATTGATAACCTTGGGTCTTAACTGAGGGAAATTCTTACCACTGCACTCATCACACCCTCCTCTTGGGTTTTCCAACACGCATCCATAGCAACAGGAATTCTTGGCACCCTCAAGGTGTAGCAAAGAATATCTGTAGCCATCACAAGTAGCAAGAATTTCTGGCGCCGTTGCCGGGGAGAAAGAAGTCTTCTGGCAAGGGGAGTCTCTCACTCTCAACCTATTTATTTTGTTTATTGTCTTGTTTTTATTTTTGTCTTGTCTTGCTTTTTTATATCAAAAACACAAAAAAAAAACTTTATAATTGTTATTTATTTGCTTTCTTTTATTTTGGTAAAATGAGTTCCTCTGAGAATACTAATTGTGTGACTTCACTAGCACAAATAACAATGATTTTATTTGCACACCTATTGCTCCACCTGCTCCTACTGCTGCTTTCTATGAACTTAAACCTTCTTTATTAAATCTTGTTATGAAAGAGCAATTTTCTGGTGTTAGTACTGATGATGTTGCTGCTCACATTACTAATTTTGTTGAACTATGTGAGATGCAAAAATATAAAGATGTGGATGGAGATATTATTAAACTGAAATTATTTCCTTTCTCTATGAGAGGAAGAGCTAACGAATGGTTGCTATCTTTTCCTACAAATAGTATTGATTCATGGACTAAGTGTAAAGATGCTTTCATTGGAAAATATTATCCTCCTGCTAAGATTATATCCCTGAGAAGTGACATAATGAATTTTAAAAAAATTGATAATGAGCATGTTCTTAAAGCTTGGGAAAGAATGAAAACTATGGTGACGAATTGTCCCACTCATGGACTGACTATTTGGATGATTATACAAACCTTTTATGCAGGATTGAATTTCTTCTCAAGGAACCTATTGGATTTAGCTGCTGGAGGTACCTTTATGTCCATCACTTTGGGAAATGCAACAAAGCTTGTTGATGATATGATGATAAATTATTCAGAGTGGCACACTGAGAGAGCTCTACAAGGTAAGAAGGTAAATTCTATTGAGGAAACCTCCTCTTTGAGTGAAAGGCTTGATGCTATTATGTCTAATCTTGTTAATGGTAAAGCTCAATTTGATCCAAATAATGTTCCTTTAGCCTCTTTGGTTTCTCAAGAAGAGCATGTTGGTGTGAACTTTATTAGAAATAATAATTTGAGCAACAATGCTTATTGTCCTATTGTTTTGGGAAGACCTTTTCTTAGAACTGTTGGTGATGTTATTGATATGAAAGAGGGGAGTATTAAATATCAATTCCCACTCAAGAAAGGTATGGAACACTTTCCTAGAAAGAGAATGAAGCTAAATATTTACTCTATTATTAGAGAAAGTTATTATGTTGATGCTTCCTCACTTGAAAATACTTGAGTTGCTTTCTATGCCTAGCTGAAAGGCGTTAAAAAAAGCGCTACCGGGAGACAACCCGTTTTCCGTCGTTTTCTTTCTTTGTGCTTTGCACATGGGTGTTGTATATTTCCTTAGCAACCCCGATGTATCTTTTCTTTTGTGTCTTTGCTCAGCCAAGTAAAGCCTCTAGTGGAAAGTTGAGACTATATTTCGGATTTCTGCGCAGGAAACGGAATTCTGCTGTCCACTGTTAAATTCGTATAAAATCACAGAAAATTCAATATTACCTGAGTTTTTTTGTGCGGAATCCTGGGCTATATACGCAACTTTTCTTGGTTTAACACTTTTTGATTTGAGCAACAGAAGATTTTGGAAAAAAAATCATCTTTACCTGCTGTCCTGTTTTGACAGATTTCTGTCAATAATCGCATTTGCATCTTAATCTCTTTCTTTTGACGTTCTTTTGAGGAAAAGAGTTTTAAAATAAGTTGCGATAGTAGGTAATGTGTTTTTGAGTGTTAGGCCTGTGTTGAAACTGAACCATGTGAATTTATTATTTCGATTGCACTAACGTTGTTAATGAAGATTGTGAGAAGTTTTCAAGGGTCAAGAGAAGAGGATGATATGACGTGATCAAGAAGAGTGAAGATCCTAAGCTTGGGGATACCCCGGTGGTACATCCCAGAAAATTCCAAGAAGACTCAGGCGTCTAATCTTGGGGATGCCCAAGGCATCCCCTTCTTCATCGGCAAATTATCATATCACTTCTAGTGAAACAATATTTTTATTCGGTGACATCTTATGTGATTTACTTGGAGCGTCTTTTATTTTTTATTTCAGTTTATTTTTATTTTTTCAATAAGCTTGGTTGGAACCTTATGTCTACACATGTTTCTATTCTTGCAGACAGTGTTGGGCCTCCAAGTTCATAGGTTTGTAGAACAGCATCAAGTTTCCCTTAAGTGGATCACCCAAGGTTTATCGAACTCACGGAGGTAGAGGTTAAAGATATCCCTCTCAAGAAACCATTCAATCAAGATAGAAGAAGTATCTTGTGTCCCCAACACACCCAATACAATTTAAAGTTGTATAGGTGCACTATTTCGGCAAAGAGAGAGTAAAATGCAAGTAATATGGATGATAATAAGTGATAATACCAATCTAAAATAAAAATGTCAGCAAGCAAACATGTAGCAGAACAGATCAAAAATGGTATTTCAATGCTTGGAAATAAGGCCTAGGGATCCTACTTTCACTAGAGGACACTCTCAACAATTATCACATAATTGAATAACTAGATATCTTCTCTTCACTATGCTACTCTTAACCACTCTCCGGTCGAATAACAACACCAATCCATGCGTAGGGCTTTAACAGCACTCCTCAGAGTAAGCACTTTCCCAACCAAGTAACCCACATGCTATCACCATGGGATGGTTCCACGCAAACACCACAATTTCAGAGGGTTATCCAACACAAAATACAAATATAATGCTAAACCACATAGTGCACACACTGTCACCTTTACACCGTGATCAAAGCGTTTACGGAGATCTCATGACAAATAACAAACACTAATCATTGCGTAGGGATGCAAAAAGCATTCCTTAAAGTAAGCATTCCAAAGTCTAGTTAACCCCACACTGTCACTATGAGCACCCTAGATGGTTCTATACAAACACCACAATTCATAGAGGAGACACACACGATGTGCACACTGTCACATTCACACCGCGATACAAGGTGACTCATAGTTCATATTAATAAAGCACTTGAGTAGAAAAATATGAAAGTAACATCTATGAATTCAAATAGATTACAATGCTCATGATCACATATAGATCACACCATGGGAGAGAGAGAAGAACCACATAGCTACCAGTAGAGCCCTCAGCCTCGGGGGAGAACTACTCCCTCCTGATCATAGGAGACAGCAATGGCGATGGAGATGACGGTGGAGTCGATGGAGATGACTTCCCGGGGCACTTCCCCGTCCCGACAGGGTGCCAGAACAGAGATCTGTCCCCCAAAACTTGTAGGTGGCGGCGGCGGAGCTACGGATGTATTTTGTGGAAAAGGTCAATTCCCCTAGGGTTTATGCATCGGGGATTATATATGAGCAAAAGGGCGATGCCGGGGGTGGCCAGGGGGCCCACACACCTAGGTGGCGCGGCCAAGGGGACCCGCGCCACCCCATGGTGTAGCCAACCTGTGACCCCCCTCCGGGGCTCTTCGGGACTTCTGGAAGCACCCGGGACATCAAAGACTTCTGGTTTTCGAATTTTCAATTCCGAGAATATTTCCAGAACAACTTTTCTGAAACTAAAAACAGCAGAAAACAGGGAACTGACTCTATGGAATCCTGTCAATAGGTTAGTCCGGAAAATCGATAAAAATGACATAAAGTGTAGGTAAAACATGTGGGAAACAACATGAAAACAACTTGGAACATCATAAATTAGGGATACATTTATAGTGTATCAGACCCCTACATTCTTTTATTGGAGAGTGACACGCTCCGCTTTTTCATGGGAATACTTTGTATTCTTAATATTTGTCTGGCTGTTGCATTTATTTAGCTTTTGTTTTGCATGCATCTCTTATCTAGAGCTGTTAGTTTTAGTAGTGTTATGTGAGTACTCTCATGTTTTCTTGGTGTATCATGTAGACTATTTTTTTAAACATATCTTGTATGGTGCTTGTTAGAAAAAGAAACTGCTGCTTGATGTAGAATTTATAACAGTGCAAGTAGAATCTTGTATAGACTATGGCTAGAACTTTTTCATGCCATGCTAAATGTTATTTTAGTTTTAAAGCCTTGTGGTTACTGAGTAGCATGAATAGCCTCAAATAGATGAGAGTGTTTAATATGTCTTGAAAGAATCATGAGCTGTTCTTGTCATATTAAAGCATAAATTTGTGGTATTCTCCTTTGAATGTTTTATTTGGTTGACTTGGCACATGCTCACACCATGTTTATGACTATAAACCAGTCACGAATAGCCTCCATAATCATTTAGTTTTTTTGAACTTGGGGCACCACTAATGCTTTAATTAATGATGTTTATGTCACTATGCATGATTATGGCTCTTATGCTCTCTTGATTTGTCGCTCCCAGTCTTTTGCTAGCCTCCACCTGTACTGAGTATGAGCTCTACTCGTGCATCCAACTCCCTAAAACCAAAGTTTTCCCATTGCGTCCACCATGCCAACCTACATGTGGTATTTCACTGTCACTCAAAGTAAATTGGACATATGCTACCTTTAAAACTTTCAAAATTACTCATGTTTTGTGTTCCTGTTTTTGCGCATGAGGACGTCAATAGAGAATATTTATCTCACTTGTTGATTGGATTTCACACCATGTACTGGTGGCTTCATCCACTTATTCAATTGATAGAAGAGCTGGCCGCGGGGTGCCTAGCCCCAAATTAATGCAAACAAATTCTCTTCACTATTTTTGCCCCTTTTTTATCAGTCAAAGCATAATTGTGTAAACAAAAGAGAAAAAGGGCTGACCTTCTACCCAGATGCGTCCTTCACATGGGAGCCGCTCTTGTGAAATCTAGTTGGCTTGTGACGTACTGTATTTTCTGTTTACCATTCATTGACATTACCATAGACCTCTCTTAAAATATAGACACTCCTCCATGGTATGTGATTGTTGGCAGGCACCCGAGGATTCGGTTAGCCATGGTTTCTGAAATATGGATGGGAGTGTTTCATAAAATAAAAGCTCTAGCACATGAGTGATCCCTGCTTCCCTCCGCGAAGGGCCTTTCTTTTACTTTTATGTTGAGTCTCCATCTTCTAACTTTATGCACAGTTGAGAGAGCATTTTTGCCATTCTGAGTTTTATGTGCATTTGTCCCAGAAACATTATTAATTGATTCATGATGTGTTATTGCTTGTTCTACAACTATTTGTTCTAGTCTTCCTCATGAGCTTTGAAGGTGTCCTGGCATTTATGTTTTGTCTTACTCGTAAGGACTTGCAAAATACCACTTTGACATTCTTTCTTTATACTTGAAACAAACGTATATCTTTCTTTGCATTGTTATTCATGATCGTTTATTTGAGTTATTTCTCATGATGCAAAGTGATTGCTATGCTTTATTATTAAAGTTCTATTTATCATGTTTGTGTTTAAGTTCTGTGATCTCATCTTACATATGCTTTTACATTATGATGATTAAGTTTATGATAGTAGCATGTCACCTCAGAAATTATTTTGTTTTATCGTTTACCTACTCGAGGACGAGTAGGAACTAATCTTGGGGATGCTTGATACGTCTTCAACGTGTCTATAAATTCTGATGTTCTATGATGATATTATGCCAATTGCTACATGTTTTCTCCCTTTTTCATAGCATTTTTACATGTTTTCCGGGACTAACCTATTAACAAGATGCCAAGTGCCAGTTCCTTGTCTTCTGCTGTTTTTTATTTACGAAAAGTTGTTCTGGATATATTCTCGGAATTGGACCCCACAAATCCTGAAGTTCCTATTTTCCTCGGAAGCTTCCAGAAGTCCGAAGAGGAGTCGAAGACGGCACCAGGGGGCCCTCACCATAGCCAGGCGCGGCCACCCTGGTGGCCCATCGACGCCGCCCTTTCGCCTATATATTCGCCTCCGAAGGAAAACCCTAAGCACCTGATCAAAAATCCCCGAAAAGTTCCGCATCCGCCGTCGTCGTCAACCCTAGATCAGGGGGGTTCTAAAGCTGTCTCCCGGCACCCTTCCGGAGAGGAGATCATCACCGGAGGCCTATTCATCACCATGTCGTCCTCCGGAGTGATGCGTGAGTAGTTCATCCTTGGACTAAGGGTCCATAGCAGTAGCTAGATGGTTGTCTTCTCCTCCTATGCCTCAATGTTTAGATCTCGTGTGCTGCCTAACATGATCGAGATTGTTCTTATGTAATTCTATGTGGTGTGTTTGCTGGGATCCGATGAATACTGAACTTATGCCAAGTTGATTATAGTCTTTATTGTATATTTTATTTGTGATCTTGCATACTTTCCATTGCTAGTGGTTGCTCTAGCCAAGTAGTTGCTAGTGACTCCAAGAGGGAGTATTTATGCTCGATAGTTGGGTTCATGCCTCCTTTTCTCCTGTGCTCGAGTGACAGAAACATGACGGGGGAGGATGTGCTGTTGCCACTAGGGAGAAAACAGCGGTGTGAGTGCCCGCATGCATAATCATTGCTTACATTACACACATTGCTTAATGCGATTATTTGTTGCTTTCAACCTAATACCTAAGGGGGTTCAGATGATAACCTGAGGGTGGATTATTACTCATAGATGCAGTTGGATTACGGTCTATGTATATTGTTGTAATGCCCGCACTAAATATCATAGTAGTCATCATGTCATGAATGTGCACTACCGTGCAATCTCTATTTGTCAATTTCCTAGATGTAATTTGTTCACCCAGCATGCTTTTTTTTATGGAGAGACACCACTAGTGGACCTATGAACCCCGGTCCATTTTCCTACACTGTTAAACAAACCACTATAATTTCCTGCTTTCTTTACTTACTGCAAGCATACACCATTTTCCACACTATGCGTCTAATCTTTGTTATTAGCAAGACCAGTGAGATTGACAACCTCACTGTACCGTTGGGACAAAGTATTTTGGTTGTGTTGTTTGCAGGTTCCGCATTGTTGCTGACACCGGTGAGGCGCCATCACCACCGTGAGTGGCATCAACCTTCTGTAGATCCTCTTTCTCCTACTGGATTGATAACCTTGGTTCTTAACTGAGGGAAATTCTTACCACTGCACTCATCACACCCTCTTCTTGGGGTTCCCAACACGCCATCCATAGCAACAGGAATTCCTGGCACCATCAAGGTGTAGCAAAGAATTTATGTATCCATCACAAGCAGCAAACCTCTAATGATGTTGAAATTCCTGTTAAACATTTTCAAATGGTTTAAACTCAAATTAATCAACTTACTAAAGTGCAACAAGATATGCTAGATAATTCTTCTAGAGATAAACATGTTTCTGAAATAATTACTAGAAGTGGTGTTTCTACTCAGGACTCCTTGTATCCTGAAGGACATCCTAAAAGAATTGAACAAAATCCTCAACAACCTAAAAACAATAGTTCTCCTTCTAAGAAAAACAAGAAGAGACATAAAAATGATGTAGAATATCCTGAACCTGCTAAAGATCCTAATAGTATATCTATTTCTGATGCTGAAACTGAAAGTGGTAATGATAAAAGTGATGCTTCTGATAAAGAAGAAACTGTAGCTGAACCTGAAAAACAAACTAAACTGTGAAGTATACTAAGGAGGATTTCATTGCTGATAAACATGGTAATGAAAGAGAGCCTTGGGGTACAAAAAGCAATGCTTTTTCCTAATAAGAAACACAAATCAAAGGGAGAAGAACATTTTAATACATTTTGTGACTGGATGAAACCTCTGCTTTTGCAAATCCCTTTGACTGATGCTATTAAACTGCCTCCTTATTCTAAATATATGAAAGATATTGTCTCTAACAAAAGGAAGATTCCTAATGAGGAAATTTTAACTATGTTTGCTAAAGATTCTTTCAATGGCAAAGTTCCAAAGAAGCTTGGAACTCCTGGTATTCCTACTATCCCTTGTTCTATTAAAAATAATTATGTTAGAATTGCTTTATGTGACTTGGGAGCTGGAGTTAGTGTTATGCCTTTCTCTCTTTATAAGAGACTCTCTCTTGAAAGATTGACACATACTGATATATCTTTGCAAATGGCTGATAAATCTATTGCTATTCCTGTTGGTATATGTGAGAATGTTCATGTTCAAGTTGCTACTAATTGTTTGATATTAAGTGACTTTGTTGTGTTGGCAATGCCTGAAGATGATAATATGTCTATTATTCTTGGGAGACCTCTTCTTAACACTGCAGGGGTTTTTATTGATTTCAATCAAGGAAAAGTAACTTTTAATGTAATGGTAAAGAACACACTGTTTATTTTCCCAACAAGATTGATAGAAGATATGGTTTAAATTCAATTCAAAATATTGAGACCATAAAGATTGGAGAATTTTATTTTCCCGTTCTAGTACCACCAAAAGAATATGAAATTATTGTGATTGGGACTATGTCTATAAAGATTGAGGTAACATAATTATTTAGTGATTAGCAAAGTTTTGTTTCATATGAAGATTGTTCTCGTAACAAGATTTGATCACTCTTGTTAACAAAATGATTTTGAATGAAGAAGGCAATATTTTCACTATGTTTTCACCTTCCCCATTATGTTTTCACCATGTTTATTTTTGTTATCATCCTGCTACTTTAGTATAATTATGTTTTCCATCATCCATATTCATGTTATCATCACGTTTTCACCCTGATTATTGTGGTTATGCATGTTTTCACCACCCATAATTGTGTTTTCACCACTTCCACCTTTGTTTTCCTTGGTTATTTTTCCATTGGAGTGTCATAGTACCTCTGTAATTCTTGTTTTGGTTTTTTATTCCACCTTTTTCACCTTTTTTTTTGTTTTGATTAATTATTAAATTCTGGAAATACCTAAACAATAAAGTTTCTCGAAAAATTCCAGAAAAAATATAATAAACTTTTACGTCAAAACTGAGGCAGAGAGCCACCTGGGAGGACCCAAATGGACCCACTAGTCAGGCACACCATGGGGTGACGCGACCTACCCCCTCGTGGCACCTGCACGTGGTGTGGGGCCCTGGCCCCCACTAACTCTCTCCCTGCCAAAGTTCTTTCTCTCACCTCCCAAACTCAAACCATTTCCTAGAACCCGAGTTCTTGTTGTTCTTCCTCGAGATTTTTCGATCTCTTTGCTCAGCCATCATTTGTGATGCAATTTGGTGCATTTGCTCTCCGGTATGTGACTCCTCCGATTATCCAAGTAGAATTTTGTTTGATGAAGTATTTCTTGAATATTTTGGTACTGTAGATGACAACTTTTGTGAGTTTCCATGCTTGATTTTAGTAGAAATAATATAGTTTTGATGCATGTTTAGTTCCCCTATAAGTCTCCATGGTAGTTTCCACCTTATAGTTGCTTGAAATCAATTTTTGTGATGATTTGTTGAAAAATTTCAGAGATGGACAGACATAACTTTAGAGAGATATTTAGGAGTGATGTTCCTAGGAGAACAAGGCCCACACGTTCATACACATTAGTGAGTCCATCGTAAAATGAAGACCTTATTGCAACAAACATCAACGATGCGGGAGGTGATGGAATCGCTAATCCCTCTAGCTTTCCTTGTGTTACATTTTTAAGAGTTGCATGTCTATTGGATGAATTTTTGATGCTTATTGAAAGAGTTTGTTTAACCAACTACATGGAGGATTGATGAATCACAAGTAAAATGAATCGCAACAGTATTTGAGGGAAGTAAAACCCAAATTTATTGAGTCGACACAAGGGGATCCAAAGAATATTTATTAGCCTTGACAACTGAGTTATCAATTCAGCTGCACCTGAAAGTTGACTTGCTCGCAACAGTTTATGAGTGGTAACAGTTTTATAGCAGCAGTAGAAAGAAAATAGCAGCAGTAGTAAAATAGTAACAGCAGTAGCAATCGCGGAAAACAGCAGGATGGGAGGTACCGTAGGCATAGAGGAAATGGATGGACGCGCGTTGCATGGATAACATAGATCATGTATAAATCTAAACATGGGCATTGCAGATAATAATAATAATAAATCATTGAATATTTAGGCAAACCATAGGCATGTGTTCCAATATACTCGTACGTGCTCGCAATGAGAAACTTGCACAACATCTTTTGTCCTACCAGCCTGTGGCAGCGGGGCCTCTAGGGAAACTACTGGTAATTAAGGCGATCCTTTTAATAAAGCATCAGAGCAAAGAATTAACACTCCGTCAACACACGTGATCCTCACATCACAACCATCCTCTCTGGTTTTCCCAAATTCTGTCACTTTGGGGCCTCGGGTTCCGGACAATGACATGTATAAACAACTTGCAGATATGATCAAGAAACATAATTAGACTCATGAAACAATAACATGTTCAGATCTGAGATCGTGGCACTCGGGCCCTCATGACAAGCATTAGGCATAAAAAGTTGCAACAACAGTAGAAAACACTAAAATGGATACTAGGCACTATGCCTTAACAATCTGGCATTATTACATGATCGATCTCATCCAATCCCTTCCATCCCTCTCAGCCTACAGCGGTGTTTACTTGCACATGGACGGGGTAATCATGGATGGTTGATGGAGAAGAGGTGGCGGTGTAGATGGCGATGATTTCCTTCGAATCCCCGTCCCGGCAGGGTGCCAGAACAGGAACTTCTGATCCCCGAATCTAGTTTCGAGGTGGCAGTTGCGCTCTGTTGTGTTTCTGTGGAATATGACGAATCCCCCTCGGTCTTTAGGTTACGGGGCATATGTAGTCGAAAGGGGAGTCCGAGGGGGTGTCAGGGTGGCCCACACCAACTGGCGGCGCGACCAAGGAAGGTCGTGCCAGGGGGTGGTGTGGCCCCCTCTTGGCCCCTCTCCTGGCCCCCTTCTGGGTCCTGGGGTCTTCTCGTGTTTTAGGCTTAATGGGATCTTTTCTGGGCAATTTTCCGAAAGTTGATTTTTCTGCACAAAAACAAGACTCCAAGGTAATTCTGCTGAAAACAACATTAGTACGTGTTAGTGGTATCCAAAACTCACAAGTTTAGAGGAAAACAATAAGAAAATTGTTCGGAAAAGGAGATACGTTTTGGACGTATCAGGTCCCCCGAAGCTTAGTGTGTTCCTTGTCCTCAAGCAATTCAGTGACAACTGAGTGCGATAAAAGACTTTTACGAACACATTTGTTTCATATGATGTAAATATACTCACTATATGATCAAGTGCATAGGCAATTCATAATAAGATGTAATAGCATTTATGTAAACCATGAAGAGATGCCAGCAAACTAATAATTAACAATATGAAGTATATCAATATGCAGGATTACAATGCTCATAATAGGGTATGATAAAGTGTACTTGCTTGCCCTTAATAATGAAGCAAAACATAAATGCTAGGGCACCTCCGAAGTTCAAATAAAGACTACAAATAAAGATATCACAGATACGAGCACCAAAGTTATACCACAATCAACCGTGTTTTGGGACAAGCACATTACACTAAGAATAATAGCCATGCTCTCAAGAAGGTGCATAAAGCGAGAAGGTGAAGACTCCACATAAAAATAAAAGAAAAACCCTTCGCGGAGGGAAGCAAGGATTAGCTCAGGTGCTAGAGCTTTTTATTTTATTAAACAGAGGTATTGAAAACATTTTTAAGAGAGGTCTATGCTTATGTCAACGAATGATAAACAGAAAATACAGTACATCACAAGCCAACTAGACTTCACAAGACCGGCTCCCATAGAAGTACTCATCTGGGTAGAAGGTCATCCCTCTTTCTCTTTTGCTTACACAACTATGCTTTGACTGATAAATCGGGGGCAAAAAGAGTGAAGAGAATTTGTTGTATTAATTTGGGGCTGGGCACCCCGCTGCCGGCTCTTTTATCATTTGGACAGGCGGATGAAGCCACTAGTCTAGGGTGTGAAATCCAATCAACAAGTGAGATAAAGATTCTCTATTTACGTCTTCATGAGCTAAAACAGGGACAGAAAACGGGAATAATTTTTTGAAGGTTTTAATGGTAGCACACGAGAAATTTACTTGGAGTGACGGTTAAATACCACATAAATAGGTAGTTATGGTGGACACATTTGGCAAACTTTGGTTTTTGGGAGTTGGATGCACGAGTAGAGCTCATACTCAGAACAGGTGAAGGCTAGCAATAGACGGGGAGCGACAATCAAGAGAGCAACAACTGTCATAATCATGCTTGCGACAAAATAAAATTAACAGGGGCATAAAAATGATACAAATACTCTGAGGCAAAATAAATCATCGAGGCTTAATTGACTTTTTGTTTTCAGTCATAGCATGCATGATCATGTGCCTAGTCGATTCAAGCGAAACAATCGGAGGGGGATACCACAATGTCATACCCTTCTATGAATTAAACAATGCAAACAAACATTCATACGGCATGCTATCTTATAGTAATAAGTTGGAACTAACACAAGATAGCACTAACTACTAAGCATTGATTAAATAACATACACCTTACATGAACGAACTAAGCATGTTCACACGGAATAGTATATGTACAAAAATAAAACAAATAGAGTTCATACCAGCCTCTCATCACAACTTGGAATGTCATAAACCATCATTACTCCTCTTCACTTGTGGATTGGATAATATAAAATGATAATCAAGCTCCAATGGAGACACGAAAGTCCGATGAACTGTGCAAAAAACTTTACAAAACCAAAGAAGAACAACAAAAAAAATTGGGTTTTTGAATTAAAACAAGAACAAATAGAAACAAGCAAACAAAAGCAAAATATTTTTGCATTTTCGAATACTAACCTGAAACGAGAAAATAAATGCAAACCAACAAAATAAACTAAATAAGAAAACAAAGAGAAACAACATAAATATTTTTGGTCTTTTTGTGTTTTGGAAAACAAGAACAAAACAATAAAAACAAAAAGAAACGAAAGAAGCGAAAGAAAAAGAAAACTAACGAAAGAAACAAAAACATGGATATACAAAGAACCGACCGAACATGATATATAAATGAGTGTGACGTCGGTATACCTCCCCCCAAGCTTAGGCTTTTGGCCTAAGTGGAGATCATCCCCAAGGGGACCATGAGGTGGCGCCCCCGTAGTATGCTGAGGAGGAACCCTCCTCTTGATATGTGCTCGAGGACACGCCGGTGTACTGTGTGTTGTGGTCCTCGGGAGGCGCGTCTCACCTCTCATGCTGCCTGTAAAGCTCCATCATGCTCAGATGCTCGTCTATGACCTCCTTGGAGCGTGACCATGGTCACCTATCAACCTTGAACAAAACAGGCTCCGACAAAATAACTTTCCGCTCATCTCCATCCATAAATAAAACTCTATATACTAAGTGATCATCAGTTTAGTTAGGAGTGATAAAATGTTGAGCCTTCATGGCAACAAGGTTGAGTCTATAGGGAGAAATCAATTCATCATCAGGAGTAATAGATAAATCTAGAGCAGTTGCTATACGTGTAGCAATAATGCCCCCCAAAAAATGGGCCCCTTAGCGCAAGGCAGTGAGCAACAAGTGCACCAAGGTTATAGTTCTTGCTACGGTTAAGCGCAGCATCAATGAAAGCAAGGTGGTAACTAGAAATGTTGCTAGTGTTCTCCCTACCAAGGATACTAGTAGCAAGATAGTAAGTAAAATATCTAAGGGCAGGAAGTTGGATGTTCCTTATCTTCCCACGCTCGGGTGAGCGGCCATCATCATTGGTGATTTCTCGGTAGAGCGTCATGAGATCTACGGGTTTATACCTACAATGTTACAAAAAGTCTCCAAGCGCAAAGAAAAAGAACTACTATATAACTTGCAAGCAACAGTGGGACCAAATTGTGTGTTCTGAAAAAATTAAAACTCTCAACAAAAAAAATTGTCATAGCGGCATACTGAAGACTTTCATCCTCCATGTATCTGGTTAAACCAACTCTTTCAATAAGCATCAAAAAGTCATCTAACAGGTTTGCGCTTCTTAAAAATGTAACACGAGGAAAGCTAGAGGAATTGGCGATTCCATCACCTCCCGCATCGTCGATATTAGGTGCAATAAGGTCTTCATTATATGATGGCCTCACTAAGGTAGATGAACATGAGGGACTTGTTCTCCTAGGAGCATCACTCCTAAATATCTCTCCAAACTTATGGTTGTCCATCTCTGAAATTTTCAACAACCATCAAAACTATACTATTTATACTCAAATAAAGCATGCAAACTCACATAAGTTGTCACCTATAGTACCAAAATACTCAAGAAATACTTCACTAAATAAAATTCTACTTGGATAATCGGAGAAGTCACATACCGGAGAGCAAATGCACCAAATTTTAGCACACATGATGGGTTGAGAAAAGATATCGAAAAATCTCGAGGAAGAACAGCAAGAACTCGGGTTCCAGGAAATGTGTTGAGTTTGGGAGGTGAGAGAAGGAGCTTTGGCAGGGGAGAGAGCTAGTGGGGGCAGGGGGCCCACACCATGTGTTGGCGCCACTAGGGGGTAGGCCACGCCACCCCATGGTGTGCGTGACTGGTGGGTCCCCCTGGTGCCTCCCAGGTGGCTCTTTGCCTCATTTTTGACGTAAAAAATTATTATAATTTTTCTGGAATTTTTCGAGAAACTTTATTTTTAAGGTATTTCCAGAATTTTGATAATTAATAAAAACCAGAAACAAAAATGTGAAAAGGTGGAAAACAAAACCAAAACCAGAACAACATAGGTTCTATGACACTCCAACAGAAACATAACCAAGGAAAACAAAGGTGTAAGTGGTGAAAACAAAAGTATGGATGCTCAAAACATGCGTAATCGCAAAAATTAGGGTGAAAACATAATGAAAACATGAATATGGATGATGGAAAACATGATTGTACTAAAGTAGTAAGGTGATAACAGAAGTAAACATGGTGAAAACATAATGGGGAAGGTGAAAACATAGTGAAAACATTGCCCTCTTCATTAAAAATCATTTTGTTAACAAGGGTGATCAAGTCTTGTTACCGGAACAATTTTCATATGAAGCAAAACTTTGTTAATTACTAAATAATTATGTTACCTCAACCTTGATAGACATAGTTCCAATATAACAATAAAATTCTCCAATCTTGATGGTCTCAATATTTTTAATTGAATTTAAACCATATCTTCTATCAATCTTCTTGGGAAAATAAATAGTATGCTCTTTATCATTAACATTAAAAGTTACTTTTCCTTTATTGCAATCAATAACAGCCCCTGTAGTGTTAAGGAAAGATCTCCCAATAATAATATACATATTATCATCTTCAGGCATTTCCACCACAACAAAGTCAGTTAATATCAAACAATTAGTAGAAACTTGAACAGGAATATTCTCACATATACCAACATGAATAGCACTAGATTTATCAGCCATTTGCAAAAATATGTCAGTTTATATCAATTTTTCAAGACAGATCCTCTTGTAAAGAGAGAAACGCATAACACTAACTCCAGCTCCCAAGTAACATAAAGCAGTGCTAACATAATTATTTTTAATAGAACAAGGGATAGTAGGAATACCAGGGTCTCCAACCTTCTTTGGAACCTTGCCATTGAAAGAATAATTAGCAAGCATAGTGGAAATTTCCTCATTAGGATTTTTCGTTTTGTTAGAGACAATATCTTTCATATATTTAGAATAAGGAGGCAATTTAATAGCATCCGTCAAAAGGATTTGCAAAAACAAAGGTTTCATCCACTCACAAAACTTGTTATAATGTTCTTCTTCCTTTGATTTGTGTTTCTTATTAGGAAAAGGAATTTCTTTCTGTACCCAAGGCTCTCTTTCATTACCATGTTTATTAGCAATGAAATCCTCCTTCGTATACTTTGAAGTTTTAGTTTTATTTTCAGGTTCAGCTAAAGTTTCTTCTTTATCATAAACATGAATTTTATCATTACCACTTTCAGTTTCAGCATCACAAATAGATATACTATTAGGATCTTTAGCTAGTTCAGGAGATTCTACAACATTTTTATGTCTATTCTTCTTTTTCTTAGAAGGAGAACTATTGTTTTTAGGTTGCTGAGAATCTTGTTCAATTCCTTTAGGATGTCCTTCAGGATACAAGGGACCTGAGTAGAAACACCACTTCTAGTAATTACACAAACATGTTTTTCTCGAGAAGCATTAGCTAGCATGTCATTTTGCACTTTAGTAAGTTGATCAATTTGAGTTTAAACCATTTGAAAATGTTTAACAAAAAATTTAACATCATTAGAGGTTCTCTCAATAATACCATGCAAATTATCAATAGCTCTAGACTTTTCCATAAGATGATTTTGCACTCTCCTATTAAAGTTGTCTTGCTTAACAACATAATTATCAAATTCATCTAAGCATTGATCGGGTGGTTTTGAATAGGGAATATCTGTTTTGTCAAAGTATTGGAGAGAGTGTACCTCAACAGTTTATGGATGAGTAATAGGCTTACATAATTCTTCTGTAGAAGGTAAATTCTTCACATCTTCATATTTAATACCCCTCTCTTTAAGAGATTTCTTGGTTTACTTCATCACTTCATCATTTAATTCAATCATTCCTCTCTTCTTGGGTGTTGGTATTGATGTTGGCTGTGGTGTAGGTGTACACTCAGGTATATTACAATCATAATTATTTTTGGCTATTTTAGCCATTATTTCATCAGCTTCTGGAGTTCTTTTCCTGGAAACACAAGCAACACAATGATACTTCATAAACGTATCCCTAATTTCTGACGCCCCATGATCATATTATGTCAATTGCTACATGTTTTCTCCCTTATTTATAGCATTTTCATACGTTTTTCGAGACTAACCTATTAACAAGATGCCAAGTGTCAGTTCCTTGTTTTCTGCTGTTTTTGGTTTCAGAAAAGTTCTTCTGGAAACATTCTCGGAATTGGACCCCACAAAGCCCGAAGTGCCTATTTTTTCCGGAAGCATCCTGAACACCGAAGAGGAGTCGAAGAGGGGCAACAGAGGGCACACCATGGGCTGGCGCGGGTCCCGCTTGCCACGCCAGCTATGGGTGTGGGGCCCCCTGGCCTCCACCGCCTCTGCCCTTTCGCGTATTTATTCCCCCGGATGAAAAACCCTAGGCACCTGATCAAAAATCCCGAAAAAGTTCCGCAGCCGCCGTCGTCGTCAACCCTAGATCAGGAGGGTTCTGGAGCTGTTTTCCAGCACCCTGCCAGAGAGGAAATCGTCACCGGAGGCTTCTACATCAACATGCTTGCCTCCGGAGTGATGCGTGAGTAGTTCATCCCGGGACTACGGGTCCATAGCAGTAGCTAGATGGTTGTCTCCTCTTCATATGCCTCCATGTTTAGATCTCGTGAGCTGCCTATCATGATCGAGATTGATCTTATGTAATTCTATATGATGTGTTTGCTGGGATCCGATAAATATTGAACTTATGCCAAGTTGATTATAGTCTTTATTGCATATGTTATTTGTGATCTTGCTTGCTTTCCGTTGCTAGTGGTTTCTCTGGCCAAGTAGTTGCTAGTGACTCCAAGAGGGAGCATTTATGCTTGATAGTAGGTTCATGCCTCCTCGTTTCCTTGCTCGAGTGACAGAAACATGAAAAAATATAAACATGTGGGTGGAGATATTACTAAAGTGAAATTATTTCCTTTATCTTTGAGAGGAAGAGCTAAAGAATGGTTATTATCTTTGCCTATAAATAGTATTGATTCATGGACTAAGCGTAAAGATGCTTTCATTGGAAAATATTATCCTCCTGCTAAGATTATATCCCTGAGAAGTGACATAATGAATTTTAAACAATTTGATAATGAACATGTTGCTAAAGCTTGGGAAAGAATAAAATCTATGGTGAAGAATTGTCCCACTCATGTACTAACTACTTGGATGATTATACAAACTTTTTATGCAAGCCTGAATTTCTCCTCAAGGAACCTATTGGATTCAGCTGCTGGAGGTACCTTTATGTCCATCACTTTGGGCAATCCAACAAATCTTCTTGATGATATGATGATAAATTATTCAGAGTGGCAGGATTATTAATCCTTGAAAAATCCTTTGGGCAATGCAACAAAGCTTCTTGAAAAATCCTTGATGCTTACGTTGGGATACCCCAAGAGGAGGGTGTGATGAGCACAATGGTAGGAATTTTCCCCTTAATTAAGAACCAGGGTTATCAATACAGTAGGAGAAAGAGGATCTTCGGAAGGTTGATGCCACGGACGGTGGTGTTGGCACTTCACTGGTGTCAGGCTGTCAGCAACAACGTGGAACGTGCACACAACACAACCAAAATACTTTTTCCTAACGGTACAGTTAGGTTGTCAATCTCTCCGGTCTTGCTGAAAACAAAGATTAAACGTATATTGTGGAAAACAGTGTATGCTTGCAGTAAGTAAAGAGAGCATGGAATTGTTGTGGTTTGTTTAACAGTGTGGAAAATGGACTGGGGTTCATAGGTTCACTAGTGGTGTCTCTCCACAAAATAACACGCTGGGTGAACAAATTACTGCTGGGCAATTGACAAATAAAGGTTACACCGTAGTGCACATTATAACATGATGACTACTATGATATTTGGTGCGGGCATTACAACAAAATACATAGACCGAAGTCCATCTGCATCTATGACTAATAATCCACCCTCAGGTTATCATCTGAACCCCCTTAGGTATTAAGTTGCAAGCAACAGATAATTGCATTAAGAAATGTGTGTAATGTAAGCAATGATTATACACGTGGGTACTCTCACCGATGTTTTCTCCCTAATGGCAACAGCGCATCCTCCCCCTTCACGTTTCTGTCACTCGAGCAAGGCAACGAGGAGGCATAAATACTCCCTCTTGGAGTCACTAGCAACTACTTGGCCAGAGCAACCACTAGCAACGGAAAGCATGCAAGATCACAAATAACATATGCAATAAAGACTATAATAAACTTGGCATAAGTTCAATACTCATCAGATCCCAGCAAACACAGCATATATAATTACATAAGATCAGTCTCGATCATGATAGGAAGCTCACGAGATCTAAACATGGAGGCATATGAGGAGGAGACAACCATATAGCTACTGCTATGGACCCGTAGTCCAGGGATGAACTACTCACGCATCACTCCGTATGCATGTATGGTGATGTAGAAGCCTCCGGTGATGATTTCCTCTCCGGCAGGGTGCCGGAAAACAACCCGAGAACCCTCCTGGTCTAGGGTTGATGATGACAGCGGCCGCGAAACTTTTTCGGGATTTTTTATCAGGTTCCTAGGGTTTTCCATCCGGGGGAATAAATAGACGAAAGGGCAGAGGCGGTGGAGGCCAGGGGGCCCCACAGCCATAGCTGGCGCGGCCACGGGGACCCGCGCCAGCACATGTTGTGGCCCCCATGTTGCCCCTCTTAGACTCCTCTTCGGTGTTCTAGATGCTTCCGGAGAAAATAGGCACTTCGGGCTTTGTGGGGTCCAATTCCGAGAATGTTTCCAAAACAACTTTTCTGAAACCAAAAATAGCAGAAAACAGGGAACTGACACTTGGCATCTTGTTAATAGGTTAGTCCCGGAAAACGTACGAAAATGCTATAAGTAAGGCATAAAACATGTAGCAATTGGCATAATATGATCATGGCGCATCAGAAATTAGGGATACGTTTACGACGTATCAAGCATCCCCAAGCTTAGTTCCTCCTCGTCCTCGAGTAGGTAAATGATGAAACAATAATTTCTGAGGTGACATGCTACTATCATAATCTTGATCATTAAAATGTAAAAGCATATGTACGCTGAGATCATAAAACTTCAACACAAACATGATACATAGAACTTTAATAATAAAGCATAGCAATCACTTTGCATCATGAAGAGTATCTTAAATAAAGGATCATGGATAATAATGCGAAGAAAGATAAGCGTTTGTTTCAGGTATAGAGAAAGCATGGCAAAGTGGTATTTCGCTAGTCCTTAAGAGTGGGACAAAACATAAATGCCAGAACAATTTCAATGTTCAAGAGGAAGACTAGAACAAATAATTTAAGAACAAATAATATCACATCATGAAGTAATTATTGATGTTTATGGGACAAATGCACATAGAACTCAGAATGGCAAAAATGCACTCTCAACTGTGCATAAAGTTAGAAGATGGAGACTCAACATAAAAGTAAAAGAAAGGCTCTTCGCAGAGGGAAGCATGGATCACTCATGTGCTAGAGCTTTTTATTTTATTGAACAGAGGTATTAAAAGTTTGACATTGTGTAGGAATGTCTATATTTTAGGAGAGGTGTATGCTAGTGTCAACGAATGGTAAACAGACAATATAGTACGTCACAAGCCTACTGGATTCACAAGAGCGGCTCCCATGGTGAAGGACGCAACTGGTGTAGAAGGTCATCCCTCTTTCTCTTTTGTTTACACAATTATGCTTTGACTGATATGATCAGGGGCAAAAATAGTGGAGAGAATTTGTTTGTATTAATTTGGGGTTGGGCATCCCGCTGCCAAATCTTCTATCATTTGGATAAGCGGATGAAGCCACTAGTCCAGGGTGTGAAATCTAATCAACAAGTGAGATAATGATTATCTATTGACGTCCTCATGAGCAAAAACAAGAACACAAAGCAAGAATAATTTTGAAGGTTTTAAAGGTAACACATGAGCAATTTACTTGGAGTGGCAATTAAATACCACATGTACGTAGGTATGGTGTACACAATGGGAAAACTTTGGTTTAATAAGTTTGGATGCACGAGTAGAATTCCATACTCAGTACAGGTGGAGGCTAGCAAAAGACTGGGAGCGACAAATCAAGAGAGCATAAGAGCCATAATCATGCATAGAGACATAAGCATCATTAATTAAAGCATAAGCGGTATCACAAGTTATAAAAATAAGCGGTCATGGAGGCTATTTTTGACTTGTTTGTAGTCATAAACATGGTGTGAGCATGCGCCAAGTCAACCAAATAAAACATTCGAAAGAGAATACCATATATTGATGCTTTACTATGACGAGAAGAGCTCATGAATCTTTAAAAACATGTTACACACTCTTAGATATTTGAGGCTATTCATGCTACTCAATAATCACAAGGCTTTGAAACTAAAATAACATTTAGCATGGCATGAAAAAATTCTAGCCACAGTCTATACAGGCTTCTACTAATACTGTTATAAATTCTACATCAAGCAGCAGTTTTCTTTTCCCAACAAGCACCATACAAGATATGTTTTAACAAAAATACTATTTATGATACAGCAATCAAACATGAGAGTACTCAAATAATACTACTAAAACTAACAGCTCTGATAAGAGATGCGTGCAAAATAGGAGCTAAATAAATGCAGCAGCCAAACAGAGACTAAGAATACAACTTATTCTCATGAAAAAACGGAGCGTATCACTCTCCAATAAAAGAACGTTGGGGTCCAACCAAGCTTATTATGAAAGTAAAAAAAAAAACTGAAAACAAAAATAAAATACGCTCCAAGTAAAGCACATAAGGTGTGACCGAATAAAAATATAGTTTCACTAGAAGTGACATGATAATTTGTTGATGAAGAAGGGGATGCCTTGGGAATCCCCAAGCTTAGACGCTTGAGTCTTCTTGGAATTTTCTGGGATGTACAACCGGGGCATCCCCAATCTTAGGCTTTTCGCTCTTCTTAATCACATCATATCATCCTCTTCTCTTGACCCTTGAAAACTTCCTTTACACCAAAATTCTCGCAATCTTCATTAGCAACGTTAGTGCAATCGAAATAATAAATTCACATGGTTTAGTTTCAACACAATACTAGAACTCAAAAACACATTATCTACTTTCACAAATTATTTTAAAACTCCTTTTCTCAAAAGAACACCAAAAGAAAGAGATTAAGATGCAAATGCAATTATTGGCAGAAATCTGTCAAAACAGAACAGCAGAGAGAGATCGATTTTTTAGAAAATCTTCTGTTGCTCAAATAAAAAAGTTGTCAACTACGAAAAGTTGCGTGTATATCTCATCATTATTCACAAAAAATCTCAGGTCCTTTTGAATGTTCTGTGGTTTTATACGTAATTAACAGTGGACAGCAGAAATCTGTTTCCTGCACAGAAATCCGAAATATAATGTGAACTTTCCACTAGAGGCTTTACTTGGCTAAAAAAACACAAAAGAAAAGATATAAAGGGGTTGCTAAGGAAATAGAAAACACTCAGGTGCAAAGCACACCAAAGAAAACAAAGAAAAACAGAATGAAAACAGAGAAATAAAACGGGTTGTCTTCCGGTAGCGCTTTTCTTTAACGCCTTTCAGCTAGGCCTAAAAGATAAACTCAAGTATTTTCAAGTGAAGAAGCATGAACATAAATAACAATAAATCTCTTTTTACCTATCTTACCCTTATTCTTGGGTTTGGGGAATGTGTGTTCACATGGTGTGAAGGTAAATTTTAATGTACCATTCCTCGCATCTATTACTGCCCCCAGGAGTTTCAGCAAGGACCTTCAAAGCGTAATTCTTCCTTCTCCTACACATTCAATAACAAGATAATAAGTGGATACCGTACTTCCCATGATTTTTTTATACACTCCCTCAGCTATCCCAATGGGAAAAATAGTGGTATTGTTGATAAGGGGTATTTCTTATCCCCCTTCAGAAAGTTTCCAAAGATTCAAAGACTCCTAGATTTTTCTAGGCATGAGACAAAATTCGGTCATAATATCGCAATGAGCATAAAAAGTTTCATCATTTATAACTACTTTTACTATAGGGATCCACATTGAAGGTTTAGATTTTATTGGCACGTAGTCATAACGAGCACGAATCTGGTTATAGGCTTCTTTTAAACATGATAAATCTGTTTCAAGAGTATTTAATCTAGCCTGAAAACTCACAAGGGATGAATCAAATTTACTAGTTGAGCTAGAAGTTGCAATTCCCCATCACTACGTAGCAAGTCTCCTCCTACAGCAGAGTGTAAAGCATATCTATAACAAAGAACAAGACCAAAGTAAAAAAAAACTACTAAGAAATAAATTCAAGGTCATCATAGGTTCAATTTTACTATAGGAATCAAGAATCCTAGATCAAGCTTCCTTGAAACTTTCCTCACTCTCTTGCTTGAAAGTGAAGATTGTTTCTTCCGATGACATAGTGACAGAAACAAAACTAGACATAAAAGCAAGCAAATAAATAACATCTATAAAGTAAACTATTTTTTTGTGTTTTTAATATAGAAAAGAAAAACAAGGAAAAAATAAAAACAAGACAATAAACAAAATAAAGAGGTTGAGAGTGAGAGACTCCCCTTGCTAGAAGACTTCTTTCTCCCCGGCAACGGCGCCAGAAAAATCCTTGATGCTTGCGTTGGGATACCCCAAGAGGAGGGTGTGATGAGCACATCGGTAGGAGTTTTCCCCTTAGTTAAGAACCAGGGTTATCAATCCAGTAGGAGAAAGAGGATCTTCGGAAGGTTGATGCCACTTACGGTGGTGTTGGCGCTTCACCGGTGTCAGCAACACCGTGGAACCTGCACACAACACAACCAAAATACTTTTCCCCAACGGTACAGTGAGGTTGTGAATCTCACCGGTCTTGCTGAAAACAAAGATTAAACGCATAGTGTGGAAAACACTGTATGCTTGCAGTAAGTAAAGAGAGCAGGAAATTGTTGTGGTTTGTTTAACAGTGTGGAAAATGGACCGGGGATCATAGGTTCACTAGTGGTGTCTCTCCATAAAAATAACACGCTGGGTGAACAAATCACAGCTCGGCAATTGACAAATAAAGGTTGCACCTTAGTGCGGATTATAACATGATGACTACTATGATATTTAGGGCGGTCATTACAACAAAATACATAGACCGAAATCCATCTGCATCTATGACTAATAATCCACCCGCAGGTTATCATTTGAACCCCCTTAGGTATTAAGTTGCAAGCAACAGATAATTGCATTAAGCAATGTGTGTAATGTAAGCAATGATTGTACACGCGGGTACTCTCACCGCTGTTTTCTCCCTAATGGCAACAACACATCCTCCCCCTTCACGTTTCTGTTACTCGAGCAAGGCAACGAGGAGGCATGAACCCACTATCAAGCATAAATACTCCCTCTTGGAGTCACTAACAACTACTTGGCCAGAGAAACCACTAGCAACGGAAAGCATGCAAGATCACAAATAACATATGCAATAAAGACTATAATCAACTTGGCATAAGTTCAATATTCATTCGATCCCAACAAACACAGCATATAGAATTACATAAGATCAGTCTCGATCATGATAGGCAGCTCACGAAATCTAAACATGGAGGCATATGAGGAGGAGACAACCATCTAGATACTGCTATGGACCTCTAGTCTAGGGATGAACTACTCACGCATCACTCTGGAGGCAGGCATGGTGATGTAGAAGCCTCCGGTCATGATTTCCTCTCCGGCAGGGTGCCAGAAAACAGCCCTAGAACCCTTCTGGTCTATGGTTGACGACGACGGCGACTGCGGAACTTTTTCGGGATTTTTGATCAGGTGCCCAGGGTTTTCCATCCGGGGGGAATAAATAGGCGAAAGGGCAGAGGCGGTGGAGGCCAGGGGGGCCACACCTATAGCTGGCGCGGCCAGGGGCACCCGCGCCAGCCCATGGTGTGGCCTCTGTTGCCCCTCTTTGACTCCTCTACGGTGTTCTGGATGCTTCCGGGCAAAATAGGCACTTCGGGCTTTGTGGGGTCCAATTCCAAGAATGTTTCCAGAAAACAGGAAACTGGCACTTGGCATCTTGTTAATAGGTTAGTCCGGGAAAACGTATGAAAATGCTATAAATAAGGGAGAAAGCATGTATCAATTGGCATAATATGATCATGGAGCATCAGAAATTAGGGATACGTTTATGACGTATCAGATATCCAGGGCTAGCTCTTATTAAAGAACAAAACCTTTTCCAAGATTCAGGCAATTTTTCTCCTTCAATTTTCTCTGTGTTAAAGATGTCCTACACAGCAGCATGTTGGGCACTAGCAGGAAAATATTTTTGAAAGAAAGCATTACCCAAATCCATAGGATTGGTAATAGATCCAGGTGGCAGATTGTAAACAAAATTTTAGCTTCATCTTTCAATGAGTAAGGGAAGATCTTGGTAAGAAAATAAGTACGCAGTTTAGTATCATCAGAAAATAAACTACTCAAAGATGAAAGCTCATTCATGTGTTCCATAGCACTTTTACTTTTAGTTCCACAAAAAGGTTCCTTCTCAACAATAGATATGTAGGATAAATCTAAAGAGAAATCATAATCCTTGTCTATAATGTGTATGGGAGATGTAGCATACTTAGCATCAAGTGAAGATTTATATTTCACAACATGTCTTGCAAGAAGACTCTTAAGAGCACTTGCACCAGTAGTAGCACGAGCTTCTTCAATAAAATCATCATTAAGTTCAATATAGGTTTAATCAAGATCATAAATAGGCTTAGGTGAATTAATAGGTGTACAAGCATTTTCAACAGAAATTCCAGCATTTAAAATTTGTTTCGATTTAGCAATAGTAGCATCTAGGAAAGGACCTAGAGAACCAGTATCATAAAGCACAGTAGAAGCATCATCAAAAGTATCAGAAACATTTTCAGACTCAGTAGAAGTAACAGTATGTGTAGCATGTGGTGGAGTAAGAAGCTTACTCATAACAGACGGTGAATCAAGAACAACTAAGGTGTTCAGAGTTGTACCTCTTATGGTAGTGGATGGTAATATAGAGACTTTTCCATCACGAGTCTTGTCCATGATGAATGGCTTGCAACAAACAATATCACGTTCAAGTGAGCAAATAAATAAAGCTATGCTCCCCGGAAACGGCGCCAGAAAATAGTCTTGATGACTCACAAGTATAGGGGATCGCAACAGTCTTCGAGGGAAGTAAAACCCAAGTTTATTGATTTGACACAATGGGAGCCAAAGAATATTTATTAGCCTTAACAAATGATTGTCAATTTAGCTGCACCTGAAAGTAGACTTGCTTACAACAATTTATGAGTGGTAACAGTTTTATAGCAGCAGTAGAAATAAAATAGCAGCAATAGTAAAATAGTAACATCAGTAGCAATCGCGGAAAACAACAGGATGGGAATTACCATAGGCATAGAGGGAATGGATGGATGGGCGTTGCATGGATAACATAGGTCATGTAATAATCTAAACATGGGCATTGCAGATAATAATAATAAAGCATCAAACATTTAGGAAAACCATAGGCATGTGTTCCAATATAGTCGTACATGCTCGCATTGAGAAACTTGCACAACATCTTTTGTCCTACCAGCCTGTGGCAACGGGGCCTCTAGGGAAACTACTGGTAATTAAGGTGCTCCTTTTAATAAAGCACCCGATCAAAGAATTAACACTCCGTGAACACACGTGATCCTCGCATCACAACCATCCCCTCCTGTTGTCCCAATTTCTGTCACTTTGGGGCCTCGAGTTCCGGACAATGACATGTGTAAACAAATTGCAGATATGATCAAGAAACATAATTATACTCATGAAACAATAACATGTTCAGATATGAGATCATGGCACTCGGGGCCTAGTGACAAGCATTAATCATAACAAGTTGCAACAATGGTAGAATACACTAACAATGGATACAAGGCACTATGCCCTAACAATCTGGCATAATTACATGATCGATCTCATCCAATCCCGTCCATACCTTTCATGCTACAGCGGTGTTTACTCACAAATGGACGGGGTAATCATGGATGGTTGATGGACAAGAGGTGGAGGTGTCGATGGCGATGATCTCCTTTGAATCCTCGTCCCGGCAGGGCACCGGAACAGGAACTTCTGATCCCCGAATCGAGTTTCTAGGTGGCGGTGGCGCTCTGTTGTGTTTCTGTGGAATATGATGACCCCCTCGGTTTTTAGGTTACAGGGCATATGTAGTCAAAAGGGGAGTCCGAGGGGGTGCCGGGTGGCCCACACCACCTCGCGGCGCGGCCAAGGGGGGCGCCAGGGGGTGGTGTGGACCCCTCCTGGCCCCTCTCCAGGCCCCTTCTGGCTCTCGGGGTCTTCTGGTGTTTTAGACTCAATGGGATCTTTTATGGGCAATTTCCCGAAAGTTGATTTTTCTGCACAAAAACGAGACACCAAGGTAATTCTGCTGAAAACAACATTAATCCGTGTTAGTGGTATCCAAAACTCACAAGTTTTGCGGAAAACGGTAAGAAAAGTGTTCGGAAAAGGAGATACGTTTTGGACGTATCAAGGATGAAAGTCCTCAGTATGCAACTCTCACAAAAACTTTTGCTGAGAGTTTTAAATTTCAGAACAAATATTTTGTTCCCACTGTTTCTTTCAAGTTATATAGTATTCGTTTTTCTTTGCCGTTGGAGACTTTTTGTAACATTATAGGTATCAACGCTTCCGGGACAGCGTGCAAGATTCAGGATAAACCCGCAGATATCATGGCGCTCTATCGAGAAATCACCAATGATGATGGCCGCTCACCCCAGCGTGGGAAGATAAGGAACATACAACTTCCCTCCCTTAGATATTTTACTTACTATCTTGCTACAAGTATCCTTGGTAGGGAGAACACTAGAAACATTTCTACTTATCACCTTGCTTTCATTGATACTGCGCTTAACGTAGCAAGAAGTATAACCTTGATTCACTCATTGCTCGTCGCCTTGCTGCTAAGGGGCCCATTTTGGGGGCACTATTGCTACACGCATAGCAAATGCTCTAGATTTTTCTATTGCTCCTGATGATGAATTAATTGCTCCCTATAGACTCAATCTTGTTGCCATGAAGGCTCATCATTTTATCACTTCTAACTCTACTGCTGATCATTTAGTATATAGAATTTTATTTATGGATGGAGATGAGCGGGAAGTTATTTTGCCACGGCCTATTTTGTTCAAAGTTGACAGGTCACCATGGTCGCGCTCTAAGGAGGAGATAGAAGAGCATCTGAGCACGCCAGAGTTTTACAGGCAGAAGGGGAGGCGAGACGCGCCTCCCGAGGACTACAACACGTAGTACACTGGCGCGTCCTCGATCACACACTAGGAGGAGGGTTCCTCTTCATCATACTACGGGGGCGCCACCTCATGGTCCCCTTGGGGTGATATCCACTTAGGCCAAAAGCCTAAGCTTGGGGAGAGGTATACCGAAATCACACTCATTTATTATCATGTTCGGTTGGTTCTTTGTATATCCATGTTTTCGTTTCTTTTGTTTGTTTTCGTTTTCTTTCGTTTCTCTTTGTTTTATTGTTTTGTTCTTGTTTTTTCAAAACACAAAAATACCAAAAATATTTGTTTTGTTTCTCTCTGTTTTCTTCTTTAGTTTATTTTGTTGGTTTGGTTTCTTTTCTCGTTTTGGGTTAGTATTCAAAAATCCAAAAATATTTTGCTTTTATTTGCTTGTTTCTTTTTGTTCTTCTTTTAATTCGAAAATCCAAAAACATTTGTTGTTCTTCTTTTGTTTTGTAAAGTTTGTTGCAGAATTCATCGGACTTCCGTGTCTCCGTAGGAGCTTGATTATTATTCTATATTATACAATCCACACAAGTGAAGAGTAGTAATTATGATTTATGACAGTCCTAGTTGTCGTGAGAGGATGGTATGAACTCTATTTCTTTTATCTTTTTTACATATATTCATCCATGTGAACATGCTTAGTTCGTCCATGTAAGGTCTATGTTATTTAATTTATGATTAGTAGTTTGTGCTCTCACGTGTTTAGTTCCAACTTACTAATACAAGATAGCATGTCGTATGAATATTTGCTTGCATTGTTCTATCCATAGAATGGTATGACATTCTGGTATCTCCCTTTGATTGTTTCGCTTGAATCGACTTGGCACATGCTCACGCATGCTATGACTGAAAAAAAGTCAATTAAGCCTCAATAATCCACACCCTAGACTAGTGACTTCATCCGCTTATCCAAATGATAGAAGAGCCGACATCGGGGTGCCCAGCCCCAAATTAATGCAACAAATTTTGTTCACTATTTTTGCCCCTGATTTATCAGTCAAAGCATAATTGTGTAAACAAAAGAGAAAGAGGGATGACCTTCTACCCAGATGTGTCCTTCTATGGGAGCCGCTCTTATGAAGTCTAATTGGCTTGTGACATACTGTATTTTCTGTTTACCATTCGTTGACATAAGCATACACCTCTCTTAAAATGTTTTCAATACCTCTGTTTAATAAAATAAAAATCTCTAACACATGAGTTAATTCCTACTTCCCTCTGCGAAGGGCCTTTCTTTTATTTTTATGTTGATTCTTCACCTTCTCGCTTTGTGCACCTTCTTGAGAGCTTAGCTGTCATTCTTAATGTAATGTGCTTGTCCCAAAACACGGTTGATTGTGGTACAACTTTGATGCTTGTATCTTTGATATCTTTATTTCTAGTCTTCATTTGAACTTCAGAGGTTCCCTAGCATTTATGTTTTGCTCCATTATTAAGGGCAAGCGAGTACACTTTATCATACCCTATTATGAGCATTGCAATCCCGCAGATTGATATACTTCATGTTGTTCATTATTAGTTTGTTGGCATCTCTTCATGGTTTGCATAACTGCTAGGTGGCTTTTATCTTCCATGCATCTTATTATGAATTTCATCGGCACTTGATCATATAGTGAGTATATTTACATCATATGAAACAAATGTGTTCGTAAAAGTCTTTTATCGCACTCAGTTGTCACTGAATTGCTTGAGGACAAGCAATAAGCTAAGCTTGGGGGAGTTGATACGTCCAAAACGTATCTCCTTTTCTAAACACTTTTCTTATTATTTTCCTCTAAACTTGTGAGTTTTGGATACCACTACCATGGACTTACGCTGTTTTTAGCAGAATTACCATGGTGTCTCGTTTTTGTGCAGAAAACCAGCTTTTAGGAAATTTCCCAGAAAAGATCTCTTTGAGCTTAAAACACCAGAAGACCTCGGGAGCCAGAAGGAGGCCCGGAGAGGGGCCAATAGGGGGCCAGACCACCCCTGGCACTCCCTTGGTTGCGCCGCCTAGTGGTGTGGGCCACCCCGGCACCCCCCTCGGACTCCCCTTTCAACTACATATGCCCCGTAACCTCAAAATCGAGGGGGGTTCGTCATATTCCACCAAAACACAATAGAGCAATACTGCCACCTCGAAACTCAATTCGGGGATAAGAAGTTCATGTGCTGGCGCCCTGCCCGGACGGGGATTGGAAGGAAATCATCGCCATCGACACCGCCACCTCTTCTACATCACCATCCCTGATTCCCCATCCATGTGTGAGTAAACACCACTGTAGGATGAGAGGGATGGAAGGGATTGGATGAGATTGATCATGTAATAATGCCAGATTGTTAGGGCATAGTGCCTAGTATCCGTTGTTAGTGTTTTGTACCGTTGTTGCAACCTGTTATGCTTAATGCTTGTCACTAGGGCCCGAGTGCCATCATCTCAGATCTGAACATGTTATTGTTTCATGAGTGCAATTATGTTTTTTGATCATATGTGCAAGTTTTTTACACATGTCATTATCCGGAACCCGGGGCCCCAAAGTGACAGAAATTGGGACAATCGGAGGGGATGGTTGTGATGCGAGGATCACGTGTGTTCATGGAGTGTTAATGCTTGGCTCCGGTGCTTTATTAAAAGGAGAACCTTAATTACCGGTAGTTTCCCTAGTGGTCCCACTGCCACGGGCTGGTAGGACAAAAGATGTTGTGCAAGTTTCTCATTGCGAGCATGTATGACTATATTGGAACACATGCCTATGGTTTGCCTAGAAGTTGGATGCTTTATTATTTATTATATGCAATGCCCTTTTTAGATTATTACGTGGCCTATATTATCCATGCAAGGCCCATTCATCCATTCCCTCTATGCCTACGGTACTTTCCATCCTGCTATTTTCCGCGATTGCTATTGTTGTTACTATTTTCCTACTGTTATTATTTTATTTATACTTCTGCTATAAAACTGTTATCACTGATAAATTCTTGCGAGCAAGTCTAATTTTAGGTGCAGCTGAATTGACAACTTAGTTGTTAAGGCTAATAAATATTCTTTGGCTCCCCTTGTGTCGAATCAATAAATTTGGGTTTTACTTCTCACGAAGACTGTTGCTATCCCCTATACTTGTGGCTCATCAACACCATATTATTTATGGCTTGGGTAGTGAGCCGAATTGTCTTTTTCTTGAACTAGCAAAAGTGCCCGTGCGTTGCACCGGTTTTAACTTAAATTCAACATATGCTCCGAAATCTATCTAGAGAGCCATATGCTGTAATTTCTAGCACTGAAACATTTTACGTCTCACTTTAGTTTAATATAGATTTGTACCATTTCATATATTTTATATTTGGCTTGAAATTTAGTTCCCTTATTGTGTTGTCCATCAATCATCTCAAAAGAGAAATTAAGAATATTTTTTTCTGAAACATGCACTTGTAGTTGTACATAGACACATTTAACTACTTCATAGACCATTCAAGGAAAGCTATGTACTTACGAATCAAACAAAGAGTGAATTATATATATTTTATCCAATCTTGCTAGTCCCCATCCAATCACGTACTCCAGTATACGACGCTATGGATGGATTGTTGCCGCTTGTGCATGCATGGAATTGCAATGTCTTGCGAATGGACGCGGAAAATTTAAAAAGATGATGGAAGGTGCTGTAGAATTTCCAGCGTGATGTGCTTGAACTCACAACAAAATATACCGTTCGCTGCTACGGAAATAATTAGAATTACTAAATTTTGTTGAGATAAAACTTGTAATTTGCAAATTCATGAACACATAGGTACTTGAGTTATGTATAGTGCAATGCCCGTGCGTTGCCACGGGTTATTAAAACATCACCGCATGCGTGAACATGAAATGCACATAAATGTTAAGTCAAACTCTGTAATGAGAGTGTAGTTCTAGTTCTTCTCCTATGTGTTGTCTCCATGACATACCGTCCTTTCTCCGATGCCTGGGTAGAATGCATTGTCGATTCCGCCGTGCTGTAGAGTCATCCCCTTAATGTTGAGCAGGACGCAGCGGCTGGTTTTGGGCATAGTCCCCAACATGAGATTGTACATCTCATTGCATTGTCTTCATGTCATTTGCCTTGGCGGTAGGGATGAAAACGGTATGGAAACTTTCCGATATTTCCGCGGAAAACGGAAATAGAAACAGAATTTTGCGGAACGGAAACACAAACGAAAACTTTTATGCGGAAACGGAAAGGGAAACAGAACAGTGTATTCCAGCGGAACGACCACGGAAACGAAAATTCCGTTTCCGCCAATATGGAACTTTCCAATTTTTTTTACTACATTGTGCTATCACAACCTTGCATGCATAAAAATTCTAGTAGGATATTTAGGGCCAACCCAAGATATGAAGCAACATTTCTAAAAAATATGTGAAGTGACCATCCTTAGGAGCTACGTACTCACATGTCATCTCCCACTCAACATGTTTTCGTTTCGTCAGTTCATCGCTACAGTAGGGTTGCGGCCGTTAGTGGGAATTTTGATCTTCCAAAGTTGATAAGCTATGCACACTATATTATATAATCATGATATATCCTTATATTTGATTTCATCTTAGAAAATTGATAATTTTATCAATTTTATTGAGGTTTTCTACATGATTCTAGGGGTCTCTTGGTTCCGGCAAATATCCGTTTTAAGTTCCGTGTATGTCTCGTATTCGTTCTGTATCTTCTTCCAACAATATCTGTTTTCGTATTTGCTTACGGGGTTTCTGTATTCGTTTCTGGTTCCGCACAAAAATGTGAAAACAAATGTGGCATCACTCAGTTCCATCCGTATCCGCTATGTTTTCTTTCTTACTCCGCGACAAAATTACAAGGTGTGCATGTGTCTTCGCTCCTGATAGTTGGATCTCTCATGTTTCTATGCCTCGCCAGATTCGATCATCAAGTATAGAGCAGATGCATGGAGCCCTAGATGGAGCGGAACATGGAGGGGTTCTCTCTAATTGCCGATGTGGGTTGTGTTGTGGAACGGAGTCAGGTGAGATCCAGTCGACGACTGTTCCATATGGGTGCAAAGAGCATCGGGTCTCGCGTCACATCCATGGCGACGCAGGATCTCCGATAGAGGGAAGCTACGGATGTCCTGTGGGGTTGTTGGGAGGTTCAGTGGCACGGAAATATGGAGGGGTTCTCTTTAATTGCCGACGTGGGTTGTGTTGCAGAACGGAGTCGGGCGAGATCTCGTTAACGACAGTTCCATACGAGTGCAAAGTGCACCGGGTCTCGCATGATATCCATGGCGACGCATGATCTCCGATAGGGGGAAGCTTTGGATGTCTCTTAGGGTTGTTGGGAAGTTGGACAGCGCTCGGGAGTTAGGGCCGTGTTGGCTTGTTTTATGCCATTTTTTATCATTTGGTTTGGTACGTGTACGTTGTACATGCCGAATAGTTAAAAACCAGCGGCAAAACAACAATGTACGCGAAAGAACCGGGCAGTCTAAAGTTGATGCAGTTAATTTTCCTTTTTTTTTTGCAATCGAGGCCATCATTCTATTCATTTTTATTTTCACTTGAGCGATAGAGGTGATTGTCTTGGATTTGTATTCACGTTTTTATTCCTTCAGCGATGGCAGCTAGTTTTTTTTTTGTTGAGTGAACCTCGCAAACCTTTATTACTCAGTCACTTGTGGAACGATTATTAGATCACGTGGCTCAATCATCCAGGTTTGACGGCTGAAAATTATAGATAAAGAGTTATGGGCTAAATAAAGGTTTGCTGGATTTTTTTTTCAGTTGGGCTGCTCTAATCGTGGATGGGCCATTGGTGAGCTGAGGAAACCATGGTATTTTGGATTTGCTTTTCTGACCGACGGTATGATCCGTATCCGTATTCTGTCCGGTCTTTATCGTGCAGCTGTAGAAGCCTAGGTTTCTTCAATGCCGTGTGTAAAGAGGACGTACGACCAAAAGAGAAACGGAGCACGTATGTTAACACCAACCAAAACGAAAATCGATGGCAGGGTGGATAATTTGTATCAAACTTTAGGGACAGTTTCAGTGACCTACCAAACCAAACCAAACCAAACCAAGGAAGCCTTAACGCCTTTATTATTATATTAAGTAGGTACTAGTTGAATGCCCGTGCGTTGCCATGGGGAGTCTCGAGTTTTTTGTCCCCCCACACATGTAAACTTATTGCATTTGAATACTCCTAATGACGTGGAGGATATGCAAACTAAGGCACCTTTTTAATCAACATTTTTAACCGGCAACATGTTCATGAGCATGAATTTGGGTTGCTCAAAACACATGGTCACTTTCTATATAATATTCTTCACCGCAACAATTTGAAGGACATGCTTTTATTTAACATTGCTCTTACTCTCTCCGCTTGCTCTCTCTTTCCCCGCTTCACTCGACATCCTTCCTCAAAACATAGAGCGGCAAACAGATGAGACCTATATGTTGCTAGTGAAGGGAAGTTCGTGCAGTTGCTATGTCATTGATGGCAAGCAAAAACCCGAGAAGAAAAATAATCAAGTGATGTCTCACCAACTCCAATGGCCCAAAAAGAAAAGTGAAGATTATGCATACATACATGTGTAGGTTAGTCGTTCAGTGTTCAATACCTAAAATCTTGCACAATATTCTTCAGATTTTTTGCAATGAACAAGTCGAGTGTCCAATATACAATGGACTAATTCTCTTTAAAAGAATTATTGTGTGTGCATGTATATTGCCAAAAAAAGAAATATAAAACTGCCTGATCCACAATAAAGATCCGCAAACAAAAAATACAGTGATCCAGGAGTGCAATTGAACTCACACCCTAATTTGTTCTTATTGCAAAAACTTGATTTAAGGCGACAAATTCAAGGTCTTGTCTACGTACACAGATTGTCCATCGCAACTTGGTAGTCCACGATATCAATTCAGAAACAGAAGTGCAAAGAGATTTAGCATATGCATGTCCTTATAAATCTCCCAACATTATCACAAGGAAATCATGCTTTGCGGGCACACCCAACTTCATGGTATCTAATGTTAGGTACAACAAAGTATGCCGTTGAACATTCCTTGTGATTATTTTCAAGGTTTCTCTGATTTTTTTTTCTACATGAGAACTTAAATATACAAACGCTCGTGTACAAGAACTGGTCTATATCCACAGAACAACCATAGTTAGCAAGAGAAGCAAACCTTGCAGCACTTGATCTCCTTGATTCCCTGGTAAATGAATTGAACGTAACCAGATTAACCACCGTGGCACCCTTCACTTGTGCCTGGCTTTTGTAGTGGCACGGTTCCCAGGTTAGCACCTGCTCAAATTCATCAAACAGTTAAAAACATATTTACTTGTAATCTATGGATTTATCTGTTTTGCATGACAAAGATAACATATGAGATTAGCATAATATCAAACAGGCTGCCTAGATACTGGCTGCACATCAATTCAAACAAATTTCTAAAGCCAAACCCGATCATGGTAGATGGCAATGCGTCTTGTGTAGAACATTGGAGCAGCATGCCATGGCTAATAAAAAAGATAGGTAGCACTGACCTCATGAGATGATAAAAAGTTAGATTGACTCCTTGTACCCGATGACGATGCCACCCTCATCCCTCCACCCTTACCTCACCACAAAATACGATGAACTTGTTTTTGTATGTATCTCACATTAACGTATTACTGGTATCGTCATTCTCGAGAAAAAAAAGCAATAGCTGGAGGGGCTTTCTATGATATTGCCGACTATTTTCCTTAGATATCAGAGCTCATTCACCAAACAGATAAAACTGATAGTGTACACTGATACAAAGCAAACATATTTACCATTGAGAGCCATAAGACAAACGAGGCTCTTCCACAATGTCACTTAGCTGGCAAACCAGGCCCGCGTGTAGAGGTTAAACAATTTCAGTGCAATTAGGAATTGAGAGTTGGACAGAATAGACAACCGTAAGAGATGGATAAATCATACTGAAAAATAGTGTCGTGGTTCATTTATATTCCTGGGATACAGTACCAGTTCACAAAAACCGAAAATACATCAATACCTCTGCGTCACCAAAAAGATATCAAGATAACAAAAATAATTTGTCATAATGATCACAATAGTAAGGAACACTGACTATAATCAAGAGATAAGAACCTCATATGGTTCCATGCTAGCCATTAATTTGAAAAACGTTCAAGAGTGAACTGTCCGCTACAAAATAAGATATAAGTTCATTTAGCGACAACACAGAAGGAATCATTTTTCAAAACCGCCGATCACTTGAGAAAAAAATGCATCACAAAAGTATAAATGTACACAGAAATCTTACACAAACCGATTTGTGAACGTGCATTTCTAACAGAATGAAGTAAAGCGGTAAGTCATGCAAACTTACCTCTACAATATGAATTGTGCTGTCTAGCTCTCCTGTATTCCTTGGCCGACAGCCTTAAGTGCTGCAAAAATCAAACACAGCCATTAACCGGTGGCAAATTTCCATGCAAACTTACCTCTACAGCATGATCTTTCAGTGCGTGTCTGCAACCATAGCTTCCATCTTCATGACATTTTCCTATAGAATATACAAAAACAAACGGTTGAGAACGGTGCCTAAAGTTGATTGAACATTGAATATGTCGGTAAAGCTATCATCATATGACGCAATTTGTCGGTAAAACAAACTTGTAGAGTTATAGTTCAGTTTTTGTCGGTAAAACAAACTTGTAGAGTTATGATAGTAACATGTTTTTTCTTTAACTTCGTCCTCAACGCAATTCCATTTTAAGTTCTGTTGAAAGTCACAATATCACATCTCTGAATGTATGCATTGGCTGCCTCAACTTCCAAATGGTCCTCAATGAGATTGTCAACAGAAACAAGGTCATCCACAATGGTCATCATAATTTTTTACTTCTTGATGCCATAGCCGACCGAACAAGTATGGAAGCACCCTAGAAGAGGCCTTCCTGAAGCTTCAGTAGCATATCAAGATCAAGAATCAGTCACCTCCAACACGAACAACAGTCAGTTGGGCATTGGCGGCACGAACCTTTGGCATGTATGTAGACATCCAACTCAGGCACCTTCTCCCCCTTTTCCAATAGCGAGAGAAACATCCTTGGCATCAGCAAGGCCAGCTATTTGTTGTACTAAAGTCAGTGAGACAACTACAACTAAAGTATCAACATATGTAATCAAACAAACGGAAGTGCCAAACATGGTAAACGAAATTAAGTAAGTGTTTATACCTTGCAATTTGACGAGTGGAATTTTATTCAAGAGATATCCAATTATGTGACAGAATAAAAATCGTCGATTACTGAGTAGAGATGCGGTACTAAATATACAACCCCGAGTCAACATCTCGGCCTGGTTGCTTCAAAGGATTTGTTCTTATGCTGAACTGGAACGGTTGCATCTTCTCCAACAAAGCACATCGCAGGCATGGCCAACGGAGCTACCTGAGAAACGAAAATAGGAGGAAGTAAGCACGGGAGACTACAAATGAAATCGATGGAGCACTGTGATGTGAAATCAACCAATTTATTTGCCAGCCCGATGCAAAATCGAGTGCTCTCCGCGAACGCCGCCGGTGGAGCGTACGCCCGCACGCGCAGGTGTCTATGTTGCCAGCAAAAAACTTCAATCAGTTGTACTGGTCGGCCGTGTCCGCCGCATCGGCCCACTGTCTAGACTTCGAGGCGGTGGTGGTTGGAGCGAGGTAGACACTCCCGACGTCGAACTGGAGGTCGACACCAAAGATCCTCCTTGCGGAGCAGGCGTGGGGAAGGCTGTGCACTGTGCACACGGCAGCGCCGAGGAGCTGCATCACGAGATGCGCTTTATGGCCAGATGGCTAGCATGCTGAAGTAGAGTTTATCAGTAGGCGCAGGGGCATCAGCCGAAGGCGGCGATGCAGGTGAGGTGGCCGCCGGCGAACTCCACGCAGCGTAGGACTCCAAGGAGTGATGAATCCACGGCTTGGAGTCCGGCAGAGTTGTCGCGGGCAGCAGAGGCGGCGTCTTCTGGCATCGTGCAGGGCGGCGGAGTCATCATGGCCGGTGGATTCATCACTGTTTGCAAGGCACAGAAGTGTCACGGGCTCCGGATTCATCACGGGCGACGGCCAGTGGATGCGTAATGGCTTGCAGGGCGGCGGAGTTGTCGCAGGCGGGAGATCTATCACGGCCTGCAACACGTCGGAGGCGTCCCGGTGCGCAGGGCGGCGGCCTGCAGGGTCGCATCAATGAAGGTGTCGCAGGGCGGCGGCGGCCAGGCTGTGTCGTCGTGAGGTCTGGGAAAACGTGGTAGGTTTCTACCGGGACGACACGGGATTGTGTGGTTTATTGGGCTTGGGCCCAAACGGTCGATGAAGGCGAGCGAGCGAAGGCAGACTACGCGAGAGAACGTACCAACGTACGTCGAACTCGCATATCTCTACCTAATAATAAAAGGAGTAACGTTTCTCCTCCGACCGTCCAGGTTTCTTGTCGTCCGTCGTGACGTTTTGCCTTCGTCCGTCTCTTTCGTATGTTTTGTTTGGTCTTGCAATCGATTTCCAATTGTATTCCCATTCAGATTCATACATCGTGGCTGAAATAGCAAAGGAAGTCAACCCCAATTCCGGACTCACGATGCTCACGACCAACTCCCTTCACTGTCAACACCTCCAGCATCAGTGCATCACGATGCCGAAACTGATCCGGTGCGGCTTCGAACGGCGTCCACAAACGACGCAGAGAAACTGGACACGAACGGCTTCCTCCTCGCATCCAGAAGGATATTGGACAAATTGGACGATCGTGTGGCAGCGGGTGTGCTCGATCGCGCTTCGTGTCCAGCGGAAACTAGAAGCACGCTTTACAAGACGCGCACTCTCCACGACTCAGGTAATCCCTGAGCTTGTCGTTGCGCACGAACTGGTAGACGAGCAGCCGCCTGCCGTCGCCGTGCCAATAGCAGAGCAGGCGGACGTTGTGCCGGTGGCTGAGAACGAAAAGGACAGCTACTTTGCGGAACACCGTAATAGTAGACGCGGCCTCTGCACGTTGCGCCAGCCATCTACTAGAGCGTTTGACAGAGGCGTGGGGATACTTCTCTCGTCGCGCCGACGAGCGGCAACGCATCTCCTGATGCCGATATATGTCTCCCGACGCGCCGCATCCGTTTCCATCTATCACCCGTGTAGGCTGCTGATTAATTCGGCACGCCGCACGACTCCAGGGATGACCCTAGCCGCGCCGACATGGAGCTAGCGGGCGAGGAGGCACCAACTGGCTTGTCACCGAGGAGTGGGCAGGCGAGGTGTAGCCTTCCAACAGTGAGTGCTTTACGGCATGGAGAAGAGGTGGCGGCCGATCGTTCCTGTGGGCACGACACTGGCCTACTGCCTTTTATAGCTGCTTGCTCTGCTCCCTGTGCAGGTGCTCTTTTGGATGCTTTCTCTTGCTGTGTTGTTCTAGCGTGCAACAACGGCCGGCAAGATGGGTGAGCGCGGCGGCCAGGTATTAGTGAAACTAATAGTAATTTCTTAGCACTTCGAAATTTAGCTCCAAATAAAGGATGTCTTAGTTCTCTTCTCTCTTCTCTCACTAACGGTTCAGATAGCTTGACCGAGATAAACCTGCCCTTTCTGTAAGGGCTTGCTGATCGAAAGAAATTAGGATGTGCTTTGTGTTGTTTTGTTGGTAAAATAGTCACTCGTGCATGCTTGCATTAGCAGTTTAGTACATAATCTGGTGGTTCCGTCTCTTTCCGTACATTATTACTTATTACATCCAAGATTGTTTGGACTCACTTGACATATGATATATTTTTTTGCCATAAATTCTTGAAGTCTTAACCAGCAGTTCATTGCGGAGGCTGAGAAGGCGAAAACGCTTCCAGATCTGAATCTCAAGCTTTGAATGGTAAGATTGTCACCACTCTTGAACGGTGCAAGGGTAAATTACCTTTTCTATGTAAGTTAAGTTTTTTACTTCATTTACACAAATTTATTATGGATTATGAAATTCTTTTAGTGTTGTTGCCATATTCCACGAGACTTCTGTTCACAAATATAGCAACACTATCTTAAATTGAAGACTTAAGTTCTAGCGGCCACTATAGCACTGTACCTACCTATCTCAATCTCATTAGCTCATTACAAAGTTTAGTTTAATCAACTTTCATTCCCTAAAAAAGTTGAATTGTCAATTCAATTCGTTGCCGAGAACACATGCAGTTTGATGGAGTACTTTATTTTATTGAAATGTAGTTTGATGAAAGGGACTTACACAGTTACACGATAGTTTTAACAAATATTCTTGCTTCTGCAGGTCATCAAGTAGATTTTGACCAAGATTTTATTTTATTATCTGATCATTTGTAATTATGAGAATGAGCTCGTGCAAATCACATCTTGAGGACTACTTCCATATTATTATTGTTTTGTATTGTATATTGATCATACAAAGCCATACTTTTCTTTAGTCAAACTTATGCGAACATAAAATCAATTATAGTTGGGGAGACCAAAACTAGATGAAACACCACAAAACGCGTGCTCATTTGAAAACTAAACATTTGAGCAACATTTGTAAATAAATGTGTTTGCTCACAGTCATGTGCAGAAGTTTTTATGTGGAGGTTAATTGTTTTCTCTCGAGATAATAGCATAAAACCACCACATTTCTGCCTAAATTCCGGAAAACCACCACTTTTCGTTTTTTTCGCAGAAAACCACCACATTTAGTTTTAATTTTCGCAAAAAGCACCGATCGCGAATTGAACACAAATTGACACCGAATCTGACTGGTGGGACCCATTTGTCAGAGAAATTTTGCTGATCTGGACTAGGACCCACATGTCAGTCCAAATAAAAAAACAAGAAGCGGACAAAAAAAACTAAAAAATTCTCCCAAAATAAAAAATCAGCTCGGTGTCCTGCTTGACGCCGCCGGGGGACTCTCCCTCCTGGAAGCCGCTGCCATCCACCGCCGGCGTTAGGGGCAATCCGTGCTGGAGCCCGCGCAGCACAAGCGGGCGAGCTCCTGGCTGGATCCTGTGCGCGTTCGACATCCAGCACGTGTCGGCGAGCTCCTCGTCGTCCCTGTCGGCCACGGCTCGAATTCAGGTTGCCGATCTCGTCCCCATGTTCGTCCTCCTCTCGCCGTTGTGCTCCCCTCCGGCCTCGGCGCAACGCCCGTCAACGAGGCCGAAGCACGCCCCACCGTTCTTCTCCGATTCCGGCGCCGTGGTCGCTCTCCTGGTGGCTGCACGTGCACGACGACGAAGCGGCCGCAGCTGTCCGCCAAGGCCAAGCGCCCGGCACGGCCCAACCCTGTTCCCGCGCTGCACCTGGCCGCCATGGCCGAGCGCCTTGGACTTCTCCCCAGCGCTATCTCCGGCGGCGGCCACTGTCGCATGTGACACACGGCTCCCTGGCCGAACGCGGCGGCGAGGCTACAGAGCATGTGAAGGCGGTCTGCCATGGCTACCGGGGATGGGGCTCGAGAGAGAGGTGGCCAAGCACGGCGGCGGGACAGGGCGGGCTTGTGGAGGAGGCGGTCAGCCATGGCGCCGGGCCAGGTGCTCCAGGACAGCATGGTGACGGTGAAGGCCATGGGCAGGCCGAACTTGACGTGGTCGCCCGCGTCATAGTACCCGCCCACCAAGTCCACGCGCTGCTCCAGCCCGTCGGTGAGCCCCGAGTGGTCGCGCCACGGCACGCGCTGCCCGTGCGGGAGCCGCCCCGACCGCTGCGCCTCGAAGTACACCAGGCTCTTCCGCAGCGCCTCCTCGTAGTTGTGCGCCTTCTTGCTCCCCTTCGGTGACAACGCCATTGCCGAAGACGACGCGACCTGGAGCAGAATCAGCAGCAGCACGGCACCGAGCATGCGGGGTACGGCGGCGCCACCTGATCTCATTGCGTAGGAAGAAGAGCCTATCCCTGCTGGTGTGTTCGCATGTGCCCGCCGCCCCTGCGCCGCTGCGCGCACGGGAGCCTACCTGCTCGCCGGCTCCGCCTCCACGTCACGGGAGACGTCGTCCGCCCTGCAGCCAAGGTGTTTGATAAAATGTGTAGGAGAGCTGATGTGGTTGAAGGTGATGACAAGTGGGCCCTTGTGCCACGTCAGCATTTTTTATTTTTTATTGGACTGACAGCTGAGGCCCACTGTCAGTTTCTGTATCAATTTTCTCTTAGCGTGTGATCAGTGCACATTGCAAAAATCAAAACAAAGTGTGGTGGTTTTTTGCTAAATAAACGAAAACGGGTGATTTTTCAGAATTTTGGCAGAAATGTGGTGGTTTTATGCTATTAACTCGTTTTCTCTCCCGTTGCAACGCATGGGTATCTTTACTAGTAATAGTAAAGATAGATTTTGGTATGCATAGCATGTGTAAAATGTTTACAACCAAAATAGGATACATATATGTTTATAAGGTTATCCCAACAAATCCATTGGATATTTCTCCTATCACTACAAACTTAACGAGATTAGAGAATCTTTGTTACCATGTCAAGAGTAGCGCACACTGGAAGTTATTCCATGGTTTCCTATTTTGACAAAGTAGAAGACAATACATGTATTGTAGATACTTCGAATGAATTTGCAAAGTAAACCGCAAAATTCCTAAAAATTTGTACTTAGAACAACTTGTGGTTTAAGACAAAAGTGTTGTTTTGACAACAAAGGACCTGGAACTTATAAAGGAAGCAAATGATGAGCACTGACTTTGTAAAATTGACTATGAGTCATTATATCCGCAATATGTATCCTTGTAATAATATCAAGTATGTAACTTGGTAGTTCTTTTGAAAGGCCTTATGCCTAACGATAGCAAACAGGTCTATATAGAAACAAAGACGTGGATATTTACATTCTTTGAAAGTTGTGCTTGTCTAAAAGATGTTTTCGACGAAGTTCAAAGAGTTGACTACTACAAGATATTGATCTTCTGTAGTGCTACTTTAGTCTTTGCGGATAGTTCTAGCAAAAGTTACATATTATGATATGACAGTTGAATAACAAAACCAACTCTCCTCTCTAGGAATTTTGATCGATGATGTATACTTGATATAGTCTGAGAGTTTTGTAAAATTCAAAAGGTTGCGGGAAAGGTATACAAACTTCAATGGTTGAAGTGAGCATAACGAAGTTGGAATGTTTACCTTAATGAAGTTATCAAAAGAGTTTGATTTTATCATAAACGGTAAAGATGCTTGTAGAGTTACAAGAAATTAAATGGGAGCGCCAAGACATATTTCTAATGCTTTATGTAGATGACATATGGTTGATTAGAAAATATGTATTTTAAATTAACACGGTTAAGATTTTCATACTGAAGAAAGGCTTAGGAGGTATTGGTCATCGATATCTATAAGAGATGGATTGAAGCGCCTCATATGATTGAAGCCAAATTACATAGATAAAATATTGAAGTAAGTCAATATCGAAATGACAAGGAGTTCTTGCCGCATGGAAAAGAATTAAGCAATATTAAAATGTTTTTACACATGATGAGCATAATTGAAATTGAGATTTCTGAGTCATGTGTTCCATGCTATGTACACACCGAGATGAGTCCTGTTATATAGAATGTTATAGCAGGATAATTCATATGATGATTAGACAACAGCGAGAGAGATCCTCATGCCATTTTTAGAATGGTAAGGATATGTTTTCCTATGTAGTAATGACAAAATGTTCGTTGTAATATGTTACACTAATAGTCTTGTCATTTATTCAAGTAATTTTATCCCAATTAAAACATGTGATGAAAGGTAGCACAATAGGCTGGAACAAAGTTGCATGCTGGATTTGGATGAATTTCAAAATTAAAGTATTGTGACGGGTACTACAACAAAGGCTAAGTATGTTGTTGTGTTGACAACAAATATTATGAGTATTTTGATTCAAGGAGTTCTTCATTGAACTTGGTGTATTTCCAAGAATGTTGACATTATGAAGCTACATTTCACAATGTTAGTAACATTAGTTTAAGCTGAGGAATTAAGGTCCGGTTGACCAAATAAATACAAAGCCATCTCATTAGAGAATGACTGATGCGTATAAACGCAAAGACATTAAAATACGATAGGACCTAAACAGTTCAGATCTTTTGATGAAGTTTACCACATGCGAAGCATGGTAATAACAAAGGAACGCCATATTTGTTAAGTGCTTACAGACTAGATTATTGACTCTAGTGCAAGTGGAGACTGAAGGGAATATGCACGAGAGGCAATAATAAAGTAGTTATTATCTTATTCCTTTTTTATGATAAATATTTATTTCTCATGCTAGAATTGTATTAACCGGAAACGTTGATACATGTGTGCCTAATAAACAAACAATGGTTCCTAGTAACACCTCTCGTTTAACTATCTCGTTTATTAACTGATGATCAAGGTTTCCTGATAATGAACATTGGATGCTGTTAATAACGATCTCACGTCATTAGGATAATGATGTGATGAACATATACCAAAATTAAGTATAATAATACGATCAAGTCATTTAGTTTATATTGTTATATCTTGCATACGAAGTAACCTTATTCCTTATACCATGAGATCATGTCAATCACTAATACCGGAAGGGTGCTTTGATGTCATCAAACGTCACGCCGTAACAGGGTGACTATAAAGGTGGCGTTGGGTATTCGGAAAGTATTATTTGAGGGTCATAGATCAAGAGTGGGATTTATCCATCCAAAGTGACGGAGAGATATACTCTGGGCCCTCTCGGTGATATTACATTCACACCGCTTGCAAGCATGTGACTAGGTCAATGGAATGTCATATCACAAAATGAGTAAAATAGTACTTGTCGGTAACGAGATCGAACGAGGTATAGTTGATACCGATGATCGGATCTCAGACAACTAAAACATCGCGAGACAAAGGGAATTAATTACGACGTTGATGGTTCACACGATCACAAGACACATCGTTGAATATATAGGAGCCATCACGGATCTCCAGATCCCGATGTTGATTATTGATCGCAGAGGTATCTCGATCATGTATGTATTATTCGCGAACCGTAGGGTGACACACTTAAGGTTCGATGACGCATTTGAGAGGATGCGGAATATCAGAGAATAGTTTGGACACCACCGAAATTGTTTCGGGCAAATTTGAAATAGTTCAAGGGGTTTTCCATCGAATGGTTGTTAATAGAATTAACAAAAGATTCGAGGTGCTATATGCAAATATTTTTAATAGAATTAAGAAATGCTGAAATAAAGAAATAAAAATATTTTATTTATTAATTAAAGAAAAACCTTTGAGATTTTTGAGTGGAGATTAAGTGGAGCATGAATGGGTATGAGTGGAGTGTCCACTTACATGAAGAGGGAAGAGGTGGGGGCACCACCATGGGCTGGCCGCACCCCCCTTGGGCCGCCTCCCCCTCCTTTATAAAAGAAGGGTGAGAGCTCTCCCTCCTCCACACACTTGTCCCACCTCCATCCTCTCCACCCGCTGCTCCATTCCATGGTCTTCTGCTTGGCGAAGCCCTGACTGTGGGATTCTTCACCACACCACGCCGTCGTGCTGCTGGAGTTCCGGGGATCCTCTACTTTTGCTGCCCTGCTGAATCGAGGGAACAAAGATCTTCATCGAGCTGAACGTGTGACCGATCACGGAGGCATCGCCGGATTGCGGTGCACATCTTCTCGATCTTGATATCTGTGTGAGTACGACTACGCCAACAATGAGATTTAATCCCGTACCACTTGGAGTTTTCGAGGGTATGTTTTCCTTATAATTTTTCTCCCTGTTGCTTTCATATCCTAGATTAGATCTTGGCCCTTCGGGTATCTCTCGCTTAGGAATTTTTTTTGTTTTCTATGCAACGTGCCCTTCAGTATCAAAGTACTAGTTCAGACCACAAAGGTGATTTGGTCCGCTTGCTCGCATCAGTATGCTCCTAGGAGGCGCATGTCTAGCTTGCATCTATATGAAAAACATACTTGAGTTGATTTCCTGGATCCGCACCTTTCAGAGCATCTCCAGTCGCCCCCCGGGAGCCCTTTTTTTGCGCCGACGCTTGTTTTTGTGCCCAGCCGCGCCCCCAGAAGCCCAAATATTGCCAGCTTGGGCCAAATTATCGCCCGAAGAACCTAGACCGAACCCAGCGCGCCGGGGGGCAACTGCGGCGCCAGGTGAATGAAAAAGGCCCAAAAACATACGAAAACAGTGCCCCACCGTTTCTCCCGTCTACGTCCTTGCCCTGTAAGTGAGAGAATTCCCTGTTAGTGAGAGAAAGCCATGTCGTTCTCATTGCCTCGGCTCCCGCCCGCATTGACGCCTCTGGTCAGTCCAGACGCCTGTGGCGCGGCGGAGCAGTCTAATCGCCCACACGACGGAGTTATGGCATTGCCCCCGTCGCTTCGGCTATCCCGCCCGCTCGTCGGTACATAATGCCATCAACCCGCCCTCGGAGACACACTTCTCGCCATTATCCTCGCCCCATTCTCTGCTTCTCCCGCGCGCAGCTCTGCCATGGTTCACGGTAGCCAATGGATTCAGCCGCTGCACACTGCACCTCTGGGAAGCCAGGCTGCTGCACGAGCCAACTTCCACACGCCGCCTAGCATGAGCGCGCCGAGGACATGGCGGCACAGCCAGGCGGCGTCCATGTGGATACACCACCCACCTGCCCCGAGCACGTCACCGAGATCAAGGACATCTCGGAGCGCTTGCCGGACGAGGAGCGCGAAAGCTGAAGTGGCATCCAGCCAACCACGCCTCCTTGACGGAGTACTTCCAGGAACGCTTCGAGGCGGAGTTGGCCGAGCTCCCCGCCGACGGTGTTGTTTCGGGGCACAACAATGCTCAGGGCGCACCCTTGAACGTGCAACGATGTCGCCTAGAGGGGGGGTGAATAGGCGATTAAAACTTTTCCGGTTAAGTCTTGCTAAATGTGGAAATAAACTAGGTGTTTAAATTAACAAACACACAACCTAAATATTCTAGGGTCAACTAGGTGCACGGATAACTTATGCTAAGCAACACAAGTAACAAGGTGATAGCAAGATATATAACTTCAAGCACGAAGGCTATCACAATGTAAATTGCATAAGTATAAAGCTCGGGTATAAAATAACCGAGGCACACGGAGACGAAGATGTATTCCCGAGTTCCTCCCACAAGGGGAGTACGTCTCGTTGGAGAGGCATGAGCTCGCCACAAAGGCCTACTCAACGCCACAAATGCCTCACCCTATTCTCCGATGAACCCCGCCACAAAGGCCTAGTTCACCTTCCACTATTGGCAACCTTCGATCGAGGCACACATCCACGACTTAACTGGAGGCTCTCGATGTCGCCACAATCTTGGGGTACACATCCACAACTCAATTGGAGGCTCCCAAGAACACGACAAGTCGCCTAGGGTCCAAGACCCAAGAGTAACAAGCTCACACGCTTTCACTTCCACGAATCCTCGTGGAGAGAGAAAACCGATGCAACCGATGCAAAAGGCAAGAGCACAACTGCTCAAATCCTTCACTCTCAAATTCCAACAAAGCAACAAATTCTTGTGGGGGAATAAGAGAGGAAGAACAATGGAGGAGAAACACAAAGAACTCCAAGATCTAGATTCACTAAGTTTCCCTCACTAAGAGGAGAGATGGATTGGTGGAAATGTGGATCTAGATCTCCTCTAACTTCTCCCTCAAAGATAAGCAAGAATCATAGGAGAGATTCAGAGAGGGGAAAGATTTCCAAGATCAATAATGGTGGGGGGAGAGACGAAAAACGTGTTGGGCAGCCTTGGGGTCAATGAGGAAGAAGACCCCCTTAAATAGGGGACCCAAAATATGACCGTTATGTGAAAATCTCACCCAGCAGCGGTACTACCGCTAGGCCCATTGGTACTACCGCTACAGGGCGTTTCGGTACTGGTTCGGGCGGTACTAGGGCGGTACTACCGCCGGAACAAAGACAACAATCACACCTGATACGAAAACAGTCATAACTTTTGCGTTCGGACTCTGTTTTTTATGATCTTGGGCTCGTTGAAATCACAACGACGACGTCTACAAGATTATGCAGATAAACACCATTGTCCAACAATGAACCTTAAAACAAAATGGGGAAGGAATACCTCTATAAAAATGACCAACCGGGAAAACGTTCAACATCAAAAATTCAATAAGTGTTTCATGTGAAAACCGTTTTTTATGAACTTGGGCTTGTTATGAAGATCACAACAAGCACCAAAACCCATATAGATAAAAGCCAAATAAGAACCAAGAAAGATGAAATGCAAGAGTGCAAAGGTTTGAGCTCTCCACAACGATTCGATCAAGTTACTCACTTGAGAGCCCCTCTTGATAGTACGACTATCGATCCTATAACCCGGTCTCCCAAATGTATGAGACCGATAAAATAGAAAACCTATCAAGATTATACCTTTGCCTTGAGCATTCCACTTGAGCTAGATGATGACGATCTTGACTCTCTCAAGTTGGATCTTCTTTCTTGATCGTGCTAGCTAGCACTTGCTTTGTTTGATGAAGACTTACAAGTTTCTCCCCCATACACCATTATGGGGGAGACCCTTCGGCACATCTTCAATAAGGCCACAATCTCCAAAAGGGTGGAAAGAATCAAGCATCGGATTTCTTCTATATGCTTCACTTCAGCTTCCACGTTAAGCTCGAGGACAAACACCGCTTGACGATATAGACCATGGGCTATATGAAATCTTTCTTGTGAAGCATGCCCATGGAAAGATACCTAACCACACATAGAGATACCACACACACATATCATGGGTTAGTTCACAAAGCTTTATGGACAATGGCTTACCATTACCACGAATACATAATCCCACTAGGTACATCTTGTAGCTTTGTGTGTTGATCATACGCATGATCAACCTTGTATCTTTTCTCCTTTCTTCGTCCATAAAGTTGATGTCTTGAAGGTAGACATGAATGACCACTCCATCTTGTTCTTCAAGACATCAAGAAAATAAGCTTAACAGCACAACGGTACTACCGCTCCACACAGCGGTACTACCGCCCACTGACATCTCAGGGTACCCAGTGTGCTGCACACTGGTGCTCAGCGGTACCACAGACAAGTACCGTGAAGCTCCAGTAGCGGTACTACCGTTGGCCCTGGACTCGATATAAAGTCGAGATGGCTGGCAGTAGTACTAGGCTACTACCTCCCTAGTATCATAGTCATTACTGTGAGCAAAACTTCCCTGGCGGTATTTTGACCGGTACTGCCAGCGGTACTACCGCGTCCTGGAAGGAGCGGTACTACCTCCGTGGGGAGTGTTGCTCCAAAAGTGACTAATTACTAGCGGTAGTACTATGCCGGTGCCGCCTGGGTACCGTGGATATCAGTGGCCTTTTCTTTGCTAGCGGTACCTCCAGCGATATCACCAGCGGTAGTACCGCTCCTGGGAGGAGACGGTACAAACCGCGGTACTACCGCTGTCTGGAGTGTACCAGGTGTGCAGCAGCAGTACAACTCCACGAGGAGCGGTACTACCGCTGCCCAACCCGGTACTACCCTGGAGAGAGAAAAAGCTTCTTGGCCATTCTTGGACATCAAAAGATCATCTTCGATTCACACAAGGACTCCAAACTATTCTTATGGACAAGTCCCGAAAGAATATCTCAATGCAAACATTAGTCCTTAAGGATTGTCATTAATTACCAAAACCACATATGGGGGCACCATGCGCTTCCAATCTCCCCCATTTTGGTAATTGATGACAATCCCTTTTTACGAGGGTTTATATAACGAATAAAGCAACCATGCAACACAAAGAGCAAGGATGCAAAAGCATGGAAGGCAAATGCTTAAGAACGAACCTAAAGCATAAAACCAAATTCCCCTAAACCCTCTAAACTTATCCCCCATTGGCATCCATTGTCGAAATGGGAGGAAAAACTTAGAATGTCAATATAATAAGATCTCCCCCATAATGTATGCATTCCTCATGATACGAGTGAAATCAAGTGCATATATCCAACAATGAATAGATGGAGGGAGATCAAACTATATTGAGGATCCTAAGATTGCAAATGAAAAAAATTCCTCTAAACATCTTCCTGCAAGGAGACAAACAACCGAAGAGATCCAACAAGAGAGTTCTAGAAAAAAAATAGAGAAGCTCCCCAATGTCTATGCACTATTGATGAATGCAAAAATATGGAATCATCACTCCCCATAATCATCTAAAACCCGCAAGAAGTGCAAGATAATAGATGGTAAATGAAGCAATGCAACTTGCAACAAACAAATAGGTCCACAAGCTTATTAATATGCAAAAGAAGCACCAAATGAAAAGCCAATCTTGTGCCTTATAGGAACGACCAAAGAATAAAAATCAATAAAAGGTGGTCACTAAAGAAATAGAATATCAATTAAAGATGTAACTATTCTCATGTGTATAAGTTTCTAAGTGGACACCAATCAGAAAGATATAAGTCCACAAAAAAATATGCATACACAAAATAGGTACGAAGGAGAGGAACATGATATCCAAAAGAGAGTCATAAATACACCAATAAGATTTTTGCTTCAAAGAAAATAACAAAGCTCAATTTTATCTTAAAGGGATATAGATGAATAATCAACAAACTCATCAAAGCATCACAAATATCACAAGGGAAAAGTGATAGTTGGAATGCTTCGAGAAAGGTAACATGTAAATAAAAAAGTAAAATGGTTTTTGAGAATTCATCAATATTGCATATGAGAGACTTCGAGTAGAAGTTACTAGATTAATATACTTGGGATTGGTGAATCATGAAAATGATTATAAATATTCCCTTGATATGTAATCATCCCGGCTTACTCATATTTGCAACAAAGATGTTTTTATACGACATTTGCAAGAACCAAATGAAATGAAACAAATGGAATTCATGCAAAGATACAACCTACACAAGGTTCAAAGCTATAAATGTATGCATGAGATAGATACTTGTTACCAAGAACACATTGGTGATGAAGAGGATGCGAGTTTGATAATCATCGTAGCTTGACTCCTATAATCTAATGGTGAAAAACACCTTCCTTATGAATGAGGCAAGCACCCAATGCAACTCCATTGTACCTAAAAACAAAAATCAAGTACAAAATGGTACCCAAACTCATTGGGTCCAAAGTAGTTAGAGAAACTACAATACATAGGACAAACTCCACATAAATATGTGCATATTAATATGAATTTGAATTTCATGCACATCTTAGCCATTGAGGATTTGATGGAGTTTATCCTATATATTGGATCAATGAAAGTAAGCATGCAAAAGTATATACATAGTAAATATACATGCACAAAACTTTCAAGAACCAAAACAAGATACAAATTGGACAAAGCACCAATTAAACCAAGAATCCACTCACAAGAGTGAAAAGAAAGAGAATTGTCCAAATTATATCAAGACCCAAACCAACACATGATTTAGGAAACCAAATAGAGAAGATACCAAAAAAACATAAAATAATAAACAAACCCTCTACACTTTTCATGATGGCACACAAAGTACCAAGACTAAAAATATTCGTCTTCCAAAGAGACAAGTCATTGGGATAAAATATCAATTTTAAGATAACAAGTGTTCAAACGCATATAGGAGAGCTCTTACAAGAATAGTGCATTATTTATGATCTTGCATTTGAATACAAAATTCACAAAATGGAATCATTACCCTCCACATGTATAGTTCAACCACTAGTCAAGCTCAAGAAAGGCACTAAGATGCAATACCAATTTAAAGAATGGTGTTATACTCAATGTAGGATAGCTTCTCCATGAATAGTGCAACACAAAGAAGTATGAATTTGAATAAAAGTGCACAATAATGGGATAATTGCTTTTCCTAACACAAGAAAGCATAATTTTTTTTTGAGTGGAATAAAAGGAAGACACAGAGGAGTTTGAACCAAAAAAAAATCCTTGGCAACAAACAAGGTAATTTTAGAGCAAAGGCCAAAGTAAATATGATCAATAAACTTACCACAAATTATTATCACTTGTCAAAGACAAGAGATGTATGGAGATATTTCTCGGTGGTAGATTTGTTCACAATCATATTCACGAAACATAAGCATGTGACAAAAGATAGGAATAGAAAAAAATGCTTAAAAAGAGATTCTTGAAGGCTTAAAATAAGAACCGAAAAAACAAAGCATCAAGAAACTCTCACAAACAAGATACCAAAATAAGAGAGACAAAACACATTTAAGAAAACATAGAACTTGTTTGAACAATATGCCACATAGGAACAAGATAACTAACAATATCAGTTCTAGGTGGCAATACCTCACATGTTCACATTTTATAGGATTGTAATATGCAATAGCTTATTACTCCCCCATAATGTGATAATCCATTTTTTTAACAAGAGGCAAAGAAAATAAATCCAACTAAAGAAAGTTAATGGACATTAGAATTTGAATTTCTTATGAGAAAGACATGCCATATAGAGAAAAGATAATATTTATATATCAACACTAAGTGGTATTCCTCATGTATACACATTTTAGGATAGTAAAGTGCCAAGAGCATATTACTCCCCCAAAGTGGGATAGTCCATTAATCTCCCAAAGAGCCAACTAAAATAAACAAAAGTTTAAAAGGAAGGCTCAACACAAAACACACAAGTACATGGAGTGCAAACCACCAAACATAACTAGATTACTCAAGATAGGTAAGTAGTAAGCACAACATATACAAACACATGCTAGCAACAAAACCAACACATGCAAGGGGGCAAGTAACTTTCAATGAATATATGAATTAGATACACGTTACCGCAAGGAGGAACATTGGATAAGAGATATATATATATATATAATCCAAGTGACTTGGATTGAGGAAATATAATTGATGAAGATCCCTTAATTTTTCATGAGATAGTCAAGTATCCAATGCCCTCCAACAACACCTATTGATCAAGTTTGAGCTTGTTGGTCCCCAACCAAGTTGGGTCCTAAGAGGTTAGTCACAATAGGTTTGGCAACCCAAATGGTTCTTTTCTTTACACCACTTTGAGTACCAACAAACTTGGCAAACACATTTCCCACATTATCCTTCCGAATGAAATTAACATCATCAACAAGGATAGGGTTGGATAATGTACCATTAGTGCATGAAGAAGCAAGGTGTCCCTTCACACGACAAAGGTGGCAACATCGACTCTTCTATTTCTTCTTAATAGGCTCCTCAACTTGAGGGGCATTGGCTTGAGTCTTCTTAGGAGGTGGCCGGTGCTCAACTCGTGGTTGAGCATGAGATTGAACAAGAGGCCGCTTCCCTATTTGATTCTCACTAATAGTCTTCTTCTTCAAAGGGCAAGACCTAACATGGTGCCCTTAAATCTTGCACTTGAAGCAAATAATCTTGGTCGGATCTTTTACTTGCTCTTGGCCCTTCTTCTTGTCAACCATGGACTTGTTCTTGATATTGGAGTTGAATTCAAGTCTACTCTTGTCATTGGGAAGTCTTCGCACTCTCAACATCTTGTCAAGGGTGGAAATCCCTTCATGACTATTTTCCAAGTCTTTCTTCAAAGAAGTGACTTGGGCCTTGAGCTCTTTAATTTCCTCTACATGGTTAGAATCAACACAAGAGCTAGAGGAAGTAGATTCTTCATTGTTAGAGAAACAAGGCAAGGAAAGCAATTCATCACAAGATGTAGAAACATTATGAGAGGATGAATTACTAATACTATCACAAGACAATATAGCATTACAATAAGATATTGTGCTAGTAACCACATGAGTCTCGCAAGATGTTACCTTTGTAGTGATAGCCACAAGAGCTAAATTTAGCTTAGTATGGGATGCTAGAAGATCCTCATGAGAGCTAGATAGCTTTTCATGGCTTTCTTCCAACTTCCCACACTTGCTAGTCATCAACTCAAGTTGAGCCCTTATCTAAACATTCTCCTTAAAAATAGATGCTTCACAAGATGTGGAGTTAGTAGCACAAGCATCATTAGTAATAGAAGAAGACAACTTGGAAAGCTCATTATTCAACTTAGTGTTTTCCTAAATTAGTTTAGCATTGCCAACAACAAATTTAACCTTTTCCTTTTTAAGAACTTTATATTTAGCATTAGTATGGTCACGTGCTTTAGTGAGATAGGCTATTTGTTCATTATAGAGCTCCTCAATAGATTCAAGTTTCTCCTCAAGAGTAACTCGGAGCTCATACTCTTCCTCAAGAGACATAGTGAGGGATTCCTTCTCATCGGTATCACTTCTTTCAATCTCACCTTTCTTCTCAATGATTTTAGTGCTATTAATAGCAAAAGCCAAAATTTCACCCAAAGGAGTGATAGCTTTACTACCTTTAGGGAGATCAAGAAGAACCAACTCACCCTTCTCCATTAAAGAGAATTCATCCTCATAATCTCCACAAAATAAACCCTCGTCCTCATCATCACAAGATGTAGTGGGTTCCAAAGGTGGAGATACCTTTGAATCCTTAGCCATAAGGCACACATGAGAAATGGATAACGATGATGAAGATTGACTTGAAGCACCAGTAAGGTCCATGTCTTGTTCCACCAAAATATGGGATTCCTCTACATTGTTAGCCACACAAGTACTAGAGGAAATGGAAGCATTGTTTTTATCAAAACAAGACATAGGAAGCATATCATCATGAGATTTAGTTAAACAACTATTACATGATATGAAAGGACTATCAACACTAGCATGTATGGAACTTTGAGTGCTAGAAGATATTACGTCCAATGATAGATCGTTACAATGGGATAGAGATGAAGTATAGTAAATAGCAAATTCACTATCCACAATTCAATTTCTATCACCACTCACCATATGATTACGTTGTGACAAATCACATGTTGGTGGAGTGGAGAAAGATGTGAACTCATAACGGCCAAAAGTGGATGGAGAACAATCATCCTCAATAATGTTGGACACATCATATATATCTTAAAGTTTTGTCCATAACTCATGAGCGTTCCAAAAAGGCATGATTGATTCAATAACTACATCGCTCAAAACACACGAGAGACCATTAGATACAAGAGTATCGAGATAAGAGTTTTCCTCATCCTCTAAAGATAAATCTTGAGAATCATTTGGAGGAGGAAAATCCATATCTACAAGTCTCCTTACATACTTTGGACCCATGTCCTCAAGAAAATTAAGAATGCAAATTTTCCAAACATCATAATTTCTACCATAGAATATAAAAGCGGGATCATGCTATATTTCCCTAAACGACATCATAGTCTCTAGGATGTAAAGCCTAATAAGAGAGACGAGGCTCAGATACCAATTGAACATGCAATGATGTCGCCTAGAGGGGGTGAATAGGCGATTAAAACTTTTCTGGTTAAGGCTTGCTAAATGCGGGAATAAACTAGGTGTTTAAATTAACAAGCACACAACCTAAATTATCCAGGGTCAACTAGGTATAACAGAAACTTATGCTAAGCAAGACAAGTAACAAGGTGATAGCAAGATATATAACTTCAAGCACGAAGGCTATCACAATATAAATTGCATAAGTATAAAGCTCGGGTATAGAAATAACCGAGGCACACAGAGACGATGATGTATTCCTTAGTTCCTCCCACAAGGGGAGTACGTCTCGTTGGAGAGGTGTGAGCTCGCCACAAAGGCCTACTCAACGCCACAAACGCCCCACCCTATTCTCCGATGAACCCCGCCACAAAGGCCTAGTTCACCTTCCACTATTGGCAACCTTCGATCAAGGCACACATCCACAACTTAATTGGAGGCTCTTGATGTCACCACAATCTTGGGGCACACATCCACAACTCAATTGGAGGCTCCCAAGAACACCACAAGTCGTCTAGGGTCCAAGACCCAAGAGTAACAAGCTCACACACTTTCACTTCCACGAATCCTCGTGGAGAGAGCAAACCGATGCAACCAATGCAAATGGCAAGAGCACAAATGCTCAAATCCTTCACTCTCAAATTCCAACAAAACAACAAATTCTTATGGGGGAATAAGAGATGAAGAACAATGGAGGAGAAACACAAAGAACTCCAAGATCTAGATTCACTAAGTTCTCCTCACCAAGAGGAGAGATGTATTGGTGGAAATGTGGATCTAGATCTCCTCTAACTTGTCTCTCATAGATATGAAAGAATCATAGGAGGTATTGAGAGAGGGGAAAGCTTTCCAAGGTCAACAATGGTGGGAGGAGAGAGGAAAAACGTGTTGGGCAGCCTTGGGGTCAATGGGGAAGAAGACCCCATTAAACAAGGGACCCAAAATATGGCCGTTATGTGAAAATCTCGCCCAGCAGCGGTACTACCGCTAGGCCCATTGGTACTACCGCTACGGGGCGTTTCGGTACTGGTTCGGGCGGTACTGGACCGGTACTACCGCCGGAATAAAAACAACAAAAACACCCGATACGAAAACGGTCATAACTTTTGCGTCCGGACTCAGTTTTTAATGATCTTGGGCTCGTTGAAATCGCAATGACGATCTCTACAAGATTATGCAGAGAAAAAGCATTGTCCAACAATGAACCTTAAAACCAAATGGGGAAAGGAAAGACCTCTTTAAAAATGACCAACCGGGAAAACCTTCAACATCAAAAACTCAACAATTGTTTTATGTGAAAACCGTTTTTGATGAACTTGGGCTTGTCATGAAGATCACAACAAGCACCAAAACCCATAGAGATAAAAGCCAAATAATAAGCAAGAAAGATGATATGCAAGAGTGCAAAGGTTTGAGCTCTCCACAACGATTCGATCAAGTTACTCACTTGAGACCCCCTCTTGATAGTACGACTATCGATCCTATAACCCGGTCTCCCAAAAGTATGAGACTGGTAAAATAGAAAACCTATCAAGATTATACCTTTTCCTTAAGCATTCGACTTGAGCTAGATGATGACGATCTTGACTCTCTCTCAAGTTGGATCTTCTTTCTTGATCGTGCCAGCTAGCACTTGCTTCGTTTGATGAAGACTTGCAAGTTGCTCCCCCATACACCATTACGGGGGAGACCCTTCGGCACATCTTCAATAATCCCACAATATCCAAAAGGGTGGAAAGCATCAAGCATCGGATTTCTTCGATATGCTTCACTTGAGCTTCCACGTCAAGCTCGATGACAAACACCGCTTGGCGACATAGACCCCTGGGCTATATGAAATCTTCCGTGTGAAGCATGCCAATGGAAAGATACCTAACCACACATAGAGATAACACACACACATATCATGGGTTAGTTCACAAAGCTATATGGACAACTGCTTACCATTACCACGAGATACATAATCTCACTAGGTACATTTTGTAGCTTTGTGTGTTGATCATACACATGATCAACCTTGTATCTTTTCTCTTTTCTTCGTCCATAAAGTTGATGTCTTGAAGGTAGACATGAATGACATCAAGAAAATAAGCTTAACAACACAGCGGTACTACCGCTGCACACATTGGTACTACCGCCCACTGACATCTCAGGGTACCCAGTGTGCTGCACACTGGTGCTCAGCGGTACCACCGACAAGTACCGTGAAGCTCTAGTAGCGGTACTACGGTAACCGTCAGCGGTACTACCGTTGGACCTGAATTCAATATAAAATCGAGATGGCAGGCGGTAGTACTAGGATACTACCGCCCTAGTACCGTAGTCACTACTATGAGCAAAACTTCCCTGGCGGTATTTTGACCGGTACTGCCAGCGGTACTACCGCGTCCTGGAAGGAGCGGTACTACCGCTGACGGTAGAGGTACTACCGCCGTGGGGAGTGTTGCTCCAAAAGTGACTAAGTACTAGCGGTAGTACTATGCCGGTACCGCCTAGGTACCGTGGATATCAGTGGCCTTTTCTTTGCTAGCGGTACCTCCAGCGGTAGTACCGCTCCTGCGAGGAGACGGTACAAACCGCGGTACTACCGCTGTCTGGAGTGTACCAGGTGTGCAGCAGCAGTACAACTCCACGAGGAGCGGTACTACCGCTGCACAACCCGGTACTACCGCTGGACAGAGAAAAACCTTCTTGGCCATTCTTCATCAACGGACGACGTGCACCTCAGGCCGCCGACGATGTCGTCGTCCTCTCCAACAACGACGATGATGGCGCCTACCCTTCCCCCTGTTGTAGGTCGGCGACCCAGGGCAGAGCAGCTGCATCGCCCCGAAGGCCGAGCCGCTGAGCGACTACGATGACGACGATGGCGGCGACTATACCAAGATATACAAGGCTCTTGACATGAATTTAACAGTTTTTTAAATCGCATCTGCTTTGTAAAAATCACCTATATTTGGCCATGTTTAATGAAATCGTCTAAAATTTCATCAAATGTTCGTTGTTTCCGTAGTTTTTGCAAATGTTCACATTCTTTCGGCTGGGGTCGCGGCTGAGAACTGTCGCCCCCGTCCCCGTCCCTCCCCCCCCCCCACACACCGAGAAATAACACCGAATCCCCTAGGAGACACTATTGGCTAGATGCTCTTACTAGAGATAATAGCATAAAACTACCACTTTTGGCGTAAATTTTTGAATTACTACCACTTGATGTTCTAATCGCAGAAAACTACCAGATTTTTCGGAGTCCTTCGAAGAAACCACTAATACTGAATTGTTCACGAATTGACACTGGAACTGTCAAGTTGGGCCCACATGTCAGCCCAATTAGTAAATAAAATATCTAAAAGAAAAGAAAAAGTTTAAAAAATCAAAAAAAGGAAAGTCCACGTGAGAGGGCCTCGGCCTCGACCCAGGAGTCCTCCGTGGCACAGCGGGCGGCGCTCCGCCCCGCCCCGCTCCGTCCTGCGTCTGCGCCAGCGGTGCTCGGCCCTGTCCCACCCATCCTGTGTATGTGCGCTCGTCGGGATCCCGCGGACGTCGCCTGGCCGGTTGCACCCCACGTCCCGATCCCCCGCACCTCCACCTCTCCTTCGTTTCTGGCCACATCCTCGGTTGGCCACCTGCCGTGTCCCCGCGTCGCCCGGCTGCTGACTCCCGTCGCCTGGCCGGCTTCGCCCGGCTCCCGCGTCCACCGGTTGCTCTGCGACGTCCGCTCCCTAGCGCCTTGTCGTTTGCCTTCGCCTGTTGCCTGCCACGCCGCGTCGTTCGTCCCCGCGCCTCACCGTCCAACTCCGGCCACCCCACGCTCGCGCCGTCCGACGCGTTGGCTAGATCCCGCGGCCCTGCCGGCTGCCCCATGCCTCGCGCCGGTCAGCCTCCGCACTTCCGGCTAGCCCTGGTTGGCCGCCTTGCCGGCTCGCTGTGCCCCTGGTGGCGCGGCAGTAGCAAGGGGGCGCGCGGCGGCAGCGGCAGTGCGTGCGTGCGGCGGCGCGTGCGGTGGTGCGTTCCGCGCAGCAGTAGGGCGGGCGGGTGCGAGGCGTTGCGGGCGACGAGGGCTAGTCTTGCCGAGCTAGCCGCTGTTGCGCCGTCGTGCTCGTCCGCGGGGAGGAACGGACGGCAAGCAACGGGGCGCGGAGCTCTCCGGGCCGGCCGCCGCCGCGCCCACGCCGGAGCTTTCCAGGCCGGTCGCCGCCACTTAGGCCGAAGCTCGCCGGGTAGTCGGTTGCCCCGTAGAGCTCGCGCGTCGTGCTCCCGCCGGAGCCGGTCGTGGCATGCACCTCTACCCAAGAGTGGTGCTGGCTGTAGGACGTGGGCGCAGCCCGTGGGGGAAGAAGCGACTTCATTTCTTTCCTAGATATTTTCTTTTTTATATATTTTTATTTGCATAATTGGGCTGGCAAGTGGGCCCTATTGTCAGCAACCGTGTTAATTCTCCATCAGAGCCAGATTAGTGTTTTCTACGAAGTCCTCAAAAAAATCTGGTAGTTTTCTGCGATTAAAACATCATAGTAGTAGTAAACCGAAATTTGACGCAACTTTATGCTTTATCTCCTCTTACTAAGGGCATCTCCATCCGTTCGGCCCACCAGGACGCGAAAATTCCGTTTTTTCGGCCGTCGCGGCGCGGAACGGCGCAAAACAGGAAACGGGGGGGGGGGGGCGTTTCCCAGCCGTGAAACCCAGGCCACCCCCCAGCCGGCGATTCGGCCATATTTGGACATGTAGCGTTTTGGCACACAAATAAATAGAGTTTTGCCACACAAATAAATAGTTCAACAATTTAAACAAATAAAATAAATTACACTACGCATTGTCATCGTCCTCAACATTGCCATTCCCATTTCGCGCCCACAAATGCTGCACCAGGTGATTCTGTAGAGCATGGTGTGTTCCAGCGTGTCGAATCTTCTGCCGCTTGGCGAGGAAGGTTGTCCATGATGCTGGCACCTGGTGATCAACATTTGCAAGAGGACCCTGCCGATAGTATGGTGTACTTGCCTCACTGTCAGGCACCGGGTGATCACGCTCACTCTCAATGATCATGTTGTGCAAGATCACACAACACTGCATCACCTCCCACATGTTGGACTTCGACCAAGTCATAGCTGGGTACCGGACAACAGCGAATCGAGATTGCAGCGCGCCAAATGCCCGCTCAATATCCTTCCTGCAAGCCTCCTGGCACTTGGAAAACCAAGCTTTTGCGCTTCCTGGGATAGGGTTGAAGATGCTCTTCACAAATGTTGCCCACTTCGGGTAGATGCCATCTGCAAGATAATACCCCTTTGTATACCGGTGTCCATTGATCTCATAGTTCACAGGGGAGGCATGGTCTTCGACAAGCTCGACAAAGACATTCGAGCAGTGTAAGACATTGATGTCGTTGTGACTTCCAGGCATACCAAAGAATGAATGCCAAATTCATAGATCGTACGAAGCCACGGCCTCGAAAACCACCGAGCACTCTCCTTCCTTTCCCTTGTACATCCTCTGCCAGTCAAATGGACAGTTCTTCTATTCCCAATGCATACAGTCGATATTACCAAGCATCCCAGGAAAGCCTCTTGCTTCATTCTCTGCGAGGAGACGAGCAGTGTCTTGCGCATTGTGTGATCGCAGGTATGTTGGGCCAAAAACTGCAACCACTGCCCGGCAAAACTTGTTCAAGCACTCAAGGGTCGTGGACTCGCTCATGCGCAGGTAGTCATATTGTGCATCTGCGGGAGCACCGTATGCAAGCAACCTCATGGCCATCGTGCATTTCTGAATAGAGGTGAAGCCTACCGTGTCGGTGCAGTCCTTCTTCAATTTGAAGTAGGCGTCGAACTCCCGGATGGCATGCATGATCTTGAGGAAGAGCTTGCGGTTCATCCTGAAACGACGCCGGAACACCTTCTCGTCGTTGGTGGGATCCTCGGCGAAGTAGTCGGAGTAGATGATGCAGTAGCCCTCGTACCGCTGCCTCGGCTTGCTCTTGCGGCGACCGGGCCTGGATCCAGCACGCCGCGGCTGGGCGGCCTGGGCCTGCAAGCCGGCCAGGCAGCGCAGGACCAACAAGTGTTCCTCGTCGTCGATGGCGGCCTGATCTTCCTCGTCGAATAGCTCGGCGAGCATCTCCTCGGTGTCGGAGTCCATGGGCCGTGCAGAACGTCGAACACCTTGCGGAGGGGGAGGTGGTCTCGTTTCACCGGACACAACCTCCCTCGTGGCGGAGGAGCGAGTAAACGGCGTCGGCGGCGTGGTGGAGCTAGACGGCGGCGGTTCGGCTCGTCGCTCGTGTGTGGTGGTGGCCGATGACGGCGACGTGGGGGTGGCCGACGGGGTGGCGACGGCGAGAGGAAAAAACGAGTCGGGGTGGGGAAAGTGGGGGAAAATGGTGTTGCCTCGCCGACAGAGCTGGCCCACGAGCGCTTTTCCTTCTCCCCCCAAGCCGAACCCAACGGGCTGAGTTCCGTCTAGGTGGGACGCCGCTAATTTCCACCAAAACGATGTTATTTGGGGTTCTAGAAGGCCGGCTGGTAGAAAAACAACGTTTTTGAAGGAAAACGGCGCTAATTCGCGTCCTGAGGGACGGAGATGCCAGATGCCCTTTTCTACCCGTACGGACACAGTCGAAAAAAAAGGACCAAATGGGTCCGCTTTTATCTACGGGCAGTCGGGCACCCAAGGGCCCGTTTCCCCAGCTCCCGCGTTGTGTTTTGGCTGAAATTCGCCATCCCGCGCCGCCGCTCCCCACCGAGGACACTTCAAATCGAGCAAAAGAAGCACCGCGAGAGCCGACGAGAAGAAGTTACCGGTGGCAGGCGAACCGCCCCGCGACGGCGACGACCATTGCAACGACGACGCAGCAACGCAGGTGATCCCCGTCGCCAAATATTCTCTCTGGCCTACCTCCTATGTCTCCCCTGTGCGGCGCCTCTTCTCCTCCTCTCCCCCGTGGCGCCTTTTCCCCGTGACGCTTTCCCCCACCCCTCCCATGACACCTCTCTATCGTGGTCTATTTCTCATTCTGCACTAGAATTCGTGAGAAACATTAAACCCTAACCCCCTTGTCAGGCCCTGGATGGGATCTGCGAAATCATTTGGGCAAGCAAAGGGTAAACGAAAGGGGAATTCAGGTTGACTAGGGTTTAGGAGACCCGCTGTATTCATATCTGTAAGTGTTTGTTTGCTTGAAGTAATTCAGAGATAGATTATAAACGAAGTGGCTGCAACCTAGCCCCTCGTAGGTGTTCGATAGCATATACCGTAATTCTATGGCAAATTACGGTAAGAGTTGATGGAGTAATGGTGGGGTAAGCCCCGAAGCTATGATGGCTGTTGGATAATAACTGAACTAGTAGTTGTACCAGGACAGGCCTGACAGACCTTCGTTTTTTTAGCTGACTAATCCCCTTTTGGAGGCACAAACCCTAACGATCTCATGCCTTCTTCCAGGTCCAGTAGAGTTGCAGACGAGGTTCAAACCGGGTCAAGTTGAGGTAATGGTATACATAGTTTGTCACTTGTGGCATTCTAAAATCTTCATACATCTAGTGACGTTATCTGCATTTTTTTAGTTTGCACACTCCATGTTTTATTACTTTATTGTTTTAGCAGCAATCTGGTTGTCCTTTCGTCACCTGGAGCTGATGGTGAAGTTTCTACTACTTACTGTTTTTTTTTCTTGAGTTCATGATCGTGAAGTTTCTCCATTGTTTGGCTCAAATCGGATTTGAGCTCCACGGAATAACAACACTTTAGTAGTTTCTATGGAAAATTTACATTGTTGGCTCGATTGGTATGGATGGAACTAGCTGTGGTTGCCTCCGAATTTTAGTCATTAACTTTCTTTATATCGTATATCCTCGTTTATATCTTTACATACTTTGATCTTAGGTCAATCTGTATTACTGAGAAGGCCTTCTCCTCCTCCCAGGCATAGACTGAAGCAAATTTTGTTAGGGAATATGACTTTTTGGGGTAATGCCTCTGTAGATCCTGTCGCTCTTGCCTATCCGTGCAAGCATCAACTAATGTCAATATGTGAAACCAGGGGTTATTGTGAAGCCCGACGAGCCTTACATTCACACAGTCGACAAAGAGCGATCCCGCCTTCGAGTGTTACTGGTATTATCTTGTGAGCTTTGGTTTCTTTATAGCCTTCAAATGATTTTCTCGTGTTCATGCATTCACTGAAGCTTATATAAAGCCAAATGTTTTCACTATGTTAGCTGGGCTCGTGTTTGTCGTTTAAGCAAGAGTAGGCTGCATCTAATCTATTTAAAGTAGTACCGCCAGTGCCCAGTTTTAAGCTATTTTTAGTCCATGAACATCACATGCAAGTACTTGGCGTTCATAAAACTGTTATCATTTAACTCCCTCGGTTTGTTGTTCGATATCCGGTGCCTACAGCTGCCAAACATGCACATGGTAGTTGCCCTTGCCATTGATGTCAAGCCATGTGCATCACTTCTCATACTTGAGATGGACGAGAGTACCCATGCAATTTGTGTTCTAGGTGTAGGGTGGGCGAGCCGTTTTTTTTCTGCCAGGGGAACTATTAGTTTTCGCATTCAAACTGTTCTGGTTAGGATTCACAGGTTGTTTGAGGTCTAGAAAGCCTGGATACAATCTTACCATTCTTACGTGAGGTCATGTTTACAAGCGTACATCACACATCAATGTGCTGCATGCCTGCATTGTTTGACGATTAGCGAGCAAAAGAAATATGAAAGCTCACTGACTTAATCTATGATTAGTGTGACAACAACATAATAAAAACAACCTTCTCCACCAGGAGCTAGGAGCACACAAAGCAAGTAGTAAATAACTACTAGTCTACTACTTAGGTTGCTCGGGGTTGGGTCCCTCCCTGTCCCCTCTTGCGGTTGACAAGGAGTTGAGGACACTGGTCATCAAAGAAAGAGAAGGGAACTAGTCTAAATGAAAGAAAGAGAGTGTGGTGCAGAATGAGAGGTGGTTTAACACTTTGTGGAACTGCCCTATTTTCTTGATTAGATGAGGTTGTGCTGAATTAGTGGAAAAATAACAGAGTTTAGAATTTCTGTACAAAGTTTGTGAACTGAATATGCGAGCATCTGTTATGTTTTGTTTGTACCCATAAGTACTGTACGCAACATAAAAAATTATGAGCTATGCAGGCCACGTTGGGTGATGAAGTTGTCAGTGGAGCACAGGGTAGGACTGTCCTGAAGTGCAAAGTTGGAGACAATGCACCGATATCGTTATGTAACCTTCTACCTGGACAGTCTGAAACAGTCAGTTTGAATGTAGAATTTGAGGAGGAAACCGATGTCCTGTTTACCGTGGTTGGTCCATGTAGCGTCCATATCTCGGGAAATTACCTCAAGGGTAAGTATCCTGATCCATCATTTTCTTCTGTTGCCTATTGTTGACATCTTGACACACTGAATGTTGTTATTGTAATATAATCTCATATTTACAATAAATCTACTATATTTTTTATGTCTTATTTCTATGAATTTACCTGGCATCGATCAAGGAAGAGGTGACCTTGTCATCAAAGTTCGATACATTATATTAATTTCCCAGAACTCTGTTGCTAGTTGTGCTGACTTACTTAGACTGGATTTAAATACTTCTTTAATGAAGATGTTCGTTCTCTTGTTGAGCTTGAGTTGGTCATAGATAAGAGTTTTGACTTGAGTATATTTTTGTCATACACTTTTATTATACAAATTCAGGTAATGTTGTCAGTGGAAGTACCTCGAGTGATAGCAATTCAGATGACACCACCAGCAGAGATACCTCACAGCACAAGGGTAATTTCTGCTTAGTTATTTTCTTGTTTTGGGTTCTTGCACCCACCGCATTTTTACTCTCTAATTTTCAGTTATTCGACATGTCACATTAAATGTCAAGGATGCACCAAAGCTCGATGAAGAGCTCATGAGTGACGACAGCAAATCCTTGTCAACCGATAGCCCAGAAATTCCAAAGAAGACTGTATCTCTAAGATCCAAGAAGAGAAAACGTGGAAAACACCATTAAGGTGTGAAAAGTACTGGTATAATGTTAATATTTATATATTTGTTTGGTTTTTTAGAGCTATGGAAGATGAGCTAGTTATGGATTATGACATGATTAATATTTTTCCAGATTTAATTATGAACTAGAGGGATAATAATAAAACATAGATAAACACAAGGTTCAAGTCCACAAGGAAACATCAGGCACAATGTATATGCCACTTGTAGAATTTCTGCGGTTGTCCACATGGGCATAATTTTTAGGGTGGGGTGGGGTCTAGATTCTAGAAATATTAACTCAACTTCATATGCACATCTTCTGATTAAGAAACTACTGAATAATTTGCATAGTTCATGAGGGTTACATAGATTTCCTACGACATTGGGAATACTATTTTTTCAATACTGCTATTAGTGTTTCTATATAGCTAAGATGCGATACATCTGATCACGGACACAATTTTTGTAATCTCATCTAAGACCAATAGTCGCAAACTGCCTGAAGTTTATATTTTAAAATGTTGAAAACTAAGCTGATTGTTATATGGTAGTGGCGGTGGGCTTCTTCCGATATGCCTTTTTTTTTTTGGATGTGCCTGAAGTTGTGCTATTAAGATAACTTTAGGGCCCTAGTGTTCTGCTAGATTCAGGGTGTATGCAGGGTTCAAGATAACTGGGAGCATATATAGCGTGTCAGTTAAAAAACACATATATAGCGTGTATGCCTGCATGTGACTTGTCTGTATGTGTGGATGTGAGTTTGGTCTGCTTGGTTGCCTGCACTAGCAGACTGACCAGGTTGCTCCTGCAAATTCCACCTGTAACCAGTCCCTTGGCGGGTCTTTTCGGCCCAAACACCTCCATCTAGATTTAGAGGGAGTGGACAGGAAGTATCAGTACTGGAGACGACGATGTGCAAATTGCTGCAAGTGTACAGCCTAGAAGAGACACTTCTGCACCTTCTCTTTGAGGCGCATTTTCAGTTGCAGTACTTGCCCCTCGTCAGATCTTCTGTTAGAATCGTTTACCGCTTGATCTGCAGTATGCCCATATCAGTACATATAGCTTCGATCTAAAAAAAGTACATATAGTTTCGATCTAAAAAAAAATACATATAGCTTCTATAAAACACTGTTTGGTCAGTACTTCTTTCAGGAGTGATTGCCTTCTGTTTATGTATATAGTTTATAAGCAAAAATATATTTTCTTGATATCTTGTTCTGTAGGAATATAAGCAAAATTATATGTACTTGATATCTTGTTCTGTAGGAAATGGTCTGTGCATGTTATATGTGAAACTTGCTATTTACCTTTGTGTTGTTTGCAACCACATTGTGTTGATCTCAAGTCTCAACTTGTTCAGTGTTCAGGCAATTGAAGGTGCTGCTACAGATCCCATGGTTAATGGTACCATTCTTGATTAAAGATTTTTTGAGGTATGGGGTGTTAGTTATTGAGCTTGAATAATCTCTAGTGTTGGGACTAATCGATGGAGAAAATGTTTATTTGTGGGGATTAACACAATGATTGCATCAAAACATCATTTTTTTTCTCATTACATCATAGGATTGGGATATTTACTGATTTATAGCTGAAGCTATAATAGATGTTGAAACCAATTTGTCTTGGCCTGCATATAATGGAGTATTAACTGCTGATTTTCATACTGGTTCTCAGCATCTTCTGGCTATATTGTTCCTAATAAATACAATGTCTGCATGCCATTCCTGTTTTTTTTTTCATTACCTGTGTTGCTTGGTTCACAGATACAGATAATGATTGCATTGCCTAATTCCAGATGCAAAGACATGCTACAGCTACCTTAGATGCAAAATAATCAAATTATGCAACACATTCGATACGCCAATGCTGCACTTGTCATTCACCAAATAAATTAGACTTATTATTTTATTTACGTGGGCAGAGTTTAATTAATTTAGCTATCATCTCAGGTTTATCAGTGACCTAATTTTCTCTTTAAGATACTACTCTTTAGCTGAACTTAAAATAGATGGGTGAAATTATTCGGCTCTTATTACACATAAGCATATTTTTGTAGTGCACATATTCCATCGATGAAGGTTCTTAGTTTTTATGACACATTTGACAACTCCCCTGGAAAAATGTTAAATTGATTACAGACTTTGCAACTAAATATAGGGGTTGAAACATTGCACCAAAAAAGTCCTGTATTTTACATGAATTTTTTTCTCGCTTTTAAATTTATAAAAGGAGTGACTTTGTGTGCTAGGTAGACTTATCATGAAATGCATGCGTTTTGCAACATATTGGTAAATGTGCAAAAAATTGGTGGTGACTTTCTTCAAAACCTAAGAAGTCAGTGTTAAGATATCCCTTATTGCTCGTTTGGCTCCCATCGTTTGGGACCAAATATGTGGAATTCATTTGACAATTCCATGGTAGAGCTGTTTGGCTGTCACGAAATTGGACATGTCATTTCATTTGGAATTCCAGCAAATGCCTATTGTGCGTGTGATATAAATTCCTATCGATAACCCTGTCATTTCACTTTCCAAACGAAATGAAATGATGTGCCAAATGAAATGAAATGATGGGTGCCAAACGAGCTCTTATGATATTGCGGGTGTTTTGATTGTTGTCAAAATATAGCCTACTAACTTTTTGGTCATGACCAAAACCTTGACAGGTAGCTTAGCAGCCATTTCATAAATTAGGTTAATTAGTATTAAATTGACGATTTTTTTTTTCATCTTTCTATCGAAAAGGCCCCATTTCAATGATCTAGTGGAAAGAGGGCATATTTTGTTGGCCGGACAACAAAGTACAGTTTAACCATGAATGTCCTATTTTACTGGGTGGTTTAGACGGTGAAAGGCAACAAAAGAGTATTCCCTGTTGAGTTGGTTACCGAGAGAGCATTGAAATGTTGTACTCCCTCCGTCCCAAAAAGGATGTCTTAACTTTGTCCAAATTTGCATGTATCAAGACACGTTTTGGTGTATAGATACATACAAATTTATAGAATGTTGAGACATCCTTTTTGGGATGGAGGGAGTACATTAAATATATTCATTGGCATGTTCTTCATTGTAATTAACTATAGAACAATAGCAATTCATTTTCTAGTTGCACATTATCTTGCTAGAATTACTGTTTGCTCATGTGTGGCGTGGTGTCGCACCCACTTACACAGTACTCCTTCCATCGTAATACAGACGGCACTCACACATTATAAGATTCAAATTTGACCGATGCTGTGGGTTATGTGATACAAGGGACATATTGGATAATGCTTCTCAAACGCAAATCCAGTGGTATCATCTTTGTTTCATATAACTCACATATTATTGTACTGATTGTTCAAGTTTGTATCTTGGAATATGTGGGCATCTTTATATTTCAGAACAGAGGGATTACGTTAGAGTAAAACATTCACATGTTCCAAGTGTTATGGTACTTGCGATTGACAATAAGCACATGGAACAACAGGTTTGAGTTTGGGATTTTGGTGACATTGACATAGGATAGAATCATAGAAGCTTCATCTATGCTCCATGCGACCTTACTTTTCATGATTGCATGGCATCGCACACCCGACACTTAAGATTCTGCGTTTGACCGTATCGATTTTGTTTGTTTTTGCACAGGCCTTGGCTGTTTTGCAGTTCATGCACTTTTAAGGAACTTAGGCGCTTGTATGGCATAGCATGTTTTGTGTAATCTGTAGGGTTGGACTCTGCAAGACCTGTGGGCATGTACTAGAGATGTTCCAAGATGTAGGTTTTTATTTTCTTCTCATTCCCAGGACAAGATCTAACGAACAACCAAATTAGAGCATCTCTTAATGCGGTAAAGGCCCTGTGGTCACCTGTGACACTGTAGATAGAGATGATAACCAGAAGAAGAGAGGGATGGGGAGTTGGGCTGGAATGAGATTTCATTTCGTTTCTATCTCATTTTTGTTGTCGCCATACAAAGTTATGTAAGAGCTCAGCTCAGTTATGAAATTGCCATCGAATATGACAACGTGAAACTCCTGAGAAAGCGTCGACCAGTTCCAGGCTTCAAAGAAAAATGGTAGATTTGGTGGCTGTTTGTATGACGGGGATAGATTTGACATTTAGTTTAGACTAAATGAACAGGCGTGCTTCGCAGGGCCGCCTGCCCCTCGTTTTGGCAGGGCCTGACCATGGTGGGCGTTTTGTTGCTGTTTCCGCCTGCGTCGTCGCTGTTACAGGCTCTTCCTATCATGCGTGTGGTAGGATACTAGATTGGCGCACTTCGCTGCGCCGCCTACGTTACGTTGTCACACAATGTGGCCATTGTGGTGCATTCATTATGAAATAACAGAACATCAACCGTGCATTGCCCTAATTTATTTCATCTAGCCAACGTGTTGATTCCCACCTTTGGCATCAACCCAAACTGTCAAAATAGCGACCGAGCTATCCACATGATGACCAGCCGCCGATCACCCTGAAAAGGATTTGGTGACGAACTGCTCCCATCTTTAATCTCAATGTCAATGGATTCTTTGTTAACTAACACCATGCATAGTCCAGGGTACCCTCCATTGAAGATCTCAGGATATTCATACAAAACCTTCGGCTGGCGGCATGTTCACTATGGAAGATTTAGGGACTATAATGTTTTTCCATTCTGTGAGGTAGTATTCACTAATTGTTAGCACAAGCTGGTGTTTTCTCCCAAGTAATCTGGAGACTATTCCATGTCACCATCAGAAAAAGCATGGTGAACACAAACGGAGGACACTCGTACTTTATCACTTAAATTTACAGCAGGTGTTGCTTTATTATATGAACCTTTTACCGTGTCCATGACAGAATGTATAGTACTGGACAACTCGACCCAAGGAAACTAAGCTAGGGGAGGATCTGACGGGGGCCTTGAGCTCCCGCGAGCGCCCAGTCACGCGCTTCCGCCTTAATGGTGTCGACCAGGGAGACCATGGAGGGTTGGGCATTATCGAAGACCGTTGCGTTCCGATGCTTCCAGATGGACCACGCCGTCAGCATAATCAGCGACGAGGTGCCCTTGCGCAGAGCGCTAGGGACGGCGTCTAGCGCCTGCGTCCACCAATATGAGAAAGCACCCTCGCTCACAGGAGGTGCCGTGGTGGATCTGATCTAGGATAGCACCTCGTGCTAGATCGCCTTCAAGAAGACACACCCGGTGAGTAGATGCCCCATGGTCTCGTCGGACTGATCGCACAGCGAGCAATGCGCTGCATGGGGGAGCCCATGCCTCGCAAGTCTGTCACCCGTCCAGCATCTGTCCAGGCAATTTCACCCTAGGGAGGGGGGGGGGGGGCAAGTCTTCCAGTTGAGCCTCCAAGTCGCCGAGGTAACTGAACCGAGGAATAGAGCATTATAGCGGGACTGGGCCGAGTAAAGGGCATCCGTGGTCCACCGCCATACAAAGTCTGCCCGGCAGCGTCGAAAGGTGGAAGTTGCGCGGCCTAATCCAAAGTTGGAGGTACTGCCAGAGGGCCAGCGGGCTCAGTGCACCCGTGATGTCCTGGATCCAAGTGCGCCCCTCGATAGCCTGTCGTACCGTGCGGCGTCCCTGCGGCATTTAGGGATTAGTGCGAAAAGGTCTGGCGCCGTCTCTCTAATGGGCTTGCCATCCAACCAACTGTCCGTCCATAACAAGGTGGAATCACCATCTCCCACAACCATGAAGGTGGACGTGTCAATCTCCTTCTCCACCCGGGAGAACTGCATGTCGAGCCCGCGCCAAGGTCGCAGGGGGTCGGTGTGCATCCTCCACATCTGCCGTACCCTCAGGCTGGCTGAGGTGCGTGCCAGGTCTGGGATACCCAAGCCACCGAGACGAAGTGGCTGGCAAACCCTAGACCAGTTCACGTGACAATGCCCCCCATTGGCCTCCATCCTACATACCCAGAGAAAGTCGCGTAGGATTTTGTTCACCTGTTTAAAAATCTTCTTGTTGAGGCTCAAAACCACGAGTTGGTGGAGAGGTATTGCCGCAAGCACGGATCGGATAAGCGCCAGGCGACCCGCCCTAGGCATCATGCATGCCTTCCAGGTTGGTAGCCTGTCAGCTAGCCGGTTCACCAAAGGCTGGAGCGCCTCACCCGGAAGTCGTCCAAGCGAGAGGGGAATACCTAGATATTTGACGGGGAAGGGTGCGATCTGGCAACCTATGGTATTAGACGCCAAGGTGGCTTCATCCTCAGTGCAGGAGATCGGTGAGATCGAGCATTTGGTGAAGTTGGTCGAAAGGCCTGAGGCTCGACCAAAAAGATCGAGAAGCGCACGTACACTGCGCAACTCAGGGACATCCGGGTGGCAGAAGAGGATCACGTCATCGGCATAGAACAACATGGATGTTGTCAGCTCCTGGCGCGCCAAGCGCCTGAGGATCCCCAACTCAAAGGCCTTGACAAACAACCTATTCATCATGTTCATAACTAGTACGAACAAGATGGGCGACAGTGGATCGTCTTGTCTAAGGCCCCGCCTATGCCAGATCGAGGGGTCTGGCTCGCCATTGAGCAACTCTTGTGTGCTAGCGGTCGATAGCAAGATTGCGACCAACTCGTGGAATCTCGGGCCGAATCCCAGCTTCCGAAGGACCTCGAAGAGGAACCCCCACGAGACCGAGTCTAATGCCTTCGCAATATCCAACTTTAGCATCACCCGCCGCTCCCTAATGAAGGCCCTTTGGTTACTGTCTACTAACGGTCCCACTCGGGGTGCCAACCGCACCGCAAGCACCTTGGCCACTAACTTGGCGAAGATGTGAATCAGGCTAATGGGACGAAAGTCACCTAGAGCAACCGCGTCGAGGTGTTTGCGTCGGGGTGTTTGGGCATCAGGGTCAAGAAAGCCTAATATAGGCCCTTGAACCCGCGCCCGCACATCGCGAATAGCGTATGAAAGCCCGCCATGAAATCTCATTTAACTGTTCCCCGACAGCTCTGGATGAATTCAGCCATGAACCCGTCCGGTCCAGGCGCCTTCCCGTGGGGGAGTCGCCTGATCATGTCCCACACCTCATCCTCCGTGAATGCTACCTCCAGCTCCGAAAGATCCTCGACATGTGCTCCTAGAAAATCTAAATCGAGCGAGCAGTCCCGATCATGCGGGGTCCCCAGCAAACCAACGAAGTGGTTGAAGGTTGCCTCCGCCATGGCGGCCTGGTACGAGAGGACCGCGTCACCCAACTGGAGGCTGTGGACCATGTTCTTCTGCCGGCGGTAGGAGGCGTGCTGGTGGAAGAATGTCGTGTTAGCGTCCCCGTCGAGAAGCCAGGCCACCTTGGCCCGCTGACGGGCCATCGTGCGCTCTAACGAGGCCAGCCCCAGATAAGTCTGCTTGAGGCGGGCCCGGAGCAGACGCTCATCAGATGAGAGCTGGCGGGCCTCCATGGCGATATCCAGCCGCAGGACCACCTCCCGCGCGATCATCAGCCGCATCTTAACACATCCAACCTGTTTGTCACTCCAGCTCATAAGCCTGTGTGCAGTGCGTTTGAGCTTGGCCGTGAGCCGGCGGAAGGGGTCCGGGTCCCCATCCACCTCACCCCAGGCAGTCTCTAACACATCCGCAAAGCCGTCCAGTTTTAGCCAGAAGCTTTCGAACTGAAAGCGTTTCCGCCCCACCCGTTGCGAAGTGCAATCTAGGAGGAGGGGGCAGTGATCTGCCACTACCGTCGCCAGACAGTGGAGGGAGCGGTTGTTGTGCAGCCCCTCCCAACCGGTCGTGACGAACACCCTGTCTAGTCTTACGAGCGTTGGGGTCACCCGCTCGTTCGACCAAGTGTAGCGCCGGCCCTGGAGGTATACCTCCTTGAGCTCGCTGACATTAAGGAAGCGCCTAAAGCGCCCCATCATCCGCCTGTTGAGGATGCCGTTATTTTTGTCTTCGTCGCGGTAGATCATGTTGAAGTTCCCACAGACGGTCCAAGGGCCCAGGCGATTGACCCGAAGAGCGCGTAGTTCAGCCAGGAAGGCGACCTTGTCAGTCTCATCCTGGGGCCCATACACGCAAGTCAGCCACCACCCTGCCGCCCCGTCGAGTGGGGACACCCATGTCGTGACACTGTTAACGTCGCTGTCAAGTTGCACCACTCGGCTAGTCCAAGCAACGATAATACCCCTCGTACCAACCGAAGGCAAGCAGAAGTAAGCGTCAAAGTCTGCACCCAGAGTCTCCATAACAATAGAAGGGGTTACAACCGCAAGTTTGGTCTCTTGCAGACACACAATAGACGCACCCGTAGTACCCACTACACTCCTAACACTCCTACGACGCGCGCGGTTGTTTAGACCACGCGCGTTAGACACCAGAATCTTGGGTCCGTAAGACATAGAAACGTCTGAAACACCCGTGATGATGATAAAGACGGGGTCAAGCCTCTACGAGGTGACCACCCGACGAGCCGACCAATGGTGGAGAGCAACCTCGCAGTGTAGAGAGCGTCCAACCGTAGAGCTCCGCAACCGTCTCGATCATCTCCTCGGTCACCCCGTTGCCACCTCTTCTAGCGAATTGGATAAGCGGATGTATATGCCACTAGTCTAGGTGTGTAAAGTCTAATCAACAAGCGAAATAAAGACCATCTACCTGCGTCCTCATGAGCTGGTAAACAGTGACACAAAAAGGGAGTATACGAGTTTTGAATATTTTAAAGGTAGCACACGAAAATTTTACCTGGAATGACGGAGAAATACCACATAATAAGTAGTTATGGTGGACATAGATGGCATGGATTTGGCTCAAGGGTTTTGGATGCACAAGAAACATTCCCGCTTAGTACAGGGTTTAGGCTAGCAAGATTATTCAGTCAAACACAACTATCAAACGATACAACAAGGACTTATATAAAAAACATGGTTGAAAAATTACAAGACTCCACATTGTCTTCCTTGTTAACCAATTTTTTTTTACTAGAAACTATCTAGACTTTGGAACTACCAAATGTAAAAACCAAATATCAACAATATTTACGGTAGTTCTTCACTAATAGCCATTACTGACATGATACATAAGTTTAAACATTACTTACTTGGTAACTCAAAACAATTGACAAGCATTAAATTACCCAAGACAATGATCTACAAGACTTATGTAAGCATTCTATTATACCATACCACATACATAATTTTTGGTTCCGACCAAACACCAATCAACTTATTTACCAACTCTCCAAAAAAATATAAGTGAAGCAATAGAGTAGTTTCTTCAAAATAAACTAATAGCTCTGACAAGAGATATATGAAAACAGAGAGCTAAAATTTCTAGCAGTAGCAAACAGGAATAGTCAATAAATATAAGCGAAGCACAAGAGTATTCTAATGAGAAAGCGGAGAGTGTCTCTCTCCCAAACAAGAATGCTAGAATCCGACTAGTATAGAGCAGGAAAATAAACATAAACAAACCAAAAACATGAACGCACTGATGCTCCAAGAAAAGTGCGCAAGATGTGACCGAATAAAATGTAGTCTCACTAGAGATGACGTGATAATTTGCCTATGAAGAAGGGGATGCCTTGGGCATCCCCAAGCTTAGACGATTGAGTCTTCTTGAATATTTTGGGGAGGTATAGAGAAGCTTCCCCACGCTTAAGATTTTTTACTCTTCTTGATCTTTCATTATCGTTGTTCTCGCTTAACACTTGAAAACTTCCTTCACATCAAAACTTCAATGGTTTTCTCATTAGCAGGGTTAGTGCATCAACAAATAATCTCACTTGGTTCCTTTTGGACAAAACATTCATAAGAAATTACTTCCAAACGTTAGCTATTGTTAATATCCTTAAGTGAAGCTCTTTCACCCTAAAAGAATTCACACAAAACTCATAAAAGAGAGAATGCAAAATAAAGACAAAATCTGTCAAAACCAGAACAGTCTGTAAAGATGTTTTTTGGGGGGCACTCATGTTGCTCGGATTGAAAACTTTACTCTAGAAAAAGATAGCTACATATACCAGTAATATGCACAAAAAGTTTCAGATCGAAATCACTTTTTGATAAGCGTGTGGAAATTTTCTTGTGAATGCCAGAAATCTGTTCCTGCGCAGTAATCCCAATAAAAGTACCTTCTAGTCATTAGAGACTTTTCTTGGCACAACAAAACAGAAAATAAAATATACAAAGATGTTGTACATAAGCAACAATCATCTTGACTCAACAAAACAAAAATAACAGAAAAATAAAAAAAATGATGGGTTGCCTCCCATAAGCGCTTCTCTTTAACGCCTTGTAGCTAGGCACAAATATTGAATCAAGTATTATCAAGTTCAAACATACCACGACTGTTACCTTTAGACCTCTTGCTATTTTTCTTGATCTTCCTAGGAAGGGTGTAGTGGCCATTTGGGGAGCCAAATTTCAAGATTCCTAAATTCATGTCAATGACTGCTCTAAGTTGTTTCAACAGTGATCTTCCAAGTGTAATATTCCCTTTTCCTGCACATTCAATGACATGGTAATCAATAGATACATTCAACCCACAGATTTTTGTAAACACTCCCTCATCATTTCGCATAGGTAATTTAATGGAATCATCAGCCAGGGTTATAAAACCTCACTTTTAGAGAGCCCCCACAGATTTAAAGGATCATAAATACTCATGGGCATTAGGCACAGACATAGTATCACAACGGGCATGAACTATTTCACCGTTAATAGTAATTTTTACTGAAGGAACCTAGCCTGAAGGTTCTAAGTTTGGAGGAATATTTTCATAATGTATATGAATCTGATTATAAGCTTCCCTCAGGCTAGATATGTCTGTCCCAAGGGAATTCAGTCTTCCATTAATGTTCTCAATAATTGAATCTATTTTACTCTTTGAGGAGGTAGAAGATGAAATTAATTTTTTATAGCATTAAAGGCTTGGTCCCAATCACCATGAAGGAAATATGCCCCCACTATTGCATCTATAACATAGAACAAGTCCAAAATAAAAACTACTAAGAAAAGTCTTAGAGTTATTTTAGGTTCAGTTATCCCATAAGATTAAAGAATTCTAGGCCAAGCACATTTATAATTCTCCTCATTCCCTTACTTAAAAGTGATAACTTCTTCAGGTGACATGATGCAAGAAACATAACTAGACATGATGATAAAACAAAAAACAAAACTGAAAATAAACTAAATGCAGGAATCTATCTTTTTGTGCTTTTGGGTTTTAGAGAAAACAAAGTAAAACAAAAATAAAACAAGCAAGACAAAAACAAAATAAAGTTCTTGGAAGTGTGAGACTCCCTTATCTAGAGATTCCAGTATCCCCGGCAACGGCGCCAGAAATCTTGATGCCTTGGGGGCGCGTTGTTCCTTAGATTACTCAAAGCGTAGAGTTTGATGTAGAATAGCGGCAAACTTTCCCTTGAAATTAACCAAGGTTATCGAATCCAGGAGGACACATAGGTTCTCAGAAGGTTGTCAGCGACGCAACTGACGTGGAACCTGCACACAAACAAACACACTACTTTGCCCCAACGAAACAGAGAGGTTGTCAATATCTCCGGTCTTGCTGATAATAAGGGATTAAATGTATGGTGCAGAAAACAATGATGATTGCAGGAAACAGTACAGAACAATATGATTGCAGCAGGTGGTTTAACAGTATGAGGAAAATGGACCGGGGTCCACATTTCACTAGTAGTGTTTCTCCATAAATATTTCTAGCATGTTGGGTAAACAAATTATAGCTGGGAAATTGACAAATAATAACGGAATGACAATGCAAAATATGAAGATGTTCACTATGGAATTTAAGAGGGTGTTACAACAAAGTACAAAGACTTGCTATCTAGCGCATCTATGCGTAAATAGCCCACCATTGGGTCAGCATCCGCATCACTTCGAGTATTAAGTAGCAAACAAAAGATTATTGCATGGAGTATTATGTGTAATGTAAACAATGCAAAAGACACGTAGACTAAGCATCATTAATTTATCCCTAGTGGCAACATCACATCCACAATTTTGCACATTTCAGTCACTCTAACACTGATTTTTGGAGGCATGAACCCACTATCGAGCATAACTACTCCCTCTTGGAGTCACAAGCATCTACTTGGCCAAAGCATCTACTAGCAATAGAGAGCATGCAAGATATAAACAACATAGACATATGGATAAATAAATAACTTGCTCATAGTATCAATATACATTGGATCCCAGCAAACACAACATGTAGCACTACATAACGATGATCTTGATCATGTAGGGTAGCTCACAAGATCTTAACATGATAGCACAAAGTGGAGAGATTACCATCTAACTACTGCTATGGACCTGTAGTCCAAGGATGAACTACTCACGCATCACTCTAGAGAAAGGCATGGCGGTGTAGAGCCCTCCGGTGATGATTCCCCTCTTTGGTAGGTGATACGATTCAAATGTATCAATAATTTCTAATGTTCCATGTTGTTTTCATGCCGTATGCTACATGTTTTCTATACACTTTATGTCATTTTTATGGATTTCCTGGGACTAACTTATTGACAAGATGCCACAGAGCCAGTTCCTGTTTTCTGTTGTTTTTTGTTTCAGAAATGTTGTTCTGGAATGGGACGAAACAAAATCCCAGGGTCTTAGCAATCTGTCACGTACACGAAGTCCGAAGAAGACCCGGAGGGGGCCCCTGGAGGGCCCACACCATAGGGCGGCGTGGCCCTCCTTAGTCACGCCACCAGGTGGTGTGGCCCCCCTGGCCACCCACCGACGTTGCCCTTTTGCCTATTTAAGCTCATCACGGGTTAAACCTAAATAAGAGAGCCCTTTTCAACGAAAAGTTCCGTAGCCGCCTTTATCGTCAACCCTAGTTCGGGAGGGTTCTGAAGCTCTCCCCGGTACCCTATCTAGCGCATCTATGCGTAAATAACCTACCTTCGGGTCAGCATCCGCATCACTTCCAGTATTAAGTAACAAACAAAATATTATTTCATGGAGTATTGTGTGTAATGTAAACAATGCAAAAGACACGTAGACTAAGCATCATTATTTTATCCCTAGTGGCAACATCACATCCACTATTATGCACGTTTCAGTCACTCAAACACTGATTTCTGGAGGCATGAACCCACTAACGAACATAACTACTCCCTCACAAGCATCTACTTGGCCAAAGAATCTACTAGCAATAGAGAGCATGCAAGATATAAACAACATAAACTTATGGATAAATAAATAACTTGCTCATAATATCAATATTCATTGGATCCCAGCAAACACAACATGTAGCACTACATAACGTTGATCTTGATCATGTAGGGCATCTTAACAAGATAGCACGAAGTGGAGAGACTACCATCTAGCTACTACTATGGACCCATAGTCATAGTCCAAGGATGATCTACTCACGCATCACTCCGGAGGCAGGCATGGAGGTGTAGAGCCCTCCGGTGATGATTCCCCTTTCCGACAGGTGATACGATTCAAATGTATCTATAATTCACTACCAAATTCCGCGCGGTCTGGGACGTTTCAATAACGTTGAGGATGGGCTCCGAACCGTCGCTAAGGGCAATCCACGACAGTATACGCGACGGAATGAAAACGTATCAGATCGACTCTCACGGACGATTCCGCGACATTTATATGAACACTAAACCGTTAAGGCTATCCACAACGTACAGAAAATCGTCGCCACCTATTGGGCCGTCCGGACTAGGCCCAATAAGCATTAACGTTTTTATTTCGTCGCTATGAGGCGACACGTGGCAAACGAGTTTCTAACGGCCGTTATAGTAATTAGCTGACGTGGCAAAACGTGGGAAGATTTTTTTACGTCACTAGTCTTGACCAATGAGGCGAAACCATGTGGACCAATCGAAAATGCCACATGGAAACAAAATGGTGCCACGTTGCCTTCTTCTGGGACGAAATCTGTTCGTCCCGGGCTACCCACCGACGTTTTTTTCCGTCACGAGTCTCGACCAATCAGGCGAAAGCATGTGGACCAATGAAAATACGCCACATGGAAACAAAATAGCGCCACGTCGCCTTCTTCTGGGACGAAATCTGCTCGTCGCGGGCTACCCAGCGCCTTCTTTTTGTTGCTAAACTCGTGGCACGTGCACCAACCAAATGGTGTCATGCAACGTCTTTTCCATGACGTTTTTTCCGTCTCGGATTTGGGTGATGTCATCAAACGTGTCGGGGACGTTATTTTTACGTCGTCTAATCGCCCACTCATAGTAGGCCACGTGGGCTGGTCATACATCGCCACGTGTCCGTATTTGCCTTGACGGATTTTTACGTTACGTTACTACGATGTCGGTTTTGGTGCTATTTGGGTGGTTACATCATCGTTATAATTGCCAATTGCACACAGCCAGAAAAGAAACTACATAACAAGCATCAAATACTTAGTTTTTCTCACAGAATATCAAACCAACATACAGAACCAAAGTTTCAAGGACCACGCATACAGCCAGCATCTCAAGTAGGGAAACTCCTTCTAATTGAGATTTCGAATCAAACATGCAGCTTGTTGCTTCCGAATGTCTTCCATATCAACTACAAACTTCAGCCTCAATTGCTCGGATTCTGCTTTCGTCGTCCTCATATCAGCAATTGTTCTGCACATATTCACATCAAGCTGTGGTTCAGGCTCATACTGTGAAAGAAATGATTCCACATGGGCCTTCTTTGAGAAAGTATGCTTTACACTCTTCGGCATGACAACTTCACTATCATCCTCGTCCTCAACCTTTGAAGCAGATCGAGACATCACTCTTTTCTTGCTTGCCCATCAAGCATGCAAAGAAAATAGATGAAAATAAGAGATGACAAGAATGTACAGAACATAGATGAAACTAGCAGATGACAAGCATGTACAAAAAATTGATGAAAACTAGCAGATGACAAGCATGTACAAAAAATTGATGAAAACTAGCACATGATAAGCATGTACAAAAAATTGATGAAAACTAGCAGATTATAGTCAAACCAAGGTGTGTGTCATGAACTAGCAGATGAGAAGCATAGATGTAACAACAGGTGTCAAGCATGTGAGGAAGATAGATGAAAATAACAGATGACAAGCATGTACAAAAAATTGATGAAAACCGGCAGATTATAGTCAAACAACGGTGTGTGTCATGAACTAGCTGATGAGAAGCATAGATGAAAGAGCAGGTGTCAAGCATGTGAGGAAGATAGATGAAAATAGCAGATGACAAGCATGTACAAAAATTTGATGAAAACTAGCATGTTATAATCAACCAATTGTGTGTGTAATGAACTAGCAGATGAGAATCATAGATGGAATAGCAGGTGTCAAGCATGTGAGGAAGATAGATGGAAACCATGTTGAAATGACAACGGCAGCCTTAATTACTATAAGTGGGTTTCACGGCCTTAATTAGCTTGCCAAAACTTCTTATAGTATGGAATAGAGGAAGTAGCACAAAATATATGGCGCCACATTGATCAAACAGTTCAACACAAGATAAGAAAGTTGCACTCTACTTGTTGCGATATCATGAAAGAATGTTGAGCTATCAGGTTAGGGAATAACCTGCAGCTCATTGTCCATGCTGGATTGTGATTGATATGACACGACTCCTTCAGTGGCATCTTATTCCTCTTCAACATCTTACACAGGCATGTATTGAGATCCAGAATCTTGCTTCTTAGTCTTTTTTGGGTGGTACAGTAGGGCATGAAAGAAAACTTGATGGCTTTACGCCCAGTTCATGCATCTTGGCATTGCTTGCCATGATAGTTCTGGCACACTCTTCTTCAAATGGGGTGTAGTGGCGATCCTAACATGAATAAAGAACTAAAAGTAAAGTGCAAATATAGCACTTCACAAGAAACTAATACAACATAAATAATTAAGGCACTCATCTTGTAAGAACAGTCCAGTGCAAGTAATACAAATTCTCATCCTAACTAAGACTGATAGGATCACAAGAAAAGTGACATTAAACCTAATACGTAGTATACAAACTAGATTGCTGCAAATGAGAAAAGTTTTACCAAGCAAGAAGGCCCCCCTTCCTATTTCCGTCACAAGAAACCGTTTAGAGAGATTTATTGCATCAAACATTAGTAGTATAATTAGGATAATAATGAAGCATCGAACATACAATTAAACAGACAACCAATTTAGAAAGATTAACTGCATTGAACATAAGCACGATAATAAGGAAGCATCAAACATACAATTAAATAGACAAAAGCAATTTAGAGAGAATAGTTTCCTGCATCTTTAGGGTCTTCTGTCTTGCTGCGTTTCTCGCCTTCAATCTTCACTCGTTTCAGCGTGCTTGCCATTGACGGTGATGTTGCGGCGATGTTGGAGATGAGGTGGCAGATCTGGATGTACGGCGAGGTCGGTGGCTGACCGGCGAACACGACGTCGAGGTGGCTGACCGGCGAGCACGGCGCGAGGTGGAAGATAACGTACGGCGAGGTTGGAGACAATGTGGCAGACAGGCGAGCACAACAGCGAGGTGGCGGATCTGGACGGCGAAAAGGCCGGTGATGTGGCAGATCTGGAGGGTGATCTCGACGGCGACGAGGGAGTTCTGGCAAGCGAGCTATACGGCGAGGTGTGAGACGGGGGGAATAGAGGATCTGTTTTGGGAGGACAAGGGGGAGTGGATATTTCGAAATAGTGGCTTTCTCTTTTGGCGAGAGAGGGCCGATCGAGGGGATAAGGCAGGGTTTCGGAACGATTATAGAAATGCCCTCCAGGCTAAAGGTTTCCAGTTGTGTGCGGGAGGGCTAAGAAGTAAAATATCCTTGCACGAAAAAATTTGGGCGGGTTGTCCTGGCGCGGATTTTTTGGAGCGACGCGAATTACTTTGCTAGCCGTCCGATGCTGATGGGTGGCTTACAAAAATTGAGCATTTATGCAAATATTTGGTGCTAAAGATTGTGAAAAAATCTCGAAAGTATTTTACCTAAAATCCTTGAAAGGGTCAATTATGTGGAATACTACTACATGTTGATTGGTGGCTTGAACTTTGCTAGTCGTTGGATGCTAGTCAACTTTTTTGTCTACACCTATCACCGGTGTCGGAAGGGGGTAGACCATTGTTCTTTTTTGCTTGGTTCTGTTACGTTAGTCCATAGTTACATGGATAACCCAAATCTATATCTACTTTTAATAATATTCCCTCCAGTTCGCCTTAAGAAACCATAGCCATGATGGGGGAAAAGACAGAACTGTCGTTCTGGCACCTTTACATGAGCCGGAAGGGGGTTGAAAATTGGAACAAATTTCTTGGTTTTGTTAGGTTAGGAACAAGGAATACTCAAGACAATGGTAGCACCCACCTCTTGACAAGATTTCCCCAGTTCCGTCAGATCCGGGACTTTCGGGCTCTAAGTAGTCCTCGCACATGTTGAGAGAATCCGACGCCGGTGAAGTGCGCCCTAACACAGAGAGCGAGGGAATCTTGCGTATTTCCAAGACCCATGACACACTCTAACACACATGGTATGGCATAAGCTGGGATTTGGTGGCATTCCGATGATCCGGAGCCCCCTTTCCAAAGAAACCATAGCCCCGCTGTGAAAAAAGACGAAATTGTCGTTCTGGCCCCTCTACGTGAGCCGGGATGGGGTAGAAAAGTGGAACCAATTGCTTGGTTGTGTTAGTTTAGGCCCATAGAACACCCAAGTCAATGTTTGGTCCCACCGTTTGGCAAGATTCCCCAGTTCCGTCAGATCTAAGAGTTTCGGGCTAATCCTGGAATCGACAGAGAGAATATGACGTCGGTGGAGCCCTAACATAGAGAGCGAGGTAATGTTGGCCATCCAAGACCTATGAAACACTCTAACACACATGGTATGGCATAACATGGGATAGTGGCATTCAGATGATCTGGAGACCCCTCTCCGGAGAAACCATAGCCCCGATGTGGAAAAAGACGAAACTGCCGTTCTAGCCACTCTATGTGAGCCGGAAAGGGGTAGAAAAGTGGAACCAATTGCTTGTTTGTGTTATGTTAGGCACAAGGAACACAGAAGACAATGTTGGGCCCACCTGTTGGCAAGATTCCCTGTGTTCCGTCGGTTTGGGGAGTTTTGGGCTCTAAGTAGTCCTTGAGCCCGCCAGAGAGAATCCGACGCCGGTGAAGCCCTAACAGAGATAGAGAGAGGTAATCTTTGGAATCCAAGAACCATGACACACTATAACACACATGGTATGGCGTACCTTGGGATTTGGTGGCATTCAGACGATCTAGAGGCCCCTCTCCGGAAAAACCATGGCCCCGCTGGGGGAAAATACGGAACTGTCGTTCTAGCCCCTCTACGTTAGGCGTAAGGGGGTAGAAAAGTTGAACCAACTGCTTGGTTGTATTAGGTTAGGCCCAAGTAACACCCAAGACAAGGGTAGGTCCCACCTCTTGGCAAGATTCCCGCCATTCAGTGAGATCTGGGAGTTTCGGGCTCTGAGTAGTCCTGGAACCCGTGAAGGAGAATGTGGCGCCGATGAAGCCATAACACAAAGAGTGAGTGAATCTTGGGAATACAAGACCCATGCCACAATATAACACATATGGTTTGGCATACCCTAGGATTGGGTGGGAATTCATATGCTTCAGAGCCCCTCCCCGGAGAAACCCTAGGTGTGCTGGAGAAAAAGAAGAAACTGCCGGTCTGCCCCTCTACGTGAGCCGGAAAAGGGTAGCAAAGTGGAAATAATTGCTTGGTTGTATTATTTTAGGCCCAGGTAAAACCAAATAAAATGGTATGATCCACCTCTTGGTAAGATTCCCCCTGTTTCGTCAGATCCGGGAGTTTCGGGCTCTAAATAGTTTTGGAACCCGCCATAGAGAATCCGACGCTGGTGAAGCCATAACACACAGAGTGAGGAAATGTTGGGAATCCAAGAGCCATGAAACACTGTAACACACATGGTAATTCATAACATGGTATTTGGTGGCATTCCTACGATCCAGAGGCCCTCTCCGGAGAAACCATAGCCCCGCTAGGGAAAAAGACGGAACTGACGTTCTGGCCCCTCTACGTGAGGTGGAAGGGGGTAGCAAAGTGGAACCAACTGCTTGGTTGTGTTAGTTTAGGCCCAATGAACACCAAGACAATTGTAGGGACCACCTCTTGGCAAGATTCCCCGAGTTCCGTCAGTTCCGGGAGTTTCGGGCTCTAAGTAGTCCTGGAACCCGCTAGAGAGAATCCGACGCCGGTGAAGACCTAACACACAGAGAGAGAGGGAATCTTGGGCATCCAAGACCCACGACACACTATACCACATGTTATGGAATACCATGTTATTTTGTGGCATTCAGACGATCTGGAGGCCCCTCTCCGGAGAAATCATGCATAGCCCCGCTTGGAAAAAAGACGAAATTGCCGTTCTGGCTCCTCTACGTTAGGCGGAAGGGGGTAGCAAAGTGGGACCAACTGCTTAGTTGTATTAGGTTAGGCCCAAGGAACACCCAAAAAAATGTTAGGTCCCACCTCTTGGCTAGATTCCCCCACTTCCGTAAGATCCGGGAGTTTCAGGCTCTAAATAATCCTAGAACCCGCCAGAGAGAATCCGACGCCGGTGAAGCCCTAACACAGAGAGAGCGAGTGAATCTTGGTAATACAAGACCCATTCCACACTCTAACACACATGTTATGCCATACCATAGGATTTGGTGGCATTCAGACGATCCGGATCCCCCTCTCGAGAGAAACCATAGCCCCGCTGGGAAAAAGACGGAATTGCCGTTTTGGCCCCTCTACGTGAGCCGGAAAGGGGTAGGAAAGTGGAAACAATTACTTGGTTGTGTTAGGTTATGACCAAGTAACACCCAATAAAATGGTAGGTCCCACCTCTTGGCAAGATTCCCCCCTGTTCAGTGAGATCCGGGAGTTTTAGGCTCTAAGTAGAACCTGCGAAAGAGAATCTGACGCCGGTGAAGCCATAACACAGGTATTAAGGGAATATTGGGAATCCAATACCCATTCCACACTCTAACACACAAGGTATGGCATACCGTGATATTTGGTGGCATTCAGACGGTCCGGAGGCCCCTCTCCAGAGAAACCATATCCCCGCTGGGAAAAAGACGGAACTACCGCTCTGGCCCGTCTACGTGAGCCGGTATGGGGTAACAAAGCGGAAAGAATTGCTTGTTTGTGTTAGTTGAGACACAAGTAACACCCAAGACAATGGTAGGTCCCACCTCTTGGCAATATTCCCCCCATTCGGTGAGATCTGGAAGTTTTGGGCTCTTAGTAGTCCTGGAACCCGTGAAAAAGAATGCGACGCCAGTGAATCCCTACCACAAAGAGTGAGGTAATATTGGGAATCCAAGACCCATGCCACAATCTAACACACATGGTTTGGAATACCCAGGATTGGGTGGTAATTCAGACACTCCGGAGCCCCCCTCCCCGGAGAAACCCTAGGTATGCTGGAGAAAAAGAAGAAATTGTCAGTCTGGCCCTACGTGAGCCGGAAAGGGTAGAAAAGTGGAACTAATTGCTTGGTTGTGTTATTTTAGGCCCAAGTAACACAAAATAAAATGTTAGGACCCACCTCTTGGCAAGATTCCCCCTGTTCCGTCAGATCCGGGGGTTTCGGGCTCTAAATAGTTTTGGAACCCGCTAGAGAGAATCCGACGCCGGCGAAGGCCTAACACACAAAGAGAGGGAATCTTGGGCATCCAATACCCATGACAAACTATAACACACATGGTATGGAATACCATGGGATTTGGTGGTATTCAGACGATCCAGACTCCAGAGCCCCTCTCCGAAGAAACCCTTGTCCCGCTGGGAAAAAGACGGGATTGTCGTTTTGGCCCCTCTACGTGAGCCGGAAGGGGGTAGAAAAGTGGAACCAACTGCTTGGTTGTGTTAGTTTAGGCCCAATGAACACCCAAGACAGTGGTATGGCCCACCTCTTGGTAGGATTCCCCCTGTTTCGTCACATCCGGGAGTTTCGGGCTCTAAGTATTCCTTGAACCCGCTAGTGAGAATCCAATGCTGGTGAAGCCATAACACACCGAGTGAGGAAATTTTGGTAATCCAAGACCCATGAAACACTTTAACACACATGGTATGGAATACCATGGGATTTGGTGGAATTCAGACGATCTGGAGGCCCGTCTCCGGAGAAACCATGCATAGCCCCGCTAGGCAAAAAGACGGAACTGCCGTTCTGGCCCCTCTACGTTAGGCGGAAGGGGGTAGCAAAGTGGAACCAACTTCTTGGTTGTATTAGGTTAGGCCCAAGGAACACCCAACAAAATGGTAGGGCCCACCTCTTGGAAATATTCCCCCAGTTCCTTCAGATCCGGAATTTCAGGCTTTAAGTAATCCTCGAACCCGCGACAGAGAATCTAACGCCGGTGAAGCCCTAACACAGAGAGAGAGTGAATATTGGGAATAAAAGACCCATGACACACTCTAACACACGTGGTATGCCATACCATGGGATTTGGTGGCATTCAGACGATCCGGAGACCCCTCTCCAGAGAAACCATAGCTAACCCCGCCGGGAAAAAGATGGAACTGCCGTTTTGGCCCCTCTACTTGAGCCGGAAAGGGGTAGCAAAGTGGAACCAACTGCTTTTTTGTGTTAGTTTAGGCCCAAGGAACACCCAATAAAATGGTTGGGCCCACCTGTTGTCAAGATTCCCCGAGTTCCATCAGTTTAGGGAGATTCGGGCTTTAAGTAGTCCTCGAACCCGCCAGAGAGAATCTGACGCGCCGGTGAAGCCATAACAGAGAGAGAGAGAGAGAGAGAGAGAGAGAGGGAATCTTGGGAATCCAATACCCATGAAACACTATACACACACATGGTATGGCATACCATCGTGTATTTGGTGGCATTCAAACGATCTGGAGGCCCCTCTCCAGAGAAACCATAGTCCCGCTGGGACAAAGACGGAAGTGCCATTTTGGTCCCTCTACGTGAGTCAGAAAGTGGTATCAAAGTGGAACCAATTACTTGGTTGTGTTAGGTTATGACCAAGTAACAACCAATAAAATGGTAGGTCCCACCTCTTGGCAAGATTCCCCCCGTTCCATGAGATCCGGGAGTTTCGGGCTCTAAGTACAACCCGTGAAAAAGAATTTGACGCCGGTGAAGCCATAACAAACGGAGTAAAGGAATCTTAGGAATCCAATACCCATGCCACACTATAACACACAAGGTATGGCATACCGTGCGATTTGGTGGCATTCAGACGGTCCGGAGGCCCCTCTCTAGAGAAACCATAGCCCCGCTGGGAAAAAGACGGAACTGCCGTTCTGGCCCATCTACGTGAGCGGGAATGGGGTAACAAAGTGGAACCAATTGCTTGGTTGTGTTAGGTTTGGCCCAAGTAACACCCAAGACAATGTTAGGTCCCACCTCTTGGTGAAAACGCATGGTGCTCCCATATGTGGTTTTGGTAATTAATGACAATCCTTGTGGACTAATGGTTGCATTGAGTTATCCTTGTAGATCTTGTCCATAGGAAATAATGGAGTTCATGTGTTGAACTCTATTAGCTTCCTTGATGGCCATTGTTATATTCAAGGATTTATATGAAGAATGGTCATGGTTTGAGTTGATCCTATTGCTAGTGTGTCTTGAAGAAAAGGATTAGGTGATCATTCATTATCATCTTCAAGACATCATCATTTGAAGTAAGAAGAAAAGATACAAGGTTGATCAAGCTAGTGATCAACACACAAAGCTACAAGTTGTACCAAGTGGGATTGTGTATCTCATGGTATGGTAAGCAATTGTAAATATAGATTTGTGAACTAACCCATGATATGTGTGTGTGGCATCTCTATGTGTGGTTATGTATCTTTCCATGGGCATGAACCAAAAGGAAGATTTCATATAGCCCATGGTCTATGTCGTCGTCAAGTGGTGTTTGTCGTCTAGCTTGACGTGGAAGCTCAAGTGAAGTATCTAGAAGATATCCTATGCTTGATGCTTGCCACCCTTTTGGAGATTGTTGCCTTGTGAATATTTTCCTATAAGAGTCTCTCCCATTATGGTGCATGAGGGAGCTAGTCTCTCCCATAATGGTGTATGGGGGAGCAACTTGCAAGTCTTCATCAAGCGGAGCTTGTGCTAGCAAGAGCGATCAAGAAAGAAGATCCAACTTGAGAGAGTCTAGATCGTCTTCATCTATCTCAGGTGGAATGCTCAAGGCAAAGGTATAATCTTGATAGTTTTTCTATTTTACCGGTCTCGTGTCTTTGGGAGACCGGGTTATAGGATAGATAGTCGTACTATCAAGAGGGGCTCTCAAGTGACTAACTTGATCGAATCGTTATGGAGATCTCAAACCTTTGCATACTTGGCATATCATCTTTATTGGTTCTTATTTGGCTTTTGTATACTTTGTGTTTTACTGCTTGTCGTGATCTTCATGACAAGCCTTAGTTTTCTCGAAAACAGATTTCGTAAGAAAAACTTGTTGCGTTTTCGATGGTGAAAATATTCCGCTCTTCTTTCAGAATGTTCACACACCTTCCATGTGTGTTAACTTCTCCATACTTTTATTTGGTTACTCCTTGATATTATCTTTCCAATGCAATTGGATTTGCCTCGTTCGGAGTTCATTCGCAAAAGTTATGTGCGTCTTCGTGTAGGAGGTTTTACCGGTTGTTCCTTTTTGAGAGGCCAAAACCTTTCCCCATTTGGTTTTATCTTTCATTGCGGAACAATGATGTTTCTCTGCATATTATTGTAGTGCTCGTGGTGGTGATTTCAACAAGCCCAAGATCATAAAGAAATGGAGTTCGGATGAAAAAGTTATTGCAGTTTTCGTGTTGTTGTTTTTGTTAGTCTTGCGGGGGGCGGATATTCAAGTTCAAGTTTGAACCGGAATATCCGGTTGGCATCTGTCCCTCCACTCCGAAGTTCTCTGCCGAAAATGGCTAAGGAGTGGAGTTAGAACTAACAGAAGTGAACCGGATTATTTGTACCGGATTATTCTGGAGGGACCGGAATATCCGGTTTAGTCGCCTGCGCGGGACAGAACCCAACCGGATTATTGGTACCGGATTATTCATTTAAGACCGGATATTCCTGTCGGACCGGATTATTTGGTCCAGTTTTGGACCGGAATATCCTGCTCACTCTGCACATAAAACGGCTAGTTTTTGTGGGGACCTATTTAAGGGGGTCTTCTTCCCCATTGGTCCCCAAGCCTCCAAGCACGTTTTCTCCCTTTCCCCTACCATTGTTGACCTTGGATAGCTTGCCCCTCTCCGAATCCCTCCTATGATTCTTGCATATCTCTGAGGGAGAAGTTAGAGGAGATCCAGATCTACATTTCCACCAATCCATCTTCCTTCTTAGTGAGGGAAACTTAGTAGATCTTGGAGTTCTTGGTGTTTCTCCTCCATTGTTCTTCCTCTCTTATTCCCCCATAAGCATTTGTTGCTTTGTTGGAATTTGAGAGTGAAGGATTTGAGCACTTGTGTTCTTGCCATTTGCATCGATTGCATCGGTTTGCTCTCTCCACGAGGATTCGTGGAAGTTGAAAGTTTGTGAGCTTGTTACTCTTGGGTCTTGGACCCTAGACGACTTGTGGTGTTCTTGGGAGCCTCCAATTGAGTTGTGGATGTGTGCACCAAGATTGTGGTGACACCGAGAGCCTCCAATTGATTTGTGGATGAATGCCTCGGGTTTGAAGGTTGCCAATAGTGGAAGGTGAACTAGGCCTTTGTGGCGGGGTTCAACGGAGAATAGGGTGAGGCCTTTGTGGCGTTGAGTAGGACTTTGTGGCGAGCTCACACCCCTCCAACGAGACGTACTCCCCTCCGTGGGAGGAACTCGGGAATAGATCATCGTCTCTGTGTGCCTCGGTCATTTCTATACCCGAGCTTTCTACTTATACAATTTACATTGTGATAGCCTTCACGCTTGAAGTTATATATCTTGCTATCACCTTGTTACTTGTCTTGCTTAACATAAGTTGTTGGCGCACCTAGTTGACCATATAATATTTAGGTTGTATGCTCGTTAATTTAAAATACCTAGTTTATTTCCGCATTTATCAAGCCTTAACCTGAAAAGTTTTAATCTCCTATTCACCCCCTTCTAGGTGACGTCGTTGTCCGTTCACTTGGCAAGATCCCCCCCCCATTCCGTGAGATCTAGGAGTTTCGGACTCTGAGTATTCCTGGAACCCTTATAAGAGAATGCGGCACCGGTGAAGCCATAACACAAAAAGTGAGGGAATCTTGGGAATCCAAGACCCATGCAACAATCTAACACACATAGTTTTGCATACCCTAGGATTGGGTGGGAGTTGAGATGCTCCGGAGCCCCTCCCCGGAGAAACCCTAGATCTACTGGAAAAAAGAAGAAACTGCCGGTCTGGCCCCTCTACTTGAGCCGGAAAGTGGTAGCAAAGTGCAACTAATTTCTTGTTTGTGTTATTTTAGGCCCAAGTAACACCAAATAAAATGGTAGGACCCACCTATTGGCAAGATTCCCCCTATTCCGTCAGATCCGAGAGTTTCAGGCTCTAAATTGTTTTGGAACCCGCTATAGAGAATCCGACGCCGGCGAAGGCCTAACACACAAAGAGAGGTAATCTTGGGAATAAAAGAACCATGAAACACTATAACACACATGGTATTTCATACCATGGTATTTGGTGGTATTCAGACGATCCAGAGCCCCTCTCCGGAGAAACCCTAGCCCCGCTAGGAAAAAAGACGAACTGCCGTTCTGGCCCCTCTACCTAAGACGGAAGGGGGTAGCAAAGTGGGACCAACTGCTTGGTTGGGTTAGGTTAGGACCAATGAACACCCAAGACAATGGTAGGGCCCACCTCTTGGCAGGATTCCCCGTGTTTCGTCACATCCGGGAGTTTCGGGCTCTAAGTAGTCCTTGAACCCACTAGAGAGAATCCGACGCCGTTGAAGCCATAACACACCGAGTGAGGGAATATTGGGGACAAGACCCATGGAACACTCTAACACACATGGTATGTCATATCATGGGATTTGGTGGCATTCACGCGATTCGGAGCCCCCTCTCCAGAGAAAACCATAGCCCCGCTAGGGAAAAAGATGGAACTGCCGTTCTGGATCCTCTACGTGAGACAGAAAGGGGGTAAAAAAGTGGAACCAACTGCTTGGTTGAGTTAGGTTAGGCCCAACGAACACCCAATACAATGGTAGGGCCCACCTCTTGTCAAGATTCCCCGATTTCCGTCAGTTCCGGGCTCTAAGTAGTCATGGAACCAGCGAGAGAGAATCCGACGCCGGTGAAGCCCTAACACAGAGAGAGAGAGGTAATCTTGGGCATCCAAGACCCACGACACACTATAACACACATTTAATGGAACACCATGGTATTTGGTGGCATTCAGACGATCTGGAGGCCCTTCTCCGGAGAAACCATGCATAGCCCCGGTGGGAGAAAAGACGGAACTACCGTTCTGGCCACTCTACGTTAGGCGGAAAGGGGTACATAAAAAAGTGGAACCAACTGCTTGGTTGTATTAGGTTAGGCCCAAGGAACACCCAACAAAATGTTAGGGCCCACCTCTTGATAAGATTCCCCTAGTCCCGTCAGATCCGGGAGTTTCAGGCTCTAAGTAATATTGGAACCCGCTAGAGAGAATCTAACGCCGGTGAAGCCCTAACACGGAGAGAGTGAGTGAACCTTGGGAATACAAGACCCATGGCACACTCTATCACACATGGTATGCCATACCATGGAATTTGGTGGCATTGAGACGATCCGGAGCCTCCTCTCAAAAGAAACTATAGCCCCGCTGGGAAAAGACGGAACTGCCGGTTTGGCCCTCTGCTTGAGCCGGAAAAGGGGTAGAAAAGTGAAACCAATTGCTTGTTTGTGTTATATTAGGCCCAAGGAACACCTAAGAAAATGGTTGGTCCCATCCGTTGCCAAGATCCCCCGAGTTTCATTAGTTTAGGGAGTTTCGGGCTCTAAGTAGTCTTGGAACCCGCCCAAGAGAATCTAACGCGCCGGTGAAGCACTAAAAGAGAGAGAGAGGGGGAATCTTGGGAATCCAAGACCCATGACACACTATACACACACATGGTATGGCATACCATGGTTTATTTGGTGGCATTCATACGATCTAGAGCCCCCTCTCCAGAGAAACCATAGCCCCGGTGGGAAAAAGATGGAACTGCCGTTATGGCCCCTCTACGTGAGCCAGAAAGGGGTAGAAAAGTGGAACCAATTACTTGGTTGTGTTAGGTTAGGCCCAAGTGGAGGGCCCACACCATAGGGCGGCGTGGCCCTCTTTAGTCGCGCCACCAGGTGGTGTGGCCCCCCTGGCCACCCACCGACGTGGCCCTTTTGCCTATTTAAGCTCATCACGGGTTAACCCTAAAGAAGAGAGCCCTTTTCCATGAAAAGTTTTGTAGCCGCCGTTATCGTCAACCCTAGTTCGGGAGGTTTCTGAAGCTCTCCCCAGTACCCTATCTAGCGCATCTATGCGTAAATAACCTACCTTCGGGTCAGCATCAGCATCACTTCCAGTATTAAGTAACAAACAAAATATAATTTCATGGAGTATTGTGTGTAATGTAAACAATGCAGAAGACACGTAGACTAAGCATCATTATTTTATCCCTAGTGGCAACATCACATCCACTATTGTGCACGTTTCAGTCACTCAAATGCTGATTTCTGGAGGCATGAACCCACTATCGAACATAAATACTCCCTCACAAGCATCTACTTGGCCAAGAATCTACTAGCAATAGAGAGCATGCAAGATATAAACAACATAAACATATGGATAAATAAATAACTTGCTCATAGTATCAATATTCATTGGATCTCAGCAAACACAACATGTAGCACTACATAACGTTGATCTTGACCATGTGGGGCATCTTAACAAGATAGCACAAAGTGGAGAGACTACCATCTAGCTACTACTATGGACCCGTAGTCCAAGGATGATCTACTCACGCATCACTCCGGAGGCAGGCATGGAGGTGTAGAGCCCTCCGGTGATGATTCCCCTTTCCGACAGGTGATACGTTTCAAATGTATCTACAATTCAGTACCAAATTCCGCGCGGTCTGGGACGTTTCAATAACATCGAGGATGGGCTCCGAACCGTCGCTAAGGGCAATCCGCGAGAGTTTACGCGATGGAATGAAAACGTATCAGATCGAATGTCACAGACGATTCCGCGACATTTATATGAACACTAAACCGTTAAGGACATCCGCAATGTACATCAAATCGTCGCCACCTGTTGGGCCGTCCGGACTAGGCCCAATAAGCATTAACGTTTTTATTTCGTCGCTATGAGGCGACATGTGGCAAACGAGTTTCTAACGGCCGTTATCGTCAGCTGACGTGGCAAAACGTGGTAACGTTTTTTTACGTCACTAGTCTTGACCAATGAGGCAAAACCATGTGGACCAATCGAAAATGCCACATGGAAACAAAATGGTGCCACGTTGCCTTCTTCTGGGACGAAATCTGTTCGTCCTGGGCTACCCACCGACGTTTTTTTCCGTCACGAGTCTCGACCAATCAGGCGAAAGCATGTGGACCAATGAACATATGCCACATGGAAACAAAATAGCGCCACGTCGCCTTCTTCTAGGACGAAATCTGCTCGTCGCGGGCTACCCAGCGCCTTTTTTTGTCGCTAAACTCGTGGCACGTGCACCAACCAAATGGTGCCACGCAACGTCTTTTCCATGACGTTTTTTCCGTCTCGGATTTGGGTGATGTCATCAAACGTGCCGGGGACGTTATTTTTATGTCGTCTAATCGCCCACTCATAGTAGGCCACATGGGCTGGGCATACATCGCCATGTGGCAGTATTTGCCTTGACGGATTTTTAGGTTACGTTACTATGATGTCGGTTTTGGTGCTATTTGGGTGGTTACATCATCGTTATGATTGCCAATTGCACACAGCCAGAAAAGAAACTACATAACAAACATCAAATAGTTTGTTTTTCTCACAGAATATCAAACCAACATACAGAACCACAGTTTCAAGGACCACGCATCTGCTCAGCCATCATCTCAAGTAGGGCAACTCTTTCTAGTTGAGATTTCTTTAGCGCGGCTTGTTGCTTCCGAATGTCTTCCATATGAACTATAAACTTCAGCCTCAGTTGCTCGGATTCTGCTTTCGTCGTCCTCATATCAACAATTGTTCTGCACACATTCACACCAAGCTATGGTTCAGGCTTAGACTGTGAAAGACATGATTCCACACAGGCCTTCTTTGAGAAAATATGCTTTACACTCTTCGGCATGACAACTTCTCTATCATCCTCGTCCTCAACCTCTGAAGCGGATCGAGACATCACTATTTTATTGCTTGCCTATCAAGCATGCAAAGAAAATAGATGAAAATAACAGATGACAAGAATGTACAAAACATAGATGAAACTAGCAGATGACAAGTATGTACAAAAAATTGATAAAAACTAGCAGATTATAGTCAAACAACGGTGTGTGTCATGAACTAGCAGATGAGAAGCATAGATGAAACAACAGGTGTCCAGCATGTGATGAAGATAGATGAAAATAGCAGATGACAAGCATGTACAAAAAATTTATGAAAACTAGCAAATTATAGTCAAGCAACGGTGTGTGTCATGAACTAGCTGATGAGAAGCGTAGATGAAACAGCAGGTGTCAAGCATGTTAGGAAGATAGATGAAAATAGCAGATGACAAGCATGTACAAAAAATCGATGAAGACTAGCATATTATAATCAACCAACTGTGTGTGTAATGAACTAGCAGATGAGAAACATAGATGGAATAGCATGTGTCAAGCATGTGAGGAAGATAGATGGAAACCATGTTGAAATGACAACGACAGCCTTAATTACTATAAGTGGTTTCACGGCCTTAATTTGCTTGCCAAAACTTCTTATAGTATGGAATATAGGGAGTAGCACAAAATATCTGGCGCCACATTGGTCAAACAGTTCAACACAGGATAATAAAGCTGCACCCTAGTTGTTAAGATATCATGAAAGAATGTTGAGATCCCGGGTTAGGGAATAACCTGCAGCTCATTGTCCACGCTGGATTGTGATTGATATGACACGACTCCTTCAGTGGCATCTGATTCCTCTTCAACATCATACACAGGCATTTACTGTGATCCAGATTCTTGCTTCTTAGTCTTTTGGGGGGGGGGGTACAGTTGGGCATGAAAGAAAACTTGCTAGCTTTATACGCCCAGTTCATGCATCTTTGCATTGTTTGCCATGATAGTTCTGGCACGCTCTTCTTCAATGGGGTGTAGTGGCGATCCTAACATGAATAAAGAACTAAAAGTAAAGTACAAATATAGCACTTCATAAGAACCTAATACAACATAAATAATTAAGGCACTCATCTTGTAAGAACATTCCAGTGCAAGTAATATAAATTCTGATCCTAACTAAGACCGATAGGATCACAAGCAAAGTGACATTAAACGTAATACATAGTATACAAGCTAGATTGCTGCAAATGAGCAAAGTTTTACCAAGCAAGAAGGCCCCCCTTCCTATTTCCGTTACAAGAAACCGTTTAGAGAGATTTATTGCATCAAACATTAGTAGTATAATTAGGATAATAATGAAGCATCGAACATACAATTAAACAGACAACCAATTTAGACAGATTAACTGCATCGAACATAAGCAGGATAATAAGGAAGCAACAAATATACAATTAAATAGACAAAAGCAATTTAGAGAGAATACTTGCCTGCATCTTCAGAGTCTTCTGTCTTGATGTGTTTCTCGCCTTCAATCTTCACTCATTTCAGCGTGCTTGCAGACATTAACGGTGATGTTGCGGCGAGGTTGGAGACGAGGTGGCAGATCTGGATGTACGGCGAGGTCGGTGGAGAGGTGGCTGACCGACGAATACGGCGTCGAGGTGGCTGACCGGAGAGCACGGCGCGAGGTGGAAGATAACGTACGGCGAGGTTGGAGACGATGTGGCAGATAGGCGAGCACAACGACGAGGTGGCGAATCTGGACGGCGAAAAGGCCGGTGATGTGGCAGATCTGGAGGGTGATCTCCACGGCGACGAGGGAGTTCTGGCAAACGAGCTATACGGCGAGGTGTAAGACCGGGGGAATAGAGGATCTGTTTTGGGAGGACAAGGAAGAGTGGATATTTCGAAATAGTGTCTTTCTCTTTCGGCGAGAGAGGGCCGATCGAGGGGATAAGGCAGGATTTCGGAACGATTACAAAAATGTCCTCCGGGCTAATGGTTGCCAGTTGTGTGCGGGAGGGCTGAGAAGTAAAATATCCTTGCACGAAAAAATTTGGGCGGGCTGTCCTGGCGCGAATTTTTCGGAGCGACGCAAAAATTTGGCGGAACTGCGGGAAACTTTGCTAGCCGTCCGATGCTGATGGGTGGCTTACATAAATTGAGCATTTATGCAATTATTTAGTACTAAAGATTGTGAAAAAATCCTGAAAGTATTTTACCTAAAATCCTAGAAAGGGTAAATTATGTGGAATACTACTACATGTTGATTGGTGGCTTGAACTTTGCTAGCTGTTGGATGCTAGTCAACTTTTTTGTCTACACCTATCACCGGTGTCGGAAGGGGGTAGACCACTATTATTTTTTGCTTGGTTCTGTTAAGTTAGGCCATAGTTACATGGATAACCCAAATCTCTATCTACTTTTAATAAGATTCCCTCCAGTTCTCCTTAAGAAACCATAGCCATGATGGGGGAAAAGACGGAATTGCCGTTCTGGCACCTCTACATGAGCCGGAAGGGGGTTGAAAATTGGAACCAATTTCTTCGTTTTGTTAGGTTAGGCACAAGGAACACCCAAGACAATGGTATAGCCCACCTCTTGGCAACATTTCACCAGTTCCGTCACATCCAGGACTTTCGGGCTCTAAGTAGTCCTCGCACATGCTGAGAGAATCCGACGCCGGTGAAGTGCGCCCTAACACAGAGAGCGAGGGAATCTTGCGCATACAAGACCCATGACACACTCACACATGGTACGGCATACGCTGGGATTTGGTGGCATTCGGATGATCCGGAGCCCCCTCTCCGAAGAAACCATAGCCCCGCTGTGAAAAAAGACAAAATTGTCGTTCTGGCCCCTCTACGTGAGCCGGAAGGGGATAGAAAAGTGGAACCAATTGCTTGGTTATGTTCGTTTATGCCCAATGAACACCCAAGACAATTTTAGGTCCTACCTCTTGGCAAGATTCCACTAGTTCCGTCAGATCTGGGAGTTTCGGGCTCTAAGTAGTCCTCGAACTCGCTAGAGAGAATCTGACGCCGGTGAATCCCTAACACTGGGAGAGAGGGAATCTTGGGCATCCAAGACCCATTCAAGACTATAACACACATGGTATGACATACATGGGATTTGGTGGCATTCAAACGATCTTGAGCCCCCTCTCCGGAGAAACCATAGCCCCAATGAGGAAAAAGACGGAATTGTCGTTCTGGCCCCTCTACGTGAGCCGGGAGGGGGTAGAAAAGTGAAAAAAGTTGCTTGGTTGTGTTAGGTTAGGCCCAAGGAACACCCAAGACAATGTTTGGGCCCACCGTTTGGCAAGATTCCCCCAGTTCCGTCAGTTCCGGGAGTTTCGGGCTAATCCTGGAACCGGCAGAGAGAATATGACGCCGGTGAAGCCCTAACACAGAGAGCGAGGGAATGTTGGTCATCCAAAACCTATGACACACTCTAACACAAATGGTATGGCATAACATGGGATAGTGGCATTCATATGATCCGGAGCCCCCTCTCCGGAGAAACCATAGCCCCGATGTGGAAAAGGACGAAACTGCCGTTCTGGCCACTCTACGTGAGCCGGAATGGGGTAGAAAAGTGGAAACAATTGCTTTTTTGTGTTAGGTTAGGCCCAAGGAACACCCAAAACAATTTTGGGCCCACCTGTTGGCAAGATTCCCCGATTTCGTCGGTTTCGGGAGTTTCGGCCTCTAAGTAGTCCTTGAGCCCGCCAGAGAGAGAGAGAGAGAGAGAGAGAGAGAGAGAGAGAGAGAGAGAGGGAATCTTGGGAATCCAAGACCCATGACAAACTATAACACACATGGTATGGCGTACCTTGGGATTTGGTGGCATTCAGACGATCTAGAGGCCCCTCTCCGGAGAAACCATGGCCCCGCTGGGGGAAAATACGGAACTATCGTTCTAGCCCTTCTACGTTAGGCTGAAGGGGGTAGAAAAGTTGAACCAACTGCTTGGTCGTACTAGGTTAGGCCCAAGGAACACCCAAGACAAGAATAGGTCCCACCTCTTGGCAAGATTCTCGCCATTCAGTGAGATCTGGGAGTTTCGGGCTCTGAGTAGTCTTGGAACCCATGAAAGAGAACGTGGCGCCGATGAAGCCATAACACAAAGAGTGAGGGAATCTTGGGAATCCAATACCCATGCCACAATATAACACATATGGTTTGTCATACCCTAGGATTGGGTGGGAATTCATACGCTTCGGAGCCCCTACCCGGAGAAACGCTAGGTGTGCTGGAGAAAAAGAACAGACTGCCGGTCTGGCCCCTCTACGTGAGCCGGAAAGGGGTAGCAAAGTGGAACTAATTTCTTGGTTGTGTTATTTTAGGCCCAAGTAACACCAAATAAAATGGTAGGATCCACCTCTGGGCAAGATTCCCCATGTTCCGTCAGATCCGGGAGTTTCGAGCTCTAAATAGTTTGGAACCCGCTAGAGAGAATCTGACGCCGGCAAAGGCCTAACACACAAAGAGAGGGAATCTTGGGCATACAAGACCCATGACACACTATAACACACATGGTATGGCATACCATGGGATTTTGTGGTATTCATACGATCTAGAGCCCCTCTCCGGAGAAACCCTAGCCCCGCTGGGAAAAAGACGGAACTGCCCTTCTAGCCCCTCTATGTGAGCCGGAAGGGGGTAGCAAAGTGGAAACAACTGCTTGGTTGTTTTAGTTTAGGCCCAATGAACACCGAATACAATGGTAGGGCCCACCTCTTGGCAAGATTCCCCGAGTTCCGTCAGTTCCTGGAGTTTCGGGCTCTGAGTAGTCCTGGAACCCGCCAGAGAGAATCCGACGCTGGTGAAGCCCTAACGCAGAGAGAGAGGGAATATCGGGCATCCAAGACCCACGACACACTATATCACACATGGTGTGGAATATCATGGGATTTGGTGGCATTCAGACGATTTGGAGGCCCCTCTCCGGAGAAATCATGCATAACCCCGCTGGGGAAAAAGACGGAACTGTCGTTCTGGCCCCTCTACGTTAGGCAGAAGGGGTAGAAAAGTGGAACCAACTTCTTGGTTGTATTAGGTTAGTCCCAAGGAACACCCAAAAAAATGTTAGGGCTCACCTCTTGGCAAAATTTGCCCAGTTCCGTAAGATCCCGGAGTTTCAGGCTCTAAGTAATCCTGGAACCCGCGAGAGAGAATTTGTCGCCGGTTCAGCTCTAACATAGAGAGAGCGAGTGAATCTTGGTAATAGAAAACCCATTACACACTATAACACACATGTTATGCCATACCATGGGATTTGGTGGCATTCAGACGATCCGGAGCGCCCTCTCCAGAGAAACCATAGCCCCGCTGGGAAAAAGACGGAACTGTCGTTTTGGCCCCTCTACGTGAGCCGGAAAGGGGTAGGAAAGTGGAACCAATTACTTGGTTGTGTTAGGTTATGCCCAAGTAACACCCATAAAATGGTAGGTCCCACCTCTTGGCAAGATTCCCCCCGTTCCATGAGATCCAGAAGTTTCAGGCTCTAAGTAGAACCCGCGAAAGAGAATCTGACGCCGGTGAAGCCATAACACAGGGAGTAGGGGAATCTTGGGAATAAAATACCCATTCCACACTCTAACACACAAGGTATAGAATACCGTGGGATTTGGTGGAATTCATACGGTCCGGAGGCCCCTCTCCAGAGAAACCATAGCCCCGGTGGGAAAAAGACGGAACTGTCGTTCTGGACCGTCTACGTGAGCCGTAATGGGGTAAAAAAGCGGAACCAACTACTTGGTTGTGTTAGGTGAGGCCCAAGTAACACCCAATACAATGGTAGGTCCCACCTCCTGGCAATATTCCCCCCATTCCGTGATATCTGGAAGTTTCGGGCTCTGAGTAGTCCTGGAACCCGTGAAAGAGAATGCGACACCGGTGAAGTCATAACACAAACAATGAGGGAATCTTGGGCATACAAGACCCATGCGACAATCTAACACACATGGTTTGGAATACCCCAGGATTGGGTGGCAATTCAGACGCTCCGGAGCCCCCTCCCCGGAGAAACCCTAGTTTTGCTGGAGAAAAGGAAGAAACTGTCGTTCTGGCCCTATGGAGCCGGAAAGGGGTAGCAAAGTGGAACTAATTGCTTGGTTGTGTTATTTTAGGCCCAAGTAACACAAAATAAAATGGTAGGACCCATCTATTGGCAAGATTCCCCCTGTTCCGTCAGATCAGGGGGTTTCGGGCTCTAAATAGTTTTGGAACCCGCTAGAGAGAATCTGACGCCGGCGAAGGCCTAAGACGCAAAGAGAGATAATCCTGGGAATCAAATACCAATGACACACTATAACACACATTGTATGGAATACCATGGGATTTGGTGGTATTCACACGATCCAGACTCCAGAGCCCCTCTCCGGAGAAACCCTTGTCCCGCTGGGAAAACAGACAGAACTGTCGTTCTGGCCCCTCTACGTGAGCCGGAAGGGGGTAGCAAAGTGGAATCAACTGCTTGGTTGTGTTATTTTAGGCCCAATGAACACCTGAGACAATGGTAGGGCCCACCTCTTGGCAGGATTCCCCCTGTTTCGTCACATCCGGGAGTTTTGGGCTCTGTGTAGTCCTTGAACCCGCTAGAGAAAATCCGATGCCGGTGAAGCCATAGCAGACTGAGTGAGGAAATGTTGGGAATCCAATACCCATGAAACACTCTAACACACATGGTATGTCATACCATGGGATTTGGTGGCATTAAAACGATCCGGAGCCCCGCTAGGCAAAAACATGGAACTGTCGTTCTGGCCCCTCTACATGAGCCGGAAGGGGGTAGCAAAGTGGAACAAACTGCTTGGTTGTGTTAGTTTAGGCCCAATTAACACCCAAGAAATGGTAGGTCCCACCTCTTGGCAATATTCCCGAGTTCCGTCAGTTCCGGGAGTTTCGGGCTCTAAGTAATCGTGGAACCTGCCAGAGAGAATCCGACGCCGGTGAAGCCCTAACACAGAGAGAGAGGGAATCTTGGGCATCCAAGACTCACGACACAGTATAACACACATGGTATGGAATACCATGGGATTTGGTGGCAATCAGACAATCTGGAGGCTCCTCTCCGGAGAAACCATGCATAGCCCCGCTAGGAAAAAAGACAAACTGCCGTTCTGGCCCCTCTACGTTAGGCGAAAGGGGGTAGCAAAGTGGAACCAACTTCTTGGTTATATTATGTTAGGCCCAAGGAACACCCAACAAAATGGTAGGGCCCACCACTTGGAAATATTCCCCTAGTTCCTTCAGATCCGGGAGTTTCAGGCTCTAAGTAATCCTCAAACCCGCGACAGAGAATCTAAAGCTGGTGAAGCCCTAACACAGAGATAGAGTGAATCTTGGGAATACAAGACCCGTGACACACTCTAACACACATGGTATGCCATACCATGCGATTTGGTGGCATTCAGACGATCCGGAGCCCCCTCTCCAGAGAAACCATAGCTAACCCTGCTGGGAAAAAGATGGAACTGCCGTTTTGCCCCCTCTACTTGAGACGGAAAGGGGTAGAAAAGTGGAACCAATTGCTTGTTTGTGTTAGGTTAGGCCGAAGGAACACCCAAGAAAATGGTTGGGCCCACCTGTTGGAAAGATTCCCCGAGTTCCATCAGTTTAGGGAGTTTCGGGCTCTAAGTAGTCCTCGAACCCGCTAGAGAGAATCTGACGCGCCGGTGAAGCCATAACAGAGAGAGAGAGAGAGAGGGAATCTTGGGAATCCAATACCCATGAAACACTATACACACACATGGTATGGCATACCATCGTGTATTTGGTGGCATTCAGACGATCTGGAGGCCCCTCTCTAGAGAAACCATAGTCCCGCTGGGCCAAAGACGGAAGTGCCGTTTTGGCCCCTCTACGTGAGCCGGAAATTGGTATCAAAGTGGAACCAATTTCTTGGTTGTGTTAGGTTATGACCAAGTAACAACCAATAAAATGGTAGGTCCCACCTCTTGGCAAGATTCCCCCTGTTCCATGAGATCCGGGAGTTTCGGGCTCTAAGTAGAACCCGCGAAAGAGAATCTGACGCCGGTGAAGCCATAACAAACAGAGTAAAGGAATATTGGGAATCCAATACCCATGCCACACTATAACACACAAGGTATGGCATGCCGTGGGATTTGGTGGCATTCAGACGGTCCGGAGGACCCTCTCTAGAGAAACCATAGCCCCGCTGGGAAAAAGACGGAACTGCCGTTCTGGCCCGTCTACGTGAGCGGGAATGGGGTAACAAAGTGGAACCAATTGCTTGGATGTGTTAGGTTTGGCCCAAGTAACACCCACGACAATGGTAGGTCCCACCTCTTGGTGAAAACGCATGGTGCCCCCATATGTGATTTTGGTAATTAATGACAATCCTTATGGACTAATGTTTGCATTGAGTTATCCTTGTAGATCTTGTCCATAGGAAATAATGGAGTTCATGTGTTGAACTCTAGTAGCTTCCTTGATGTCCATTGTTATATTCAACGATTTATATGAAGAATGGTCATGGTTTGAGTTGAGCCTATTGCTAGTGTGTCTTGAAGAAAAGGATTAGGTGATCATTCATTATCATCTTCAAGACATCATCATTTGAAGTAAGAAGAAAAGATACAAGGTTGATCAAGCTAGTGATCAACACACAAAGCTACAAGTTGTACCAAGTGGGATTGTGTATCTCATGGTATGGTAAGCAATTGTAAATATAGATTTGTGAACTAACCCATGATATGTGTGTGTGGCATCTCTATGTGTGGTTATGTATCTTTCCATGGGCATGAACCAAAAGGAAGATTTCATATAGCCCATGGTCTATGTCGTCGTCAAGCGGTGTTCGTCATCTAGCTTGACGTGGAAGCTCAAGTGAAGCATCTAGAAGATATCATATGCTTGATGCTTACCACCCTTTTGGAGATTGTGGCCTTGTGAAGATTTTCCTAGAAGAGTCTCTCCCATAATGGTGTATGGGGGAGCAACTTGCAAGTCTTCATCAAGCGGAGCTTGTGCTAGCAAGCGCGATCAAGAAATAAGATCAAACTTGAGAGAGTCTAGATCGTCTTAATCTATCTCCAGTGGAATGCTCAAGGCAAAGGTATAATCTTTATAGGTTTTCTATTTTACCGGTCTCGTGTCTTTGGGAGACCGGGTTATAGGATAGATAGTCGTACTATCAAGAGGGGCTCTCAAGTGAGTAACTTGATCGAATCGTTATGGAGAGCTCAAACCTTTGCATACTTGGCATATCATCTTTCTTGGTTATTATTTGGCTTTTGTCTCCTTTGGGTTTTAGTGCTTGTCGTGATTTTCATGACAAGCCTTAGTTTTCTCGAAAACAGATTTCGTAAGAAAAACTTGTTGCGTTTTCGATGGTGAAAATATTCCGCTCGTCTTTGAGAATGTTCACACACCTTCCATGTGTGTTAACTTCTCCATACTTTTATTTGGTTACTCCTTGATATTATCTTTCCAATGCAATTGTACCTTGTTCGGAGTTCATTCGAAAAAGTTATGAGCGTCTTCGTGTAGGAGGTTTAACGGTTGTTCCTTTTTGAGAGGCCAAAACCTTTCCCCATTTGGTTTTATCTTACATTGCTGGACAATGATGTTTCTCTGAATATTATTATAGTGCTCGTTGTGGTGATTTCAATAAGTCAAGATCATAAAAAATGGAGTCCGGATGAAAAAGTTATTGAAGTTTTCGTGTTGTTGTTTTTGTTAGTCTTGAGGGGGGCGGATATTCCGGTTCAAGTTTGAACCGGAATATCCGGTTGGCATCTGTCCCTACACTCCGAAGTTCTCAACCGAAAATGGCTAAGGAGTGGAGTTAGAACTAACAGAAGTGAATCGGATTATTTGTACCAGATTATTCTGGAGGGACCGGAATATCCGGTTTACTCGCCTGCGCGGGACAGAACCCAACCGGATTATTGGTACCGGGTTATTCATTTAAGACCGGATATTCCTGTCGGACCGGATTATTTGGTCCAGTTTTGGACCGTAATATCCTGCTCACTCTGCACATAAAACAGCTAGTTTTTGTGGGGACCTATTTAAGGGGGTCTTCTTCCCCATTGGTCCCAAGCCTCCAAGCACGTTTTTCTCCCTTTCCCCTACCATTGTTGACCTTGGATATCTTGCCCCTCTCCCAATACCTCCTATGATTCTTGCATATCTCTGAGGGAGAAGTTAGAGGAGATTTAGATCTACATTTCCACCAATCCATCTTCCTTCTTAGTGAGGGAAACTTAGTAGATCTTGATCTTGGAGTTCTTGGTGTTTCTCCTCCATTGTTCTTCCCCTCGTATTCCCCCATAAGCATTTGTTGCTTTGTTGGAATTTGAGAGTGAAGGATTTGAGCACTTGTGTTCTTGCCATTTGCATCGATTGCATCGGTTTGCTCTCTCCACGAGGATTCGTGGAAGTTGAAAGTTTGTGAGATTTTTACTCTTGGGTCTTGGACCCTAGACGACTTGTGGTGTTCTTGGGAGCCTCCAATTGAGTTGTGGATGTGTGCCCCAAGATTGTGGTGACATCGAAAGCCTCCAATTGAGTTGTGGATGCGTGCCTCGGGTTTGAAGGTTACCAATAGTGGAAGGTGAACTAGGCCTTTGTGGCGGGGTTCATCGGAGAATAGGGTGAGGCCTTTGTGGCGTTGAGTAGGCCTTTGTGGCGAGCTCACACCCCTCCAACGAGACGTACTCCCCTTTGTGGGAGGAACTCGGGAATAGATCATCGTCTCCGTGTGCCTCGGTTATTTCTATTCCCGAGCTTTCTACTTATACAATTTACATTGTGATAGCCTTCGCGCTTGAAGTTATATATCTTTCTATCACCTTGTTACTTGTCTTGCTTAGCATAAGTTGTTGGTGCACCTAGTTGACCATAGAATATTTAGGTTGTATGCTTGTTAATTTAAAACACCTAGTTTATTTCTGCATTTAGCAAGCCTTAACCGTAAAAGTTTTAATCGCCTATTCACCCCCCTCTAGGCGACGTCGTTGTCCGTTCAATTGGTATCAGAGCCTGGGCTCTCTTATTAGGCTTTACATCCTAGAGAGTACGATGTCGTTTAGAGAAATAGAGCACAATTCCCACTTTTATATTCTATGGTAGAAATTATGATGTTTGGAAAATTCGCATTCTTAATTTTCTTGAGGACATGGGTCCAAAGTATGTTAAGAGAATTGTAGATATGGATTTTCATCCTCCAAAGGATTCTCAAGATTTATCTTTAGGGGATGAGGAAAACTCTTATCTCGATACTCTTGTATCTAATGGTCTCTTGTGCATTTTGAGCGATGTAGTTATTGAATCAATCATGCCTTTTCAGAACGCTCATGAGCTATGGACAAAACTTCAAGATATATATGATGTGTCCAACATTATTGAGGATGTTTGTTCTCCATCCACTTCCGGCCGTGATGAGTTCACATCTTTCTCCACTACACCAACATGTGATTTGTCACAAGGTAATGATATGGTGAGTGGTGATAGAAATTGCATTGTGGATAGTGAATTTTCTATTGACTATACTTCATCTCTATCCCATTGCAATGATCTATCTTTGGACTTAATATCTTCTTACAGTTAAAGTTCCATACATGCTAGTATTAATAGTCCTTGCATATCATGTAATAGTTGTTCAACTAAATCTCATGATGATATGCTTCCTATGTCTTTTTTTCATGAAAACAATGCTTCCATTTCCTCTAGTACCTGTGTGGCTAACAATGTAGAGGAATCCCACTTTTTGGTGGAACAAGACATGGACCTTAATGGCGCTTCAAGTATATCTTCATCATTGCTATCCATTTCTCATATGTGCCTTATGGCTAAGGATTCAAAGGTATCTCCACCTTTGGAACCCACTACATCTTGTGATGATGAGGATGAGGATTTATTTTGTGGATAGTATGAGGATGAGGTATCTTTAATGGAGAGGGTGAGTTGGTTCTTCTTGATCTCCCTAAAGGTAGTAAAGCTATCACTCCTTTGGGTGAGATTTTGGCTTTTTCTATTTATAGCACTAAAATTATTGAGAAGAAAGGTGAGATTGAAAGAAGTGATGCCGATGAGAAGGCATCCCTCACTATGTCTCTTGAGGAAGAGTATGAGCTCCGAGTTACTCTTGAGGAGAAACTTGAATATCTTGAGGAGCTCTATAATGAACAAATAGCCTATCTCACTAAAGCACGTGACCATACTAATGCTAAATATAAATTTCTTAAAAATGAAAAGGTTGAATTTGTTGTTGGCAATGCTAATCTAATTGAGGAAAAATCTAGGTTGAATAATGAGCTTGCCAAGTTGTCTTCTTCTATTTCTAATGATGCTTGTGCTACTAACTCCACATCTTGTGAAGCATCTAGTTTGAAGTATAATGTTGAGCTAAGGGATCAACTTGAGTTAATGACTAGCAAGCGTGGCAAGTTGGAAGAAAGTCATGAAAAGCTATCTAGCTCTCATGAGGATCTTCTAGCATCCCATACCAAGCTAAAATTAGCTCTTGAGGCTATCACTACAAAGGTAACATCTTGTGAGCCTCATGTGGTTACTAAAACAACATCTTCTTGTAATGCTATATTGACTTGTGCTCGTATTAGTAATTCATACTCTCACAATGTTTCTACATCTTGTGATGAATTGCTTTCCTTGCCTTTTTGCTATAACAATGAAGCATCTACTTCCTCTAGATCTTGTGTTGATTCTAACCATGTAGAGGAAATTAAAGAGACCAAGGCCCAATCACTTCTTTGAAGAAATACTTGGAAAAGAGTCATGAAGGGAGTTCCACCCTTGACAAGATGTTGAGAGTGCGAAGACTTCCAAATGACAAGAGTGGACTTGGATTCAACTCCAATATCAAGAACAAGTCCATGGTTGACAAGAAGAAGGGCCAAGAACAAGTCAAAGATCCGGCCAAGATTATTTGCTTCAAATGTAAGATTGAAGGGCACCATGTTAGATCTTTCCCTCTGAAGAAGAAGTCTCTAAGTGAGAAGCAACTAGGGAAGCGGCCTCTTGTTCAATCTCATGCTCAACCACGAGTTGAACAACGACCACCTCCTATGAAGACTCAAGCCAATTCTCCTCAAGTTGAGGAGCCTATTAAGAAGAAATAAAGGAGTCTATGTTGCTACCTTTGTCGTGAAAAGGGACACTTTGCTTCTTCATGCACTACTGGTACATTATCCAACCCTATCCTTGTTGATGATGTGTATTCCATTCAGAAGGATAATGTGGGAAATGTGTTTTCCAAGTTTATTGGTACTCAAAGTGGTGTCAAGAAAAGAACCATTTGGGTTGCCAAACCTATTGTGACTAACCTCTTAGGACCCAACTTGGTTGGGGACCAACAAGATCAAACTTGATCAACAGGTGTTGTTGGAGGGCTTTGGAGACTTGGCTATCTCATGAAGAATTAAGGGGTTTTCATCAATTTTATTTCCTCAAGCCAAGTCACTTGGATTATATATATCTCTTACCCAATGTTCCTCCATGCGGTAACTTGTATTTTATACATATACACATTCAAAGTTACTTGCCCCCTTGCATATGTTGGTATTTGTTTCTATCATGTGTGTGTATATGTTGTGCTTACTACTTACCCATCTTGGTTAATCTAGTATGAGTTTGTTGGTTTGCTCTCCATGTACTTGTGTTCTTTGTGTTAGAGCCTTCATTTCTATTGTTGCTTATTTTAGTTGGCTCTTTGAGAAATTAATTGTCTACCCCATTTTGGGGGGAGTAATATGATTTGCACTTTACTATCCTAAAATGTGTGTACATGAGGAATACCACTTAGTGTTGATATATCAATATTATCTAGTCTCTATGTGGTATGTCATTCTCATGAGAAATTCAATTTCTAAATGTCCATTAACTTTCTCTAGTTGGATTTATTTTCGCCTCTTGTTGTTTTCAATGGATTATCACATTATGGGGGAGTAATAAGCTATGTGCATATTACAAGCCTACAAAATATGAACATGTGAGATATTGACACCTAGAGTTGATATTCTAGTTATATTGTTCCTAAGTGGCATGTTGCTCAAACAAGTTCCATATTTGCTTAAAATATCTTATGTCTCTCTTCTTTGGTATCTTGTTTGTAAGGGTTTTTCTTGTTGCCTTGCATTTTTGGGTTTTATTTGAAGCCTTCAAGAATCTCTTTCTAAGCATGTCTTTTATTATTCCTGTATTTACCACATGCTTATGTTTTGTGAATATGATTGTGAACAAATATACCACCGAGAAATATCTCCATACATCTCTTGTCTTTGACAATTTATAGTAATTTGTGGTAAGTTTATTAATCATATTTACTTTGGCTGTTGCTCTAAAATTGCCTTCTTTCTTGCCAAGGATTTGTTGGGTTCAAACTCCTTTGTGTCTTCCTTGCTCTACTCAAAACAAAATTATGCTTTCTTGAGTTAGGAAAATCAATGATCCCATTCGTGTGCACTTTCATTCAAAGTCATACTTCTTTGTGTTGCATTTCTTGGGGAAGCTATCCTACATTGAGTAGAACACAATTCTTTAATTGGTATTGCATCTTATTATTTTTCTTGAGCTTGACTAGTGTTTGAACAATATATATGGAGAGTAATGATTCCATTGTGTGCATCTTGTATTCAAATGCAATATCATAATTAATGCACTATTATTGGAAGAACTATCCTATATGTGTCTGAACACTTGTTGTCTTGAAATTTGTATTTTATCCCAATAACTTGTCTCTTTGGAAGACGAACATTTTTCGTCTTGGTACTTTGTGTGTCATCATGAAAAGTGTAGAGGGTTTGTTTATTCTTTGATGTTTTTTTGTTATCTTCTCTATTTGGTTTCCTAAATCATGTGTTGATTTGGGGTTTTGATATAATTTGGACACTTCGTTTGATTTTATATCTTGAGAGCCGTGAGTGCCTTCTTTGTTTTAATTGGTGTTTTGTCCAATTTGTATCTTGTTTGGTTCTTGAAAGTTCCGTGCATGCATATTTACTATATATATCTTTTGGCATGCTTACTTTCGTTGATCCAATATATAGGATAAAACTCCATCAAATCCTAAATGGCTAAGATGTGCATGAAATTCAAATTCATGTTAATATGCACATATTTATGTGGAGTTTGTCCTATGTATTGTAGTTTTTCTAACTACTTTGGACCCAATGAGTTTGGGTACCATTTTGTACTTGATTTTTGTTTTTAGGTACAATGGAGATACATTGTTTGCTTGCTCCATTCATAAGGAAGGTGTTCTCACCATGGTATTATAGGAGTCAAGCTACGATGATTATCAAACTCGCATCCTCTTCATCGCCAATGTCGTCTCGGTAAAAAGTATCTATCTCATGCATACATTTCTAGATTTTAACCTTGTGTAGGTTGCATCTTGGCATGATTTCCATTTGTTTCATTTCATTTGGTTCTTGCAAATGTCTTATCAAAAGCATATTTATTGCAACTATGAGTAAGCCGGGATGATTACATACTAAGGGGATATTTATAATCATTTTCATGATTCACCAATCCCAAGTATATTAATCTAGCAACTTCTACTTGAAGTATCTCATATGCAATATTGATGAATTCTCAAAAAACCATTTGAATCTTTTGTGATATGCGTTACCTTTCTCGAAGCATTCCAACTACCACTTTTCCCTTGTGATATTTGTGATGCTTTGATGATTTTATTGATTGTTAATCCATGTCCCCTTAATATTAAACTAATCTTAGTGCTTTGCTTTCATGAAAAAATCTTATTGGTATATTTATGAACCTCTCTTGGATATCATGTTCTTCACCTTTGTATCTATTTTGTGTGTGCATGTTTCTTTGTGGATATATATCTTTGTGATTGGTGTACACTTAGAAACTTATACACACGATAATAGTTACATATTCAATTGATATACCATTTCATTACTTTATATTCCTTGGTGGTTCCTAAAAGGAACAAGCTTTTCTTTTCTTTTGGTACTCCTTTTGCATCTTAATAAGCTTGTGCACCTATGCGTTTTATCATTTGTTGGTTTGTGTGTATGGGAAAGACATGGTATGCACTATGTGCCTCATATATTGAAAGACTATGTTGATGATTTTATCATCCTATTAGTCTCCTAAAAATGTTTTTCCTTGTCACACCCATCTATTTTGGTTGAGTAAGTCTTTATTTGTTGCTTCGTGATCTTAATTGCCTAACTTTTGTTTGTTTGCAAGTTGCTTTGCTTCATTTCCAATCTATTCTCTTGCTCTTGTTTGTGTTCAAAATTATCTAGAAGGGAGTGATGATTCCATGTTGTGCACATTATATAGTAATTCAAACCTAACATTGTGCATGTACCTTGGGGAGTTCCCGCTTGATTTTCTAGAACACTTGGTTGATCTTATCAAAATATTGATTTTGGTCAATCGGTTTTTAGGATCCTTTGGTTGGTTGCTTCTTTGTGAAAGTATCCTTCAATTTGACTTTGCTTGTAAATCTTTGGATCCTCAATATAGTTTGATCTCCCTCCATCTATTCATATTTGGATATATGCACTTGATTTCACTCATATCATGAGGAATGCATACACTATGGGGATATCTTACTATATTAGCCTTCTAATCTTTTTTCCCATTTCGGCAATGGATGCCAATGGGGGAGAAGTTTAGAGGGTTTAAGGGAATTTGGTTTATGCTTTAGTTTTGTTCTTAAGCATTTTCCTTTCCATGCTATTGCATCCTTGCTCTTAGTTTAGCATGGTTGCTTAATTCATCATATAAACCCTCGTAAAAAGGGATTGTCATCAATTACCAAAATGGGGGAGATTGAAAGCGCATGGTGCCTCCATATGTGGTTTTGGTAATTAATGACAATCCTTATGGACTAATGTTTGCATTGAGTTATCCTTGTAGATCTTATCCATAGGAAATAATGGAGTTCATGTGTTGAACTCTATTAGCTTCCTTGATGGCCATTGTTATATTCAAGGATTTATATGAAGAATGGTCATGGTTTGAGTTGAGCCTATTGCTAGTGTGTCTTGAAGAAAAGGATTAGGTGATCATTCATTATCATATTCAAGACATCATCATTTGAAGTAAGAAGAAAAGATACAAGGTTGATCAAGCTAGTGATCAACACACAAAGCTACAAGTTGTACCAAGTGGGATTGTGTATCTCATGGTATGGTAAGCAATTGTAAATATAGATTTGTGAACTAACCCATGATATGTGTGTGTGTCATCTCTATGCGTGGTTATGTATCTTTCCATGGGCATGAACCAAAAGGAAGATTTCATATAGCCCATGGTCTATGTCGTCGTCAAGCGGTGTTCGTCATCTAGCTTGACGTGGAAGCTCAAGTGAAGCATATAGAAGATATTCTATGCTTGATTCTTGCCACCCTTTTGGAGATTGTGGCCTTGTGAAGATTTTCCTAGAATAGTCTCTCCCATTATGGTGCATGGGGGAGCTAGTCTCTCCCATAATGGTGTATGGGGGAGCAACTTGCAAGTCTTCATCAAGCGGAGCTTGTGCTAGCAAGCGCGATCAAGAAAGAAGATCCAACTTGAGAGATTCTAGATCGTCTTCATCTATCTCAAGTGGAATGCTCAAGGCAAAGGTATAATCTTGATAGGTTTTCTATTTTACCGGTCTTGTGTCTTTGGGAGACCGGGTTATAGGATAGATAGTCGTACTATCAAGAGGGGCTCTCAAGTGGGTAACTTGATCGAATCGTTATGGAGAGCTCAAACCTTTTCTTACTTGGCATATCATCTTTCTTGGTTCTTATTTGGCTTTTGTCTCCTTTGGGTTTTAGTGCTTGTCGTGATCTTCATGACAAGCCTTGGTTTTCTCGAAAACAGATTTCGTAAGAAAAACTTGTTGTGTTTTCGATGGTGAAAATATTCCACTCTTCTTTGAGAATGTTCACACACCTTCCATGTGTGTTAACTTCTCCATACTTTTATTTGGTTACTCCTTGATATTATCTTTCCAATGCAATTGGATTTACCTCGTTCGGAGTTCATTCGCAAAAGTTATGTGTGTCTTCGTGTAGGAGGTTTTACCGGTTGTTCCTTTTTGAGAGGTCAAAACCTTTCCCCATTTGGTTTTATCTTTCATTGCTGGACAATGATGTTTCTCTACATACTATTGTAGTGCTCGTTGTGGTGATTTCAACAAGCCCAAGATCATCAAAAAACGGAGTCCGGATGAAAAAGTTACTGCAGTTTTCGTGTTGTTGTTTTTGTTAGTCTTGCGGGGGGCGGATATTCCGGTTCAAGTTTGAACCGGAATATCCGGTTGGCATCTATCCCTCCACTCCGAAGTTCTCAGCCGAAAATGGCTAAGGACTGGAGTTAGAACTAACAGAAGAGAACCGGATTATTTGTACCGTATTATTCTGGAGGGACCGGAATATCCGGTTTAGTTGCATGCGCGGGACAGAACCCAACCGGATTATTGGTACCGGATTATTCATTTAAGACCGGATATTCCTGTCAGACCGGACTATTTGGTCCAGTTTTGGACCGGAATATCCTGCTCACTCTGCACATAAAACGGCTAGTTTTTGTGGGGACCTATTTAAGGGGGTTGGTCCCCAAGCCTCCAAGCACGTTTTCTCCCTTTCCCCTACCATTCTTGACCTTGGATAGCTTTCCCCTCTCCCAATCCCTCCTATGATTCTTGCATATCTCTGAGGGAGAAGTTAGAGGAGATCTAGATCTACATTTCCACCAATCCATCTTCTTTCTTAGTGAGGGAAACTTAGTAGATCTTGATATTGGAGTTCTTGGTGTTTCTCTTCCATTGTTCTTCCTCTCTTATTCCCCTATAAGCATTTGTTGCTTTGTTGGAATTTGAGAGTGAAGGATTTGAGCACTTGTGTTCTTGCCATTTGCATCGATTGCATCGGTTTGCTCTCTCCACGAGGATTTGTGGAAGTTGAAAGTTTGTGAGCTTGTTACTCTTGGGTCTTGGACCCTAGACGACTTGTGGTGTTCTTGGGAGCCTCCAGTTGAGTTGTGGATGTGTGCCCAAGATTGTGGTGACACCGAGAGCCTCCAATTGAGTTTTGGATGCGTGCCTCGGGTTTGAAGGTTGCCAATAGTGGAAGGTGAACTAGGCCTTTGTGGCGGGGTTCATCGGATAATAGGGTGAGGCCTTTGTGGCGAGCTCACATCCCTCCAACGAGACATACTCCCCTTTGTGGGACGAACTCGGGAATAGATCATCGTCTCCGTGTGCCTCAGTTATTTCTATACCCGAGCTTTCTACTTATACAATTTACATTGTGATAGCCTTCGCGCTTGAAGTTATATATCTTGCTATCACCTTGTTACTTGTCTTGATTAACATAAGTTGTTGGCGCACCTAGTTGACCATAGAATATTTAGGTTGTATGCTTGTTAATTTTAAACACCTAGTTTATTTTCGCATTTATCAAGCCTTAACCGGAAAAGTTGTAATCGCCTATTCACCCCCCCTCTAGGTGACGTCGTTGTCCGTTCACTTGGCAGGATCCCCCCATTCCGTGAGATCTAGGAGTTTCGGACTCTGAGTAGTCATGGAACCCTTGAAAGAGAATGCGGCGCCGGTGAAGCCATAACACAAAGAGTGAGGGAATCTTGGGAATCCAAGACCCATGCCACAATCTAACACACATAGTTTTGCATACCCAAGGATTGGGTGGGAATTGAGATGCTCCGGAGCCCCTCCCCGGAGAAACCCTAGATCTGCTAGAAAAAAGAAGAAACTGCCGGTCTGGCCCCTCTACTTGAGCCGGAAAGTGGTAGCAAAGTGCAACTATTTGCTTGGTTGTGTTATTTTAGGCCCAAGTAACACCAAATAAAATGGTAGGACCCACCTATTGGCAAGATTCCCCCTGTTCCGTCAGATCCGAGAGTTTCGGGCTCTAAATTGTTTTGGAACCCGCTATAGAGAATCCGACGCCGGCGAAGGCCTAACACACAAAGAGAGGGAATCTTGGGAATACAAGACCCATGACACACTATAACACACATGGTATGGCATACCATAGTATTTGGTGGTATTCAGACGATCCAGAGCCCCTCTCCGGAGAAACCCTAGCCCCGCTGGGAAAAAAGACGGAACTACCGTTCTGGCCCCTCTACTTGAGACGGAAGGGGGTAGCAAAGTGGGACCAACTGCTTTATTGTGTTATGTTAGGCCCAATGAACACCAAAGAAAATGGTAGGGCCCACCTCTTGGCAGGATTCCCCGTGTTTCGTCACATCCGGGTGTTTCGGGCTCTGAGTAGTCCTTGAACCCACTAGAGAGAATCCGACGTCGTTGAAGCCATAACACACCGAGTGAGGTAATGTTGGGGACAATACCCATGGAACACTCTAACACACATGGTATGTCATATCATGGGATTTGGAGGCATTCATACAATTCGGAGCCCCCTCTCCGGAGAAAACCATAGCCCCGCTAGGGAAAAAGATGGAATTGCAGTTCTGGCTCCTCTACGTGAGCCAGAAGGGGGTAAAAAAGTGGAACCAACTGCTTGGTTGAGTTAGGTTAGGCCCAACGAACACCCAAGACAATGGTAGGGCCCACCTCTTGTCAAGATTCCCCGAGTTCCATCAGTTCTGGGAGTTTCGGGCTCTAAGTAGTCATGGAGCCCGCGAGAGAGAATCCGACGCCGGTGAAGCCCTAACACAGAGAGAGAGGGAATCTTGGGCATCCAAGGCCCACGACACACTATAACACACATTTTATGGAACACCATGGGATTTGGTCGCATTCAGACAATCTGGAGGCCCTTCTCCGGAGAAATCATGCATAGCCCCGGTGGGAAAAAAGACGAAACTACCGTTCTGGCCACTCTACGTTAGGCGGAAGGGGGTGCATAGAAAATTGGAACCAACTGCTTGGTTGTATTAGGTTAGGCCCAAGGAACACCCAACAAAATGTTAGGGCCCACCTCTTGACAAGATTCCCCCAGTCCCGAAAGATCCGGGAGTTTCAGGCTCTAAGTAATATTGGAACCCGCGAGAGAGAATCTAACGCCGGTGAAGCCCTAACACAGAGAGAGTGAGTGAATCTTGGGAATACAAGACCCATGCCACACTCTAACACACATGGTATGCCATACCATGGGATTTGGTGGCATTGAGACGATCCGGATCCCCCTCTCCAAAGAAACCATAGCCCCGCTGGGAAAAAGACGAAACTGCCTTTTGGCCCTCTGCTTGAGCCGGAAAAGGGGTACAAAAGTGAAACCAATTGCTTGTTTGTGTTATATTAGGCCCAAGGAACACCTAAGAAAATGGTTGGTCCCATCCGTTGCCCATGACACACCTAAGAGGGAATCTTGGGAACCCAAGACCCATGACACACTATACACACACATGGTATGGCATACCATGGTGTATTTGGTGGCATTCGGACGATCTGGAGGCCCCTCTCCAGAGAAACCATAGCTCCGGTGGAAAAACTACGGAACTGCCGTTATGGCCCCTCTACGTGAGCCAGAAAGGGGTATCAAAGTGGAACCAATTACTTTGTTGTGTTAGGTTAGGCCCAAGTAACACCCAAGACAATGGTAGGTCCCACCTCTTGGCAAGATTCCCCCCCCCATTCCGTGAGATCCAGGAGTTTCGGGCTCTAAGTAGAACCCGCAAAAGAGAATCTGATGCTGGTGAAGCCATAACACAGGGAGTAAGGGAATCTTGGGCATCCAATACCCATGAAACACTCTAACACACACAAGTTACGGCGTACCGTGGGATTTGGTGGCATTCAGATGATCCGTAGGCCCCTCTCTAGAGAAACCATAGCCCCGCTAGGAAAAAGACAGAACTGCCATTCTGGCCCCTCTACGTGAGCCGGAATGGGGTAGCAAAGTGGAACCAATTTCTTTGTTGTGTTAGGTTAGGACCAAGTAACACCCAAGACAATGGTAGGTCACACCTCTTGGCAAGATTCCCCCCATTACGTGAGATCTGGGAGTTTCGAGCTCTGAGTAGTGCTGGAACCCGCGAAAGAGAATGCGGCGCCGGTGAAGCCATGAGACAAAGAGTGAGGTAATCGTAGGCATACAAGACCCATGCCACAATTTAACATACATGGTTTAGCATAACCTAGGATTGGGTGGGAATTCAGACGCTCCGGAGCCCCTCGCCGGAGAAACCCTAGGTGTGCGGCAGAAAAAGAAGAAACTGCCGGCCTGGCCCCTCTACGTGAGCCGGAAAGGGGTAGCAAAGTGGAACTAATTGATTGTTTGTGTTAGTTTAGGCCCAAGTAACACCAAATAAAATGGTAGGACCCACCTATTGGCAGTATTCCCCCTATTCTGTCAGATCCGGGAGTTTCGGGCTCTAAATAGTTTTGGAACCCGCTAGAGAGAACCCAACGCTGGCGAAGGCCTAATTAACACACAAAAGAGAGGGAATCTTGGGAATCCAAGACCCATGACACACTATAACACACATGGTATGGCACATACCATGGGATGTGGTGGTATTCAGACGATCCATAGCCCCTCTCCAAATAAACCCTAGCCCCGCTGGGTAAAAAGACGGAACTGTTGTTCTGGCCCGTTTAAGTAGCCGGAAGGGGGTAGTAAAGTGTAAGTAATTGCTTGTTTGTGTTATGTTAGGACCAAGTAACACCAAAGATAATGGTAGGGCCCACCTCTTGGCAGGATTCCCCCTGTTTCGTCACATGCGGGAGTTTCGGGCTCTGAGTAGTCCTTGAACCCGCTAGAGAGAATCCGACGCCGGTGAAGCCATAACACACCAAGTGAGGGAATGTTGGGCATCCAAGACCCATGTAATACTCTAACAGACATGGTATGTCATACAATGGGATTTGGTGGCATTCAAACCATCTAGAGCCCCTTCTTCGGAGAAACCATAGCCCCGCTAGGTAAAAAGACGGAACTACCGTTCTGGCCCCTCTACGTGAGCCGGAAGGGGGTAGCAAAGTGGAACCAATTTTTTGATTGTGTTAGGTTATGCCCAATGAGCACCCAAGACAATGGTAGGGCCGACCTCTTGGCAAGATTCCCTCGCTTCGCTGGAACATTGATCTATTGACCAGAAGTCAACCTTTTGGTCTACCCCTATGACCAGCGTCGGAAGGGGGTAGACCTCAATACTATTTTGCTTGGTTGTGTTAGGTTACACCTAAGCTACATTAATAACCAAAATCTAGCTATACTTTTAACAATATTCCCTCCAGTTTTCCCGAATGGGGGAGCATCGACGATTCGAGACCTATAAGTGTAGTGCATAACCTTCCTATGTGATGCCGGTGAAACTAGTCACACCTATGGGCCCCTTCCCACCTCGATCCCAGCACAGGTTTATAAGTATTCTTAGTGCCCCACCATGGTTTACGTAGGATTCCGACACTTTAGAGCCCAACGCTTCACTAGAACATTGATATGTTGACCAGAAGTCAACCTTTTGGTCTACCCCTATGACCGCGTCGGAAGGGGGGGGGGTAGAACATAATACTATTTTGCTTGGTTGTGTTAGGTTAGGCCATAACTACATTAATAACCAAAAATCTAGCTATACTTTTAACAATATTCTCTCTGTTTTCCCCGAAAGGGGGGAGGGCATCGATGGTTTATAACTAAATTGGAGTAGTAAATATATATTAGTAAGTATAGATCATTACATTCTAATTAAAAATATGGTGGGAAATATAAATTGGGCATAAACTATCCTAGATGTCGGTCCGGCCGTCCTCCTCGTCGTCGCTCACTGCCATGCTGGCCTGGTCATCGTTCGGCGCCATGGACGGGCCAGCCTCATCGTTGTTCGCTGCCGGATCGGGGTGGGCCACCTGTGCGAGACAGCGCCGCCTAGCCCTGACTTGCACCCCCATCCGATGCAACTCCGCTTCCTGCGAGCGGGCGCGCACGCGCCTATCGTTGCTTGCGCGCGGCCGGGTAAGCAGCCGCTGCAGCGCCTCCGCGTCCTCGACCCGGGCGCGGTGTGCCTGAAGCGCTTCTCTTCGTGCCCGTGCGGCGTTGAACTCCTCGTGCGGCGCACTCTGGGCGGCCATGAACGATGCGGACTCGTCCTCCCTCTTCACGATGAGGGTCTGCTGCTCGCCGGACGACGCATGAGCGTTGTGCTGCTCGTAAGCCTGCCGCGCGGCGTCCATGAGGGCGCGGGAATGCTCCTCCCTCTGGGCGGTCTCGATGGAAGCCTGAATGGCGGCTGCCCCCGCCTCCTTCGAACCCCGATCGGACCCGGCGAAACGCTTCCTCGTTGCGCCATGTGGCGAACGAGTTGTACGCCACCACCTGGTCAGGCCACAACGGAGGGCGCTGCTCCGGTTCCTGCGCCGCCTTCTGTTGTGGCAGCTCCGGCTCCTCCTCTCCATCCGCCTCCTCGTTGTACCCCCAATCGAAGGGGTCGTCGCCACTCCCGTCGGCGTCTGACGGCGGGTCTAGCCCACGGCGCGCCGCCTGCTGGGTGAAAGTCACCACGAAGTATGGAGGTGGCGCGGCATGGTATCGTCGATAGAGGGGAAGCCGCGTGGGGATGGGTGAGATTATGGCGAGGACGTGTCGGCAGTGGCGGAGCCAGGACTCAAACTCTATGTAGTCGATGCGAAATTGTGTAGTCAAATACACCTTTTTAAACATTTTGTTGCATGACCTATGCTCTGTACCATTGAGAAAACTTGTGTAGTCGGTGCACGCGTCGGACCACTCGTCCCGTCGGAGTAAATGACGACGACCTGCAAACCGTGATGGCCCTGGCGCCTCTTGGGGAGCCGGGAAGGCTGCATACTGATGAGGGGATAGTAACCCGGTATGCCGACTCTCAGGTGAGATCCGGCCCAAACGACGGATGGATCAAATCCGGCTAAGGACAAAGAAGCTTCTAGAAGGCCCAGGACTTGTAAGGATCGTAACCCGGATTGTGGGTTACGGTAAAGAAAGTTAGGGTTCGTATGAAGAGTTCGAATAGGACTCGAGAAGCGCTTTGTAAGGCAAGTCAAGGGGGATATGAGTACTATATAAACCAACCCCTGGGCTTCGCCTAAGGGAGATTCAAGTCATAACTGTAACACCTATTATCGAGTATCCAGTATAATCATATCGAGAGCCGGCGAGTTGTTTTCCGGTTCTTAGATTGCTTTCGCCATGTTCTCTTTCGAGCTAAACCCTCTCCCAAATACCTGCGTCGACTTGCCCCAAGATCAGTTACCCCAGGTAACATCTGCCGTGATTATCCCACGACAGTTGGCGCCCACCGTGGGGCCTGCGTCCAAAGGTGTTTACATCACGGGAGAAGCTCGGAAGAGCATGAAGAACCTCATCGTCGGAGAAATCTACGTCAACGGCAAAGGAGAGAAGATGGTAGACGATTCTGGCTGGGGGCCAGAGTCGGACCACCTCGAAACCGGATCCATCGTGACAGTCGGCAGCATCAACGTCTTCATCGGTATGATATGTACTTCCAGTTTGAATTGTGATAATGTTGGATCTGATTCTATGTCAGGGGAAGACGCGTATGTCCGATCGGGAAAAGAAGAATCGATTGGAACAACGGGTCAGATAGAGAGGGAGGATGGTACCGAGTCTATACGGGATTTGTCGGAGGATCGATATGAAAGGGAAACCAGCGAGGAAGAACAGTACGAATCTACACCGGGCATCATGCGCCGGGTTGCAGTTTATGCGGCTCCCGCGACCAATCTCAATCAAGAAAACGCGGCCGCGGCACCAGCTGGGGCGGTTCAGGCAGCGGCTCAGCAGCAAGGACCAGTTGACCCGGTCTTGGCCCAAGTCGATGGAGAGTCGGCGTCTGTCACCAGTCGCCCAGCGGACGAGGAGCGACACGCAAATATGTTCGGGTTCCAAGCAAACCGGACACCGGGGGCCGGACCCTCAAACCCGCGTCACCCGGCTCTGTTTGATAATAACTTGATTTTGGACCCCACAGTCTTGGCCACAGTTATTACCCCGGAAAACGCGGCAGAACGTGTAAGAGACCTGGACGTAGCTCGTCGTGCATTGGAGCAGCAAAGAAGGCAAGTGGAAGCAGAAAGGCAGGGGATGGCCGCGCGGCAGCACGAATTGGATGACCGAGAAACCCGGCTCCGGGAGGAAACGACAAGGATGCACCAAAGGCACCGAACTATGCTGCCGGCAACAGGAGGGGTTATTAACCCGACCGCCCTGGTGTTCACGCCTCAAGATCAGCCGATTCCGCCGACGAACCAAGGGACCATACCGCGACCTTCAACGAGACCCCTAACCCGGTAAGCGCGCCAGCCGGGTTACCTTTGCCACAGACAGGGGCGACAGCCGGCAATACCATGCCGCCACCACCATCGCGATTCCGCACACCAGCAGGTCATTACAACAATCCCATGGACAACGTGTACGCAGCAACGCTCGCATTAAACCAGATCCCTGTGGGAGACTCGCCTCATGCGGAAGGAACCCGACGAGCAATCGATCTACTACACACCGCGGTAGCACAGCAAGCTAATTATCCGGATCATAGGAGCGGGATGCATGGGACGCCGTACGCCAGCCAGCAACAGGGCCATGTTCAAACGAATACGGCGCAACGAAGGGAAGAGCAGCAGCAAATGCCGCCTCCACCGCGTATCCAGACAGCACCAGTAGTATCAGCAGCGCAGGCGGTGGTGAACAGTTCCAGAGCCAGAAGAGCCGGGGCCGGGTCTGCAGCGCACGAGTTACCAGTGGTGCCGCATCCCGCGGTACCCCCAGCCGGGTCACGCGTTTCCCGGGCAAGACCGGCCCCAACCACCCTTGCGGGGCCAAAGTGCCTTTCGGACGATATCAGAGCAGAACCTTACCCGGAGAAGTTCAAAGAACCGGGGAAAGTAGTAAATTATGAGCCAACAATGGATCCAGAAACGTGGCTGAGCAGCTATGAGATGGCAATGTCAATTCGCAACGCATCCGAGAATCTCCAAGCCAAATTCATGTACTTAATGATGTCAGAGGGAGCAGCAAAGTTATGGTTCACCAACCTACCGGAAAAATCGATCAAATCGTGGGAGGAGCTAAAGACCGCATTCATCAAGCACTTTCATGGGACATGCAGAAAGTTATTTACTATTGATGATTTAGAAAGATGCGTTCAGAAGAAAGGAGAATCGGCACGCAGCTGGGTACGCCGGGTTATGGAGATACTCCACTCGTCTACGGATATCCAGCCTAAGGACGCGCTACAAGCTATGGCAAAAACATGTAAGTACGTTCCTTTGGTACAAAAGCTAACTCGCATGAAATCTAGTAGGAATGCAGCGGAGGTTACAATGGGAGAGTTAATGGATGCGTGCAACAAACACGCTGCAACGGATACCACAGAGGAGGAAGTTGACGACAAGAAAGCAAAAGCAAACGCAAGTAGCAGCGGGAAAACCGGCAATGGGTCGGCGCCAAACAATAATGGAAGTAGCCAAAACAAGCGCCCGTTCGACGGGAATTCCGAGTTTGTAGCCAACACGGAGGCCGGGTCTTCAAGACCTAGATCCGAAGGGGATTTTAATACTGGGAATCACAATGGGGGACACTACCAAGGACCTCCAAGACCAAGCAACAGTTGGGACATATTTAGGATGGCGTGCCCGAAGCATAGCAGGAATGGCAAGCCGGCCAATCATTCACTAGAGCAATGTGCCGACTTACAAAGGTGGAAGAACGAAGAAGTGAACAGAGCTATGCGAGGTGCGGGCCGGGGAGGAGGTCCGGGTCTAGGTGGAAACTTGGGTAATGGGCCGCCCCCAGCCGGCAATCCGCCAGCTGGAAATCAAGGTAACAATCAAAATGGAGCAGGAGGTTTTCAAGCTAACCCCAAACAGCTGGGTCAATATCATGTGCACACTACAGGAGGCTCTAACAAGGATAAGAAGATACTGAAACAAGCAGTTAATTCGGTCTCTTCGCTGTTCCAAGTATTTGAGGTGGTCAGAACAAGAGGTAACATGGGAGCAGGAAGGATCACCCGGATAGAGTTTGATCACCCGTGAGTCTTAGCTTTGGTAGTGGCACCACAGGTCAACGGCTACGAGCTGAAAAAGTCCTGATGGATGGAGGAAGTAGTATCAATATCCTGTACTGGGAAACTTTTCTGCGAATGGGCTTAAAGGAATCGCAAGCTGCAAAAGAGTACAACAGTTTTTCACGGGATAGTGCCGGGTCACTCAAGCATGCCCTGAGGAAAGGTGGCACTGGAAGTAGCTTTTGGAGAGTCAAAGGATAATTATCGAGTCGAGTGGCTTACCTTTGAGGTAGTAAGTCTGCGCAGTCCTTATCATGCATTGTTTGGAAGGCGGCTTATGCCAACTGTTCATGGCAAGACCGTGTTATGTGTACCCCCACAACTGAAAATCCCGGGTCCCAAGAAGACCATTACAATACACGGAAACCGGGATATAGCAGTGAGTGCGATGAGGGAGACGCGGGCAACTGGCCTCCGAGCAAGCCTGCAGGAAGGATGAGCTCAACATTACCGTTCTCAGGTAGACCTAGAAGAGAGGACAACGTCAAAAAAGCCAACCACTGAGGGGGACAAAGCAAAAGTTAGGCCAGAACAAAACCCTAAGATGTAGGCTTCATCAGGAGCAAATACTTTCAAAACTTCAGCAGGGAAGAAGAAGGCGTACCACCGTCCGCAGCTGATCACGTTCCAAGGAAGATATACCCGGACTGGCTAGCAAATCCGGGATATCATTACGACAAGAGCATAGCATGTGGAGAATGTGCATCGGCCCTCGTATCAACGCGAGGCCGATTCTCGAGAATAACTAAAGCAGTGTAATGGGCGGCAGGTTTCATACGCACTCTTTTCCTATCCAGGGTACCTAAGGGGACTGGAAGGTTTTTAATGAGGCGGCCTGCTGAATCAAAAAAGAAATTTTTATCAATAAAAGAAGATGGTTTCGAGTCTTATCATGGTCTTTGCTTCAGTTACAAGTAAGTAAACATTGTTACTATCAATACATCAGTATCATCGAAATACATTACATGAATATAGGTCTCCGGGGGGTGATCTGCTTCAATAAGTAATCACAAGACCCGGAGACCCGGCCATGATGCCTATAAGTTATGGGGGCTGATTACTCGAAAAAACGGGTACAGCTGCAATCCTATAACTGGACAAAGGAGCCAAATTTCTTGGTTATTCTTACTTAAGCTCGATGTGACTCGCACTAAAGTGGCATGATCTGTTCGCGTACGATCACAATCAAATTATGCAGCCCAGTGTGGCTTGCTTGATCTTGTTTTTCGTATAGACGCAACGACATGGTATCCACGCGAAAGCCGGCTTATAGTACAAGATAATCAAAAGGGTCATCTAAACCACAAGTCCATGCAGAGTATAAGGCTAAAAAAGCCGGAAACTCAACAAATATTAAGCATGACTTCAGTATTTATGTAAACAGATATTGGTATTCAGCTTGGTAAACAGCAGTATGTCATCTGAGAAAGGCCACGCCCCTATAGCTCGTACTTTGGGTCATGGGGACTGGGGACTTCGAAACAGAAACAAACTGTTTTAACTACCCAAGCCTGAAAACCTTAATTTCCGAGTATTGGGGACTTAAAGAAAGGTTCCTCTATCAAAACCTACGATACTCGGTTAGCCGAGTCTCAAAAGGAAACTGAAAACAAGAGTTCGAAGTATCGAGAATAAGCTTATAAGTAACACAAGGATCGAGATTATCAAAAGCCAGGGGAGGCAAAGAGTTATCATAAGATTAATAAGCATACAGTCATAGTATCAGCGTCAATGGTGCACAAGCGCACCACCAAAAATCATATCAGTCTCGAGAAACACAAAGCGTTGGGTAGCGTCCTACTCGGCGTCCTGAGAGTGGTCCTCCGGGTCTGAATCTTGGACTTGCTCCTTGGCCTTACCAGCAGCTTTACCCGGGCTCTTCACTTCTGGACGAACAGGCGGAGGCACGGCTGGGGTAGAGGTAGACGGCTTTACGCCCAGTTCTGCTTCCCTCTTTGCAGCCTCTTCCTTCCTCCTAGCCAGATCAGTCGACCATTTGTCCAACATATCAATAGGGGGAGGCGCCTCCACCAGGATAACCTTGCCCTCAGAATCATACGAGCTCATAATTGTGTTTAGATCCATCTTGTCGGCCAAAGCTGTGGCTGAAGGACGTACCGCAGATTGTATAGCTTTGAAATCCTGGGGCTTGAATTTGGACCCGTCAGCTTTAAATTCTGGGAACCCGGATACTATCTTTGCCGGGTCAAGCTTTGGAAAATAAGCCTTCGCCAGCGTTAAAGCCCGGGTCACCCCAATTCGGCAGGACGAACGCTTCAGTATTTCAATCCATCCAGGTGCTGTGGAAAAGGCCTGTATAAGGGTCTCCTCGCCCGGGTATACCTCAGAAGGCCACTTGATAGCATCCAGCAAAAGTTTCGTGCCGGCAAAAAACGTCCGGAGCACAGTTTTCAGAGTTTTTACTTGAGTAATGGCATTCTCCTCCGGAGCAGCAAGGTTAGCACCTGCAATCCAAACATGTGAAAGCATATCAGTCATGTTGGTTATTACAGCGGCAAGATAGAGGTACGCAAATTAATCGCAAATAGCAAACTTACTTAGCAAGATACGGTAAGTGTCCGTAAGCTGAGCCGACAGGTTATTCAGCGAGGACTGGGCAGCATGGTACTTCTTCTTGTATGAGGAGACATCTTTTTTCAAAGTCTTTATCTCCGCTTCAAGGGCCTCCCTACGCTTAACTTCAGCCAGCAAGAGCTGCTCAGCCTTAAGTAACGCTTCATCTGACTGAGTAATCTCTGCCTGCAAAGGCCGGGTGAAGCTGTAAGCCGGATATCGCGAGAGTATTTTATCTGAGGAAATGATTGCCGGCAAGTACTATGCGAAGTACCGAGGATAATTAAAAAAAAAAAAAATTATACTCGGGACTTGGGGACTGGATGTATAATAAGGAGTATCAAGTGAAAATTACCTGATGTGCTGCAGCCATACGTTCTAAGACAGTCCCTTCTGAAGCTTTCATGGCAAGAAGAGCGCTCATCAGCTGGTTAAAGTCAGCGTTATCCGAGTTAGATGGCTCGGGTACCTGGAAAGTGGGAAAAGGAGCATTTCTTGTAACAGGAGGTGGCACCCGGGTCATCCGAATGTCGGAGTCTGGTCCCCCTCCCGCGCTTGAAGCTGCCCCCTTCTCCTTCTCGCTCGTGTGCGAAGCGATTGGATACTCGGCGTCATGCCTAGCTGGCTCCGGTGGCGACATTTGCTCGTCGCCAGCCGTAGTGAAGGCATCATCAGCCGACTCGCCCTCGACCCGGACTTTAGCTTCGGTGTCCTCCTGGTCGCTACTAATAACCGTGGCTCTGAAGAAGGTGCAAAGGCGTAATTAATCTTTGGTTATGGAAAGAAAGGGGATGAAAGTTCGGTATAATATCCGGAAAAGGCGTTTACCCGGTGTTTACTGGGAAGTCCGAGGGGAAGCCGTCACTAGACCCGGAAGAGACTGAGAAATGGCAAGAGAGGTCTGGGATTACGTTACAAAGGAATGATTGGAAAGAAGTTTTGTTTACAACAAATACCAGGGTGTTGAACCGGGGGCGGCGAAGCAACCGGGTTAGGGGTCTCGTTGCCCGGATGATTCCGGGTTACTCGGCGCCTAGTCATGGGTGGCTCCTTCAGTTATGATCAAAAGGGGTGAAGATGGGGTTAGCCCCGGAGTGACGTTATGGGAGCAAAAAACCAAAGTGTAAGGGGATGAAGTAAAAACCTGGAGGGCTATCCTCTGGGATTTCCTCTTTGTTCCGGTTCTGGTGGCTGGCTCCGGCTCTTCCTCCTCGCTGGTGGACCCGCCCCTGCTGTCCGTTTCTTCTTCTTCGCTTTGGTCCTCTCGCTCTGAGAAATGTCCGAGTTACAGCATAAAGAAGAAGAAAAGGCAGGATATAACGTGTGCAAAGGAATCAAGTAGGTACCTTCATTCGAGTCAACGATATCGTCTTCCTCCTCCCCGTCTTCGGAATTAGGAGTGGAGTCGACCGTCCAAAAGTCATCATCGGCCTGAGGAGAAGATGCCAGGATAGTGATTAATATCGAGTCAAGAGAAGCGAATAAAAGTAAGTGTTAGAAGTCAAAATCAAAAGGCAGAAAACTTACTCCAGGGGTTGGATTCTCGAGGGTAAAAGGTTCTAGTCCGGCTATGCTCCGGATTACTTCGAGCTTCTCTGTCAGGAAACCCTTAATTGTTTTGTTAATGTCACCCGGAGCAAGGGTGCGGGTGGAGAATCGGATTGGGTCCGTGGTTTGACCCGAGTATTCGCACATCAGCTTCTCACGAATGGAGTTTGGCTGAATGCGGAAGCTAACCCAGGTCTTCACCAGGTTTAGCCCGATGAGGCCTCGGGCGGACAAGATGGAGATCCTAGCTAATAAAGGCAAGATCGCCTCCCTGTCCGGTTCAGACGCGAAGGCGTTGAATTTCTCGGAGATGTCAAGTTGACCCTCCGAGTAACCCGGCAACTTCTTTTCGCCGGGTGGAGAGGTATCCTGGCAGTAGAAGTACGAAAGCTGCCAGTGCTTTACGTGGGAATTGAGAGAAATAGGAGGCATCAGGGAGTTCTTGCGGCGCTGGATAGAGACCCCGCCGCAAGTGAGAAGTGCGCCGTCGCCGCTTTCGCGACACGGCTTGCACTGAAAAAGTTCGACGAAGAGGGCTAGACTTGGCGGTGTGCACAAGTAAGATTCGGAAAGAACAATAAAATGGGAGATGTTCAAAATGGAGTTTGGACCTATATCGAAGATACGGAGGTTGTAATGGTCTAGGACGTCACGGAAGAAGGGGTGACCCGGAGGCCTAAAGCCCCGGGTCACATGTTCAACGAAGCATATTACCTCATTCGTCGCTGGAGAAGGCCGGGTTTCATTGCCTGGCACTCGCCAGTGGATAGACTCCTGTGGAGGTAGGGTTCCAAGCTCGACCAACTCCTCCAGCTTGGCCTTGGTGACGGAGGACTTCCCCCAATTGGCCGATATGGAGCTTGTGGATTTAGCCTTATTCGGCTGTTTCCCCTGCCTCTTGGGTGCCATGGGATTGACCTGGTAAAACATCAAAGGAAAGGACGTAAGGAACAAAAACTTGGAAGTTAGCAGGCAAGCAATTACCCGCAATTTGAACATAACCCGGCTATTGCCTCGCTGGGTCAAGAATGATTTATCCGGGTATCAAGTGACCTTACAAAATACATGGAGCTTTCCGTAAAAGCAAATGTTTGGAGGAGTTAGGGGGATGCTTATATGCTTACCATCTGCGAATGAGTCGGAGAAGTAAGATTTTCTGAGGAAGGAGAACAAGGGCGGAAATTTCAGATGGCCCGAGCTTAGATTGGAATCCTATTTCTAAAATTGTGACCAGATTAACGATTACTGGAGTTAGGGGAGTAATATAAGCTATGAATCCTATCCATAGGAATGTTTATGGTAAGTATCAGTGAGTTAATCCGGCGCAGCCCGAGAAATTGCGGACCGCTCGATTCAGATCTAATTAGAGGAAGAACTAAGAAATTGCGGGGGTAAGTTGGAGGATGTAAGGGACTTACTGAAGGAGATTGGAGTAAGGCCTTGCGGAGACAGATGGCGCAAGATTCGTGTCCTTTCGTGGTCGTTGGCCGGCGAATCGGAGGCTTGACGGTGGATTCGGGAGCTGGTGCGGCTCGCGCGGCGGCGGAGCGCAAACGAAGGCGGATGGGCTCCGGCGAGATGCGTGGGGTTCCCGTGGTGGCGCTCTGCGAGCTTGAACTTGGGGAGAAGAGAAATGGGGAAAGTGAGCCGTTAAGGGTTGAGTTTGCCTCCTGGGGCTTATTTATAATAAACCGGGTGGAAAAGCTTATCCTAACGGGCGAAACCCGGGGGTTGCGGAGTAATAGTTGGACATTTTGAAATTTGAAGACGTGCTTTATGTGCACTTAGATATGGTCCCGAGAAAAGAGAAGGGGGGAATCTCTTTCCTGGTATTAGCAATAATTATCGAAGAAGGTGCGAAGTCATGGAGTTCCTTACTAAAGCTCGAGTCTGGAAGATTAAAGGAGAACCCTTGAGGGAGAGCCGGGCTTTTACTTGGCTTCCTTGGTACCAGTCACGGCTATTCATCAGCGCGCTGCGTCCTGATTTTCATATGTTTGTGTCTTATATTTCTGTAGGGAATAGCCGGCGCTTCGAAGAGTAAATCTTGGAAGCCCAGGCTATTCTGGGGACTACTGATGAGGGGATAGTAACCCGGTATGCCGACTCTCAGGTGAGATCCGGCCCAAACGACGGATGGATCAAATCCGGCTAAGGACAAAGAAGCTTCTAGAAGGCCCAGGACTTGTAAGGATCGTAACCCGGATTGTGGGTTACGGTAAAGAAAGTTAGGGTTCGTATGAAGAGTTCGAATAGGACTCGAGAAGCGCTTTGTAAGGCAAGTCAAGGGGGATATGAGTACTATATAAACCAACCCCTGGGCTTCGCCTAAGGGAGATTCAAGTCATAACTGTAACACCTATTATCGAGTATCCAGTATAATCATATCGAGAGCCGGCGAGTTGTTTTCCGGTTCTTAGATTGCTTTCGCCATGTTCTCTTTCGAGCTAAACCCTCTCCCAAATACCTGCGTCGACTTGCCCCAAGATCAGTTACCCCAGGTAACATCTGCCGTGATTATCCCACGACACATACCGCGTTAATGCTAGGCGTGCGGTAGAGGCGAAAATCATCCCGCCGCCTGGTGCAGGTCGCGTCCCGTCGTCGCCATTACGCGCGGCAGGCTAACCACCATCTGCACGACGCTGTGTACATGTCCAAGGCGTGTGAATGCAGAGTCATGTTGGCACGTAACCACATGTTCGTCACCTAGGCTGCATACACATGATAGTTGTGTTGGCACGTACCATTTTTGTAGTGAACTTGCCAAAGATTGGTACCACGTTTCGCAAGCAAACACGTGCGTTTTATACGCGTACACGTATAAAACAGTATCCTCTTTTCTACACGTACGATAGAGCTTTTGATATTCGCTGACTTGGTGGGGTGAGCTTTGTGGTGAATTTGGGTCACTGATTGGTGGCCCTGCGGCATCCCTGGCCCACTTGCCAGTGACTAAATGTCACATCATTCTATGTTGACTAAGTCAGCCGGCGTGTTCCCACCATGCATGCATGCGCACACGACATGACGACCAGTCGAAACGGCACTCTGTATATAATTCTTCTGCAGCATCGCCTCTCTCTCCCCCATCCATTTCTAGCAAAAAAAACAGCCCTCCTTCTCTCCCAACTGCCGAGCGCACAAGCGCGAGGCGGTTCCGCAGAATGGAAGGTTCGCAGCAGGAGAAGGACGGCGTCGTCCCTTCTGTTGTCGTTGCCGCAGGAGCCGTCCTTGGTGGCTCCAGTTCGTCGCAGCCGCAGGAGCTCGTCGCCGCCGCAGGTTCGTCGGCCGCCATGGCACCGCCTGCTCCTGCCGCGGTGGAGGCGCTTGCTGCTTTCCCTCTCCTGGCAGATCTGGGCGATCCCTACGGGGATTACCCGGCGTTTGACGAGGACGTCAACGACCAGGACCCTGAGGTATCTATGCCAGGCCGGCTTAGTTCATTGTCAAAGATCCAGGGTTTGTGCATGGGTGCACGCAAGTTCGGGCTTCTAGTGTTTGTAGTTGCATGTATACTTTGGTTTTTTTTGTAAAGTATGGGCTTCTGGTGTTTGAGGTTGCATCTGTACTTAGGGGTTCGAGGTTTTTTGTGTTCGGAATTAAAAAGTTTGTAGTTGGATCTGTACCTAGGGGTTCGAGGGTTTTTTTTACACGCAAGTTCAAGATTCAGAGGTCTGTTTGCATCTGTACTTAGAGACCAAAGGGAAAAACATTGTAGAAAAATATACATGTACTAGACACTAAATTGACAATATCGATGTTCTAAATATAGATGTCCTGTTGTGAAACTAATAACATGTATGCATGAATCTTTTTAAATGATCTTATATATAGAGTTATGGATGACCAAATATAGATGAGCCGCTGGAGTTGATTCTGAGGTTGTAGTTGCATCTGTACTTAGGGGTTCGCAGGTTTTTTGTATTTTAGGGATTCAGAGGTTGTAGTTGCATCTGTTCTTATGCCTTCTAGTTTTTTGTGTGCATGTTAGTATGCATGTGAGTTAGAGATTCTACCTTTTTTGGGAGCATTTTCAATTTGTGTATTTATTTTGCCTCGCAGACACTCTTGACACATTATGAATTTGTTGCAAAATCACATATTGTACCCCGTGCATGATAATTACTTGATCCAGTTTATGCATATAATTAAACAACGATTCTTGTATGATCTTTTTGATCTGGTAAGGTATAATAACATGTCCTGATTAGAATATTAATCTGTTGAATGTTATATTAGATCATCAATGAATTCCTGATGGGTTATTATCTGTTTTTGTGCATTAGTTCACCAAATATATATAGTGGAAACTCTAATGTTTTATAAATTTGACACATTTTTGTCAACATTGATGTCCTCTTTAGGGCGCATCTGCTAAATAAGTTACTTGATGAACTGTATGCAAATAAATGAAGAACTACTATTTCTTTATATTTTTGTGATCTGGTTAGGTATATTATTCTTTTGCCAATAAGATTGTGTTGCTAACTTTTGTTTTATTGCAAATTTGCCGGAAAAAGATCTGAAAGTCTGCTCGGCTGCGTACGATAGGTCTGCGAAGAGCAGACATGTGCTGAGGAAGCTGCAGGCGGGAACCATTCGGTACCATCGTTACAGTAACTTGTTTTGTCCTTTCTATGTCAGAAAGGTAGAGAACGACCGCCACAGCATGATCCAACATGCCAACGGTGTGGGAAATGGCTCTCTGTATCGTGCGCCCCATGTGAGGGCCAAGCACGCTGCCTACGACGTCTTCTTGAAGAAGCTGCTTGCGCAGGATATCCCCGCAGGTCTTGCGGAACATCCTCCTCGGCCTTTCTCCAACGAGGCCAGGAAGGCCATGAAGGATCGGAAGCGGGAGAACATGTTCCTCAGCCTTACTTCAACGAGGCCAGGAGGGCGATGAAGGCTCGGAAGCGGCAGAACATGATGTAGATATTGCTGGTGCGCTCGTTGTTGCAACTTGCCCGCTGTGTTTGTGTTATCTCTTACTTCTGGTAGTGTCGTCTGGTGTGTGCGTAGTAAGAATATTTAAAGAACCTCTATCATGTTGGTATGTAAGAACCTAATATGTATATTATATTAGTATATGTTTCTTAACCCGGTCATGTTTTAAGGACGTCAAAAGACTTATTAGGCATGATTTAGTTATAAGTGGATGTGACAACTCATTGATCCGGTCGATCAACGAATTGTCACATCCCTTTACTACTGGATCATGCCTAATAAGCCAATAGTTGGTGCAACATCACAAATGTGAGTAACAAGACTCGATCTTTGGTGTGTGGAAATGAGTCAGCCCCTCCCTCCACCACTAGGCACTGTCTTATTTTGCAATTATTTGCTAACTAAAACAAAGAAGAATCCGAAGAAGTAGAATAAAACTGCGATTAGATCCTAAGACTCTTTTCCTTTTGGTTCTTTATTTTATTTTATTTTTCAATCCGAAAAACAAGAATAAATTATGACTAACAGCCGCGCGCCAAATCTCCACGGAATCAGCCTCACGCAGGGTCCCACTCACCAGTGTCTACACGCCAAATCTCCACCACACCACGCTCCTCGCCCACTCAGCTACTCCTCCACTAAAAGCGGCCTCCATAGAAAGCCTCCACTTCGCCCTCCCGCCCCAAGGGAGGCTGCCACGGCTTCGCCCTCCCCCGTCCTCGTCGTCGTTCTCAAACAATGATTGGTAAGCCATGGTTCCCTCCCTTCCCCATCCTCAACCAAACGATGCAATGTAGGTTAGATGCCTGCAGATCTAGGTTTGATACCGGCGGATGTAGGTTAAATGCCGGCGGATGTAGGTCACCGTTGATGTTTTAAGTTACCACCGGCCATGGATCTAGCTCACGGTACCGTTACATGGCCCTCGTAGATCGTTTTCCCCCACCCAGATGGAGATCGACCTGAACAAGGCCTCGGAGCTCGCAAAGCCCCCTGTTATTCAGATAGCCGGGGTAAATAGCATATAAATTAGTCTTGTAGACAAATGTTCTCTTATGATTCATCTATCTCCTTTCGCCTTCGTCGACACTTCTTTGATTTTTGTTCTTTTCGTATTTGGCTATAGGACCACAGTGCGGGCTGTGACTTCTGCAACATGTCGCGTAGTGAAATTCAGAAATTGGTGCAGCAGTCAGTTGAGACAATTCAGAAATTGGTGCAGCAGTCAGTTGAGACAATTGAATCTCATCGTCTCTCTGAACTTTGCAAGCTGGCTGATGATACCAACGCTGAGAAGCTAATCTGTTTCGTCTGCTGATAGGACAGGCTGGACAGGGCGATGAAAGCTTAAAAAATGCTAGCACTCGAGTTGGAACTGCGGGAGCAAAAGAGAAGCTATATGATCATGCACGGCTTGGTTACTAAGCTTGATTCTAAGCTGAAGAGTGCGAAGAAAATTTTGAAAGTAGCCGAAGAGAAGTGCGGCATGCTCCAGAGGGGAAAAGACACCATGTTGGAGAGTGCGAAGGACACCAATGTGAAGTTGAGATACATTCTAAGTTTCTTGCAAGATCATGGAATGAGATAAAACTACTTTGCTCTTTAATTAGATTATGTCAACCTGCAACGCTTGCCAATGAGTCTAGCTGTTATTCATTTCTCTGTTTTGTTGCATGTGCCGATGATTAAACTGTGCAATGCTAAAATCCAAAGGATTACTCCCCACTACCTAGTAGCGTTTACACGGACATTGTTTGTTCATGCTCCCTGGTCCTGTGGAGCTTGACCCTTTGGACTTTTTTTTTGCAATGTATGTATGAGGCTTGCTTATTTTATGTTCGTTCTCTATTCTGTGTGCCGATGATTAAACTCTGCACCTTCTCTCGGTGAGATATTGGCACTTACCTAATGTTGTGTACAACTACATTTGTTCTGCATCTTCCTTGTTAAGTGTTTGATGATCTTATTGATTTCTGTGTGCTTCTTTACTATGAGACCCCAATAATGATTTTATCTGTAATGCATGAGCCATAGCGGTTCTGCATATTTCTTGGCAAGTGTTCGATAATTTCTTTGATTTGTGTGTGCTTCTTTACTATGAGGCCCCTATCTAGGCTTGGTTCTCTGCCGATGATTAATATGCAGCAATGTCTCCAACGGTTGGCGTACCATAGAAAAAAGAGTGCCATATTTGTGTTTGATCAGAGTGCCGATGATTAAACTGTGCAATGTTAAAATACGGAGGGAGACTCCTCTAGACCTAGTAGCGTTTACAAGGACCTAGTAGCTTGTTTATGCCACCGGGTCTAGCGGTTTATCACCTCTGTACTTGTGTCATTTGTACACGTGAGGTAGTTTTGTCACTCATCTTTGTATGTTTGGAAGTATATCTGCTTTTTTTGTAGATGTGCTTAACATGTATGATGCTTTTCTACTAGTGTTTCTATGGACGCGGTTTCGGAAAGCTCCAGTGGATGATGTGAACCTCTAGATGTGGCTTCGGAATGCATGCTGGCATAGGAAAATATCCGTTGGATGATGTGAAACTGTGGATGTGGCTTCGGAGTGGATGTTTGCGTAAAAAAAGTTCTGGTTAACCGTGGACCTGTTGTTGAACCTTTTATGATGCTAATTTCAGTTATTATAAATCTCCTATGTTTCGGAGTGCATGTAACGGGATGATGGCGCGGAACATACATCGAAGAGGGTGAGGAGGCAGTATATTAGTATTAGTACTATGGTATCCATTGTTGAAAATATAAAACCATTTCAATTCATTTCCATTTTGGAGTGCATTTTATAATTTAGATCTCCTATATATTCGGTAATTTGGTTGACACTCGCCACGTGGGATACCCGGTCAGCTCTCCTCTCCACTCCAAAACTATGGATAATGCAGCGGCTCCCCATACGGGCGCAGAACGCTCTCCTCTCTACTCCCAAACTGTTCGTCTGTGCCACACCTCTATACTCCCCTTCACTGTGCGCAGATCCACCGGTACCATGTCTGGCCGTCACGAGGAGGGCCGCCAACAGCAGATCCCGAGGTACTTTCCCCGGCGCAACGTGCAAGGCGTGGAGCGTGCGCGTGCCCGCGAGGCGTACCGGCGTGAGGTGCATCAGGCCAACTCGTCCCGCGCACCACCACCTCTGGCTCCACCCATCGCACCTTCGGATGTCGAGGAGGAAGAAGAGGAGGAGTATCTCGCCGCCGAGTTCCATAACGAGGCCCTGTAGTGTCCCCACATGCAGGCGGGTATTTTAGCGTGCATAGAGAGTTTCGCGGCGGAAGAGCTCCGGCAAGCGAGGCTCGACTGGCATTTCACTGTCTAGCTAGAGGCCGACACCGCGGAAGCGATCCGCCATTTGATGCAGAATGAAGATGCGGCGACGCTGGCGGAGGCGCGGCGTCGCACCCTTGGCTAGGACACTAGGTCCCGTGTCTATCCTTTTTTTTGTGATTTGTTTCAGAAACGTCTTGTTCACTGTTAACTGTGATTATTTCAAAGATTATGTGCATGCTTGATTTCGAAGATTATGTGCATGCTTATTTACCGTGGATGACAAGTGGGGTCCAGGCATCAACTGGTCGGTCGTAGCCAGTCAAAGCAGTCAAACAGGACAGGATGTGTGGCCCCAAGAAAAATTCGCGACGTTCTACGTGACCAGGCAAGTTTCGTCGAAGGCAACTGGGCTCTTAGTGGGCTACTGGGCCGGAGACGAAACTCTGCGACGTAAAACTAGCAAAAAGTCGAGCAAAACCAGTATGCGACGGACCAAACCAATACGTCGAGAGCAAACTCCACTTTTTAGCCATTCGCGACGGAAATGCTCGACGTTATCAAAACGTTCCGCTCAAAACGTTCCGGATCGCACGGAATTTGGTAGTGATCTCTGATGTTCCATGCTGTTTTCATGCTATATTCTACATGTTTTCTATACACTTTATGTCATTTTTATGGATATCCTGGGACTAACTTATAGACAAGATGCCACAAAGCCAGTTCCTATTTCTGCTGTTTTTGGTTTGAGAAAAGTTGTTCTAGAAATATTCTCGGAATGGGACAAAACAAAATCCCAGGGTCTTAGCAATATGTAACATACACGAAGTCCGGATGAGACCCGGAGGGGGGCCCTGGAGGGCCCACACCGTAGGGCGGCGTGGCGCCCCTTGGTCGCGCCACCAGGTGGTGTGGCCCCCTACCCACTCACTGACGTTTCCCTTTTTCCTATTTAAGCTCCTCCACGGGTTAACCCTAAAGAAGAGAGCCCTTTTGCACGAAAAGGTCCGTAGCCGCCGTTATTGTCAACTCTAGTTCGGGAGGGTTCTAAAGCTCTCCCCGGCACCCTGCTGGGAGGGGGAATCATCACTGGAGGGCTCTTCATCACCATGCCTGCCTCCGGAGTGATGCGTGAGTAGTTCATCCCTTGGACTACGGGTCCATATTAGTAGCTAGATGGTAGTTCTCTCCTCTTTATGCCTCATGTTTAGATCTTGTGAGCTGCCTAACATGATCAAGATCATCTTATTGTAATGCTACATGTTGTGTTTGCTGGGATCCGATGAATATTAATTGCTATGTCCAGTGATTATCAATCTAGCATGTTCTTTCATGTTTATGTTATTTATGATGTTGCATGCTCTCCTTTACTAGTAGATGCTTTGGCCAAGTTGATGCTTGTAACTTCAAGAGGAAGTATTTATGCTCGATAGTGGGTTCATGCCTCCCTTTCACTCACGCTCGAGTGACAAAAACGTAACGGGCGGGGGATGTGTTGTTGCCATTAGGGAGAAAACAAAGATGTTTACATTGTTTACATTACACACTTTTCTTAATGCAATTATTTGTTGCTTGCAACTTAATGCCCGAGGTTTGATTGGATGAAGCTCCGAGGGTGGATTATTGGTCATAGATACAGTTGGATAACGGTCTATAAATTATGTTGTAATGCCCGCATGAATCACCTAGTAATCATCATGTCATGCATATGCACTACGATGCAGCCTTTATATGTGTCAATTGCCCGACTTTAATTTGTTTACCCAGCAGGTTATCTATCTGTTTTGGAGAGACACCACTAGTGAACTGTGGACCCCGGTCCATTTCTTTACATTGATAATACAACCACTGCAACAATTTTTTCCTACTGCAATTACTGTTTTCCTCTCATTCACTACTATCACTGCTCTCTTTTCATTTACTGCAAACAAGCACTGTTTTCCACACTATACGTCTAGTCCTTTGTTTTCAGCAAAACCGGTGAGATTGAAAACCTGACTGTTTCGTTGGGGCAAAGTATCTTGATTGTGTTGTGTAGATTCCACGTTGCTGCTGAACTGGTAGTGCGTCTTGCCAACATCAGCTGCCAACAACCTTCAGAAGTGATTTCTTTCTCCTATTGGACGATTCAACCTTGGTTTCGTTTTGAGGGAAACTTGATACTATGCTATTCATACCTTGCTTTTGGTGTCTCCCAACGAACGTGTGTTACACGCCATCAAGCCCTTTTCTGGCTCCGTTGCCGGGGAGGAAGAGGATTTCTGCAAGGGGAGTCTCTCACCTCCAATATCTTTACATTGTTTTTGTTTTGCTTATTTTATTTTATTTTTTCTTGTTTGCTTCTTTATATCAAAAACAAAAAAAAATAGTTCTTATTCTAGTTGTTATTTTTTACCCTATTTTTGTTTTTCATCATGTTGCTCCCTAAGTTCACCCTGAAAAATTCTCAATAGGTAGTGGTTTTTATAATTGGAAAGTATAATATTGAAGAATTCTTTAATCATGTTAGCAAGAATAAATATTTTGAGGATAGATCCATAGTAGAACTTGCTCCCAATTATGAAACTACTACAACTTCTTTAGTTCACATGTTAGAGGCTAGGGTTGTTAGCCTTAACCCCATAATGCAACAAATTTTTCTTAACCTAAATTATGTTGAGGACACTAAAAAGAGAGATTTTATTCTTGAAACTTTGCTTAAGGAATTGGTTGATGTTTCTATAGAAGCTAGGAAAGTTTTTGATCATTTTAAGATATTAAGCTCAGGTGTAGATGTTATTGGTGCTCTTGAAAAATAGACAAAATTGAACCTAAAAACAAGGAGGAAATCAAAATACCAATACCTTTTGAACTAGTAGCAATGCATGAAGCTTTAGAGAAGAGTTTTGATTGGATAGTTCCTAAAAACTGATTTGATAAAAGTAGGAAACCTAAAAGTGTTGAGAAAGGGACATCTGAAACCTCTATAGATAAAATACAATGCATTGTTGAGGAGGTTTCTTGTGATGCTTCTTCACTTTAAAATACTTGATTCTTGTTTTCTGGGCCTAGCTAAAAGGCGTTAAAGAAAATCACTCCTATGGAGATAACCCATGTTTTTATTTCTACAATGTTTTCTACTGTTTTATTTGAGTCAAGGTGTTGTTTACTTATGTAGCAACACCTTTGTATCTTTATTTTCCCGCATTTGTTGTGCCAAGTAAAATCTCTAGTGAAACTTGAAGTTAGATTTGGATTTCTGCGCAGGAAACAGATTTCTGCTGTCCACTGTTAAATTTGTATAAACTCATAGAAAGATCAAAATGACCTAAAATATTTAGGCTTAATCCTCAGATATTTCCGAAACTTTTTATAATTCTGGGTTTTTCGATTTGAGCAACGTAAGTGCCCCCAAAAAATTCGTCTTTAGAGACTGCTTTGGTTTTGATAGATTCTGCATTTTTACTTGCATTCTCTCTTTTACTATGTTGAGTGGATTTCTTTGTTCCACAAAACATCAGTGGTTGTAGATAACGTTTAAAAATTATTAATAATGCTTGTGTCCAAGGAGAACATGTGAGTTTTTGATTGTGCACTAACCCTCTAACGGGAATTACTTTGAGTTTGGTGTGAAGAAAGTTTTCAAGGGTCAAGAGAACAGGGTGATATAATGTGATCAAGAAGAGTGAAAAGCCTAAGCTTGGGGATGCCCCCGTGGTTCATCCCATCAAATTCTAAGAAGACTCAAGTGTCTAAACCTGGGGATGCCCAAGGCATCCCCTTCTTCATCAGCAACTTATCAGGTCACTTCTAGTGAAACTATATTTTTATTCGGTCACATCATATGCACTTCACTTGGAGCATCTGTTTGTTTTTGTTTTGTTTTCTTTTGTTTTCCTTGCTGCAATAAACTTAGTTGGAACCAATCATTATTGTGTGGGAGAGAGACACGCTCCGCTTTTTCAGCTGAATACTCGTTTCCTACCATGCTCGTATTCTTAGTTTTTCTTCTAGCTGCTGCAAATCCTTTTAGCTCCAGTTTTTCATGCATCTCTTATTCGGAGTTGTTAGTTCTAGTAGAGGAGCAGTAGTACTAACTTTTTATTTCTATATCTCTTGGAGAGTTTTTTTTAGTTTAAAATGATTGGTGTTGGAAAGCAGTAGTACAATTTTCGTGCTTATAACGGTGCAAAAAGAAGGTTGTATAGACTGTGGCTAGACTTTATCATGTCATGTTGGATTTTATTTTAATTCTATGCTTAGTAGTTATTACTATAGCATGACTTGTCTCAAATAGCTGAGAGTGCTTAATGTGTCATTGATAGAATCATGAGTTGTTTTTATCACATTGAAGCATAATATTATGGTATTCTCCTTTGAATGCTTTATTTGGTTGACTTGGCGCATGCTTACACCATGTTTATGACTACAAACCAGTCACCTATAGCCTCTATTATGATTTAGTTTTTGACCTGTAATACCATTTATGCTTTGATTAATAATGTTTTTGTCGCTATGCATGATTATGACCATTATTGCTTTGTTAATTTGTCGCTCCCAGTATTTTGCTAGCCTCCACCTGTACTGAGTATGATCTCTACTCGTGCATCCAACTCCCAAAAAACCAAAGTTTGCCAAATGTGTCCACCATACCTACCTACATGTGGTATTTAACCGCCACCCCAAGTAAATTTCTCATGTGCTACCTTTTGTGCTCAAGAGGAAGTAGTCTAAAGTTTATTGTGGTTCATGTCAAGAAAAGGTCTTCTCCCTCTTTCACCCAATGAGGATGGAATCTGAGCTCATTTAAATCTGCTGAGAGCTGGTGCCAATGAATATAACCAAAGAGGCACTTCCCCAAGGATTGATGAAAGTTGGTGGGCACCCGTGGATACGGCTAGCCCTGGTTCGTGTAAAGCATGGTGGAGGAAGTGCCAAACAAAATAAACAACGGATAACGCTCTCAAAGGTCTAAAACCCTTGCTTGGCATGAGTTATGATAAGTTTTTCATGGCCATTCGTTGACATAAACATACACCTCTATAAAAAAATTTGTTTTCAATACCTCTGTTAAATAAAATAAAAAGCTCCAGCACATGAGTTAATCCCTGCTTCCCTCTGCAAATGGCCTTTCTTTTACTTTTATGTTAAGTCTCCATCTTCTAACTTTATGCACAATTAAGAGAGCGTAGTTGCCATTCTGAGTTTAATGTGCATCAGTCCCAAAGATTATTATTGATTGATTCATGATGTGTTATTGCTGACTCTCAAATTATTTGTTCTAGTCATCCACTTGAACTTTGAAGGTGTCCTGACATTTATGTTTTGCCCCACTTTTAAGGACATGCGAAATATCACTTTGCTATGTTTTTTTTATAATCGAAACAAACATATACCTTTCAAGTGTATTATTATTCATGATCTTTTATTTGTGTTACTTTGCATGATGCAAAGTTATTGCTAAGTTTCATTGTTAGAATTATATCTACCATGCCTATGTTTAAAGTACTATGATCTCTGCTTACTTATGCTTTTGAGATTTAGATGATCAAGGTTATGTTGGTAGCGCGTCACCTCAGAATTTTTTTGTTTTTATCGTTTTACCTACTCGAGGACGAGTAGGAACTAAGCTTGGGGATGCTTGATACATCTCAAACGTATCTATAATTTCTGATGTTCCATGTTGTTTTCATGCCATATGCTACATGTTTTCTATGCAATTTATGTCATTTTTATGGATTTCCTGGACTAACTTATTGACAAGATGTCACAGAGCCAATTCCTGTTTTTTTTTTTGCCATTTTTGGTTTCAGAAAAGTTGTTCTAGAAATATTCTCGGAATTGGACGAAACAAAATCCCAGGGTCTTAGAAATCTGTCACGTACTCGTAATCCGGAGGAGACCCGGAGGGGGGCCCTGGAGGGCCCACACCATAGGGAGGCGCACTCCCCCTTGGCCGCGCCACCAGGTGGTGTGGCCCCCCTGGCCACCCACCGGCGTTTCCCTTTTGCCTATTTAAGCTCCTCCACGGGTTAACCCTAATGAAGAGAGCCTTTTTCCACGAAAAGTTCTGTAGCCGCCGTCATTGTCAACCCTAGTTTGGGAGGGTTCTGAAGCTCTCCCCACACCCTGCCGGGAGGGGGAATCATCACCGGAGGGCTTTTCATCACCATGCCTGCCTCCGGAGTGATGTGTGAGTAGTTCATCCCTAGTGACGAAGACATAGATCTTGGACCCTGCGGGTAAGGACACCCCATCTCAGGCCCAAGGTCAAGGCCCAAGAAGAGGCGCCCTTGGAAGACTCCAGAAGGTCCACCTGAAGCCCACCCGCACTAAACTTGCGGGTTAAGTTAGGAAGTTTTGTAACCGACCTAGCTAGGGTTTGAATCCTCTCCGGGTAGGACTCGAGACCTGGCCATCTATATAAGGCCAGGAGAGCCCTCAAGGAGAGGACCAAGTAATACCGCACGACCAAAAAGCCTCGGAACTCGAGATCTACTCTCGATTCGAGCAACCTGTAACCGATCTAATCATCCAATACAGATCGACAAGAGGCAGGAGTAAGGGTTTTACCTCTACGAGGGCCCCAAACCTGGGTAAATCTCGCCCCCTGTCTAGCCGACGATCTCACCAGCGCTCATGAGTTCTCCTAATCGAAACCCGATAGGATCACCTAAGGGACTTGTCGAGTCAGGGATTCGACAATTGGCGTCGTCTGTGGGAAACGCGGGCGCTGGATCACCGGCTACTTCGGCTTCATCGACGTCCAACTCCCGTTGGAAACCAACGACTACGGCTCCGAACAATCCTATACGGATCGGATCTGTCGTGGTCACGCCTCACTCACCGGAATCTCGCCCGGCGTTCGAGGAACTGGAGAAGAGCGTCACCCTGACGTTCGGGAGCTTCAACTTCATGGCGAACAGAGACGGGATCCTCCACTTCTCGGATGAATCTGAAACCGAATCTGGAACCGTTAACTCGCGCTTTCCTACGGGGAAAAGCGGCGAGTCCATCCGCTACAACGCAGTCGACTACCACACCCTCTCGACAGAGGAACCCTCTCGGGTGCGGAAAGCTTTCCGATCTGCGCCTAGGACGCACGGACCACAACTGGCCCAAGTCTGCATGGCAGGATCGGAACAGCCCTCGGAAACTGAATTTAGCGCAACCGAGCGCGATATAATCGGCGTTTCGCGGGAAGCCTGGAAAAGAGCCAAGGAATTCATGCGAAAGAGTCAGCCACCTGCGGTGGGAGCCACGCAGGAAGACCTAACCGCCTACCACTATCACCTAGTGAGAGCGGCCTCAAACATCAAGGATGCCCGAGCAGATCTAGCCCATCGCAGGAGAGCGGCGGATGAATCAAGCCTACGTCGAGCCGAGCTATCCCATGCACCTTCAGTCGGTACCCGACCTGGGGGAGGGACCCGCAGCGTCGACGAGGGACCACGAATCTATGGCTGGGACCAACAGGTCTACCACGTCTTCTTTCATGAGGGTCGACGACGATGGCAACGTCTACCCGCAAACCCCAGCCGCCGCGATCCTAGCCGCAGCAACTTACATGCAGATGAACCAGCCGACGGATAGCGATCCCCGGGTGGAACAATACAAGCATATTCGCAAAGGTCTAGGGTTGGCGGCCGCGAGGCTCGCCTCTCACGATCGCAAAGAACAATTGGAGAAGGAGCGACTGGAGAAGGATAAGGACAAAGAAACGCCCCGCAGGCACAGAAGCTCTTCCCCGAGAAAAGACAAGTCGCCACGTCGTGGCTGAGGGAAAGAAGCCCGCCGCCGTGATGACAGTCGAAGCAGCGGCGACGACAGCTCGAGAGAAAAAAGCTCGCGACACCACGGCAGCCGCTCACGCAAACGAAGCACGGAAGAACGCCGATCGCGATCAACCCGGACGTGACGCGCGATCGGACATCACGCAAAACAAAGTGGATAGAGCAAGGGCATCAAGGTATCGCGACCGATCATCATCCGGCTCTTCGGATGACGAAACCTGCGGCGCGCTATGTTTCGCCCGTAGTATCCGCGAGGCGCCCCTACCCAAGCGATTCAAGCTCAGCACGGAAGTGACGAAGTACGACGGCTCACTTGAGCCCTCTCAATGGTTGAGCGACTACCTCACGGCAGTGAAATGCCAACGTGGTAACAAGAACACGGCTATGCAATACCTCAATTTGCACCTAGCCGGAGCAGCCCGCAGCTGGCTGGAGAGGAGACCACGATCTTGCTACGCATCGTGGGATGACTTACACCGTGATTTCTGCAAGAACTTCCAGTCGACCTACAAGAGGCTGGCTACAATCGAAGAACTACGAGCCTGCAAACAGAAAAGCGGTGAATCCACCCGAGAATACATCCAGCGGTGGAACACGCTCAGGAACACCGCAGGGACAATCTCTGAAGAAGTGGCGATTGAGGCCTTCGCCAAAGGAGCGAGAAGAACCGCGTTTCGAGAAGAGCTCGGCAGAGCTGCGCCCAAAACCATCGGGGAGCTCATGGTCATAGCCGAAAAATGGGCCAATGGAGAAGACGCAGTACGCAACGAAAGAGGATCATCACCTGCACACGAGGACGACCGCCACGGACGAAAGAAGAGAAGAAAATTTTACGACCACGAGGATAGAGAAGAACTAGTGGCAGCAGAATTCACGCGAAGTCGCGACCCCGGTCGTCGCGGAAGTCGCGAGTGGAAACCAAAGGCAGAAGAAAAATCACCCGAGGAAGACCTCGATGCGTACTGCTCGCTACATCTGTTCACAGACAAGCGCACGGGCAAGACTAAGGCAACACACCTTCTCAAGGATTGCCGAAAGTTCATCGAAATCTCGGACGCGCTCGCCAGGAAAAGAGTTGCTTCCACCCAAAACTATCCACCACTGCCAGGAGGGGGACAACAATTCCAGCTACCACCGCCTCCACCTCCACCGACCAACCCAAACATGGCGCTCGCCGCATTGCCAGCGCCACCACAACAAAACGCGGGAGCAAATACATACCCGACTCCGCAAGGACAACTCCTCGGGATGATACAGAAGGTATGCCCCTCTCGCAGAGCTCAAAAGACTAACTCGAGACAAATATGCATGGCAGTGCAGACGCCACCAACGAAGCCCGAGTACCTGAAGATGGCCGATCAGCCAATCACGTTCTCGAAAGAAGACCACCCGCCACGAGTCTATCGGCCGGGACACGCCGCCCTCGTCATTCAAGCTCAAATTGGCAATTATGACCTGGCCCGCGTATTCATGGACGGTGGCAGTGGCATCAACATCATCTACGCGGATACACTCCATCGAATGAACAAAAATCTGGACGGCCTAACGGAATCAGAAACATCCTTCCACGGGATAGTTCCGGGCAAGGCAATCCGTCCACTCGGAACAATCAACCTAGAAGTTGTACTGGGCTCCCCACGCAACTACAGAAGGGAATTCCTGGACTTCGAAGTCGTCGACTGGCCCTCACAGTACCACGCCATTCTTGGTTGAACAGCGTTCGCCAGATTCATGGCCGTGCCACATTACGCATACTTGAAGCTCAAGCTACCCGGCGAATACGGTGTGATCACCATCGACGGAGACTTCCAGAAATCGGACAAGTGTGACATAGAATTTAATGAGATCGCAAAATCTTTCGGGATGCAAGAAGAACTTCAAGAGCTGGCAAAAACCACGGACCACTCCGTTATGCCCCTCACGAAGAAAAACGCACCTGAACTGGAATTCATCGCCAACAGCGACACTCGCAAGCACCAAGTGCACCCGACAGATTCCGCGAAGACGGCGATGGTTTCCACAACCCTCTCGCCAGCATAGGAAGGCGCGCTCGTCAAACTCCTCCGTGAGTACTGGGAGATTTTCGCCTGGCAGCCCTCAGATATGCCAGGAATACCCAGGGAGTTTGCCGAGCACTCACTCGAAGTCTTTCCTGACGCCAAACCCATCAAACAGATGACTCGACGATTTTCAGAACCTAAGCAGAAAGCGCTTGGAGAAGAAGTAAACAGATTGCTAGCCGCAAACTTCATCAGGGAGATCAAAATATCCACCTGGTTAGCAAACCCGGTGTTGGTCCCCAAGAAAAACACGGATATCCTTCGGGTGTGCATCGACTACACGTCGCTAAATAAACACCGCCCCAAGGATAACTTTCCTCTACCACGAATCGACCAGATCGTGGACTCTACGGCAGGTTGCCAGCGTCTCTCCTTCCTAGACGCCTATTCAGGATATAATCAAATCCAAATGAAAAAGGAAGACGAGGAGAAGACGGCTTTCATCACACCCCACGGTGTATACTGCTACACGACAATGCCCTTCGGGCTGAAGAACGCAGGCGCAACATATCAGCGCTGCATGCAAAGATGCCTCGCCAATCTCATTGGCAAAAACGTACAAGTGTACGTCGACGACATCGTCATCAAAACTCGAGTGGAGGACACACTCCTCGAGGACATCAGAGAAACATTCGACGCCCTTAACGCATATCGGATCAAGCTCAATCCGACCAAATGCGTTTTCGGTGTCCCCGCAGGCAAACTTCTCGGGTACCTGGTATCCGCCAGAGGCATTGAAGCCAACCCGGAGAAAATACAAGCCATATTGACTATGAAGGAGCCAACCAATCTACGCGGAGTACAGCAGCTCGCAGGACGACTAGCAGCCCTGAGCAGATTCATCGCACGATTGGGAGAGCAAGCATTACCCTTCTACAAATTACTGAAGAAGACGGACAAATTCGAATGGACACCCGAAGCTAAAAAAGCGTTTGCAGATTTGAAGCGGTCCTTGCAAAGCAGGCGCATGCTTGCGACACCGCAAGAAAGGGAGCCACTTTTCCTATACTTAGCCGCTACAAACCAGGTCATCAGCACAGCGATCGTAGTCGAAAGACCTGAAGACGGCAAAGCATACGGAGTTCAAAGACCAATATATTACATCAGCGAAGTACTTTCGCCATGCAAACAACGCTACCCTCACTATCAGAAGCTCGCATACGGGGTTGTTCTCACAGCTCGAAAGCTCAAACATTATTTCCAGGAACACGCCATCACAGTGGTTAATGATGCGTCACTCGGGACAATCATGAACAACCCTATGGCATCCGGAAGAATAGCAAAGTGGAGCATCGAGCTGGGCGCCTGGGACATCACCTACGCTGGATGCAACGCAGTCAAATCCCAAGTTCTCGTGGAATTCATCAGCGAATGGACAGAGCTACAAACACCCGGGCCACCCGAGTATACGAGCAATTGGATAATGTACTTCGATGGATCCAAGAGAAACGAAGGAGCAAGAGCAGGAATCGTCCTCATCTCACCTAGCGGAGACAAACTGCAGTACGTCTTGCGACTGGATTTTCCACCCGATGACCCAGCATCGAACAATGACGCATAATATGAAGCACTATTGCACGGGATGAAGATGGCAATCGCCTGTGGAGCTACCCGATTAATGATCTACGGCGATTCCAACCTCATAGTGCATCAAACGATGAAAGAATGTGACGCCATTGCTGAAAACATGGTTGCATATCGCGACATGTATAACCTACTCGAAGGAAGCTTTAAAGGGTGCGAGCTAAAGCACATTGCAAGATCTAGCAACGAAGAAGCAGACAGACTGGCCAACATGGGTTCCACGAACACACCCATACCGCCAGGGATATATTTCGAGCGGATGATTAAGAGATCGGTCAAACTGAAGAAAGCCGCAGAAACACCCGCAGCAATGGAAACAGAGGTCAGCCCGCAAATCGCGCTTCTCGAGCTTACTCATAACATATCACGGCAGGTTTTTCTGGTCGAACCAGTCTGGACGCAGAAATATCTCGACTACCTGCTCAACAAACAGCTCCCGGCCGATCCACGTGAGGCTCGACAGCTAATCAGGCGTAGCAAATCCTTTCGGGTGTGTCGGGGGGTTACCCCCGAGTAGGGTAAAGACAAAGGGTAAAGGCGTCTTACAGAAGAGAGGTTTGGTCGAGTAGCCGACTACCCGGTACTCGCTACCCGGTCGACTGCTACTCGGTCTCACCTCAAGATGGCCAGAAGGAAGAATCATTCAAGTTCTCTACGTTCGAGTAGAAGAGTTGGCCCGAGTACAATTGGCGGGAACCTACTCGGGCCAGAAAGTCAAAGGAGCCGTTCTGACACAGGATCCCGCGTATCCTGGGTCCGTACTTGGCAGCATTCGAACTACTGTTCATCTGGGACCGGCCTGCCTGACAGTGACAGCATGGAAGCAGGCCGTGGCAGGATAAGGGGGGCCTACTCTGTGCTTAGGTACAGTGATACCAGTCTGTCCCCTTGTTTTGCCCAACGACTTTCCAGATGAAGCCAAGGTTAGGAACCAAAGCTGTCAGCGGGAACCCGGAAGAAGGACGATGTGCACACTATGTCGACACTTGTCCATGTTTGGACGTATCCGGCTGGGCACCATGTATATAAGGTGCCCCGCCGCCTCCTGCGTGAGGCATCGCACACCGAAACCCTAGTTCTTGACCTAGTTCATCATCTAGAGAAGAGTGGCTACTCGGTAGCAAGAACCTTGTATTGTGGCTACTCGGTGAGATACCAAAATACACAAAGAAAGGCAGGAGTAGGGGTTTTACCTCCTCACGAGGGCCCTGAACCTGGGTAGATCGTGTTGTTTGCAGTGTTTACTTCATACCTCACGCGGCTACTCGTCGCGTGATCCCTCCCCGAGCACCTCCAGCGTCCTTCGTCCCCACATCTTTAGCCATCCCATGGCATCTGCCGTGACACCACCACGACAGTTGGCGCCCACCGTAGGGCAACCAGCGGCGCTGGCTGGAGTTTCTGTTCGGACGGGATCTTCTTCAGCGGAGCGCGTGGTCTGTGGCCTTGTCCACAGATTCGGCTCTTTCGACTTCGTCACCGACAACGCCGGCTGTTTCGGCGGCACGGCCATGCCTGAGGGCGGCTCGGTGATCTCCTTCGGTTCTCATCTCGTCTACGTCGCCACCGTCGCCAACCGCGCGTACCCCCAGCTGGTGCATGACGCGGAGGATCCTCCCGCGGTGGTTGCTGCACGCGGAAAGCCCGCGCGCCGCTCTGCGAACTGCGCTGAGGTGATGGTGACGGGCTTGGCGGCAAACACTGGCGCAGCCGCTACTGGCGCTGCGGCCGTCGTCGAGGAGGTTGACGAACCGCCTGCTGGTGGCAGGACTCACCGGCCCTACGAGAGGGAGAGCAACTTGCCGCCTTCCACGTCTACGGTCATCCCCGCGTCTGCTACGCGACCTGGTATGCCTACTCCCACCGACATCGAGCTCCTAGCCGCGAGGGAGCAGCTCGAGCGGCAACGCCAGGAGCTGCTTGCCGAGCAGGCGGAGTTGGACAAGATCAGGCTAGAGCTGAGTCTAGACCAGCTCGAGTACAACAAGGCTCACGGCTTCACGCCAGTCGCCAGGAGGCCTAGCAGAGTAGGCGCTACGCGGCGCAACTTAGGTGTTGAGATGGCAACGGTTGCGGAGGTGCCCGCTCAGTCCGCCACCGCGAACACCTTCACAAGGCCAAGGTACAGCACACCCGCCAAGACGCTCAGGGCTGCAGAGGCCGTGGCTGCCGAGTTGCCGCGCCTGGATGGAGAGGCGCGTCTCAGGCAGCAGGAGAGGCTCAACGAGTTGGTGTTGGAGGCCGCTAGGCAGAACGAGGAGTTCCGGAAGGCCAACCCGGGTGCTGGAGCTTCGCAGGTGGTTCACTCGCACGCGGCTAGATCTAACGATCAGGCCTCATCTCTGCATCCTAGCCGCGAGAAGAGCCGCAGCGGGCGTTCGGGCAGAGACAGGCAAATGCAGGTGTATGACCCGGCTGCTGCCGCGAAACAGGTTGCTGTGCCGCAGCAGCCCGGGCGGGAACACAACGCTGCAAGAGCAGGCTCTCAAGCCCATCAAGCTCAAAGCCGTGCCCGAGAAGCCGCACGTCCAGGTTCTTCTCGGCAACCCGCAGCTCAGCCTACTCGGCAGAGGCAGCAGCCGCGCCCAGTGGCACCAGTCGCCAACCCGGTGGAGCAGCCTGCAGCTGTGCAGGTGGACAGGTATGATGATGGCTACTCGGCTATGGAGATGGCTGGCTATGATATTCATGACCGTGTTGGTGAGCGCGTGCTGGCGCCTGGAGATGCGAGGCATCAGTTGGACCGGATCAGCTTGTCGGCGCGGCTGGAGAGCACGGGTCCCCCTGGCCCCGAGTGCTTTGGCCCGCGCATCATGAACGAGCCGTCCGTAAAAAACTTCCAGCTTGCAAGAGGCACCAAGAGCTACAATGGCAGCACCAAGCCTGAAGATTGGCTCAATGATTATGTCACCGCGGTCCATATCGCGAATGGCAACAGAAGATGGGCTGTGCGCTATGTTCCACAGATGCTAGAGGGTCCAGCTCGCACTTGGCTCAACAACTTGCCCAAGAACAGCATTAACTGCTGGCTGGACTTCTCGGATGCCTTCATCAGCAACTTCACGAGCACATACAAGAGGCCGAATAGGCCACAGCAGCTATCAGCTTGCAGGCAGCGAGAAGACGAGACAGACCGCGAGTATCTTACTCGGTGGAGCACATTGAGGAACACCTGTGAGGGTGTGAACGAAGCACAGGCCATCACTTGGTTTGCGCAAGGATGCAGGCATGGCAGTATGTTGTGGCAGAGATTGCAGAGGGAGATGCCGAACACTCTGGCGGAGACCATCAAGATTGCGGATCAGTACGCACTCGGTGATCCTACTCAGCCACTGATGGACTCCTCTGAGCCGAGAAGAAACTTCAGCAACAGCAAGCGCAATGAGTTCCGCAACAAGCACCGAGTAGACAATCGGTATGATCCCGAGGAGGTGAATGCAGTGACTGTTGGAGCTGGTGGCAGCCAGAGGCAGAAACCTGCTGGAGCCTACGGGCAAAACCAGAACCAGGGCCAAGGCAACAAGAAGCCATTTCGCGCCTCTCAGTCGGGTAGCGGGAACTCCGAGCAGCCGAAGAAGTTTGTCTTCGATGACATGAAGGATGGCCCATGCAGCTTTCACACTCACCATCCCTCGAGGCCTGCTAACCACACTACTCGGCAGTGCGAGTGGTGGGAAGCGATCAAGAGTGATGGCTTGCCTCCTCCTCCTCCCCTGCCAGCAGCCAATGCCAATGTGCAGCCTACTCGCGCACCCGCAGCTCGGCCGCCAGTGTACCCGAGAAGGGAGAATGTGAACCAAGTGGCTTTAGGAGCCAACCAGAACTTCAACAATGAGAGATACCGCAACAACAACAACAACTACAACCGCAACAACAACAACAGAGGCAACAACAACTATCAGGGCAACAACAACAATGGCAACAATGGGGGCAATGGCTCCAATCAGTACCAAGAGCACCATGAGAGCTACATGATCTTCACTTCTGAGCCAGTCGACAAGCAATCACAGCACAGGCGGGCCATGGAGGTCAATGCAGTGATTCCTGCTGTCCCTCACTACATGTATTGGTGTGACCAGGAGATCAGGTGGACCCGAGCAGATCATCCCAAGGTGATGCCCAATCCGGGTAGCTATGCCTTGGTGCTGGATCCTACATTCCTGGGTCCCGAGAAGAATGTGAGGTTCAGCAGGGTGCTAATCGACAACGGCAGCAGCATCAACATTGTGTACAAGGACACACTCGAGAAGCTTGGCCTAGCCGAGAACATGATGCTGCCTAGCAAGACCACTTTCCATGGCATTGTGCCCGGGATCTCGTGCAACCCGATTGGCCGAGTGTGGATCGATGTGCTATTCGGTACCCGGGAGAACTGCCGCACAGAGCGCCTGCAGTTTGAGGTGGTGGATCATCAGAGCCCTTATCATGCTCTACTCGGCAGGCCTGCTCTGAGCAAGTTCATGGCCTCTACACATGTGGCTTATCTGAAGATGAAGATCCCTGGTCCCAATGGCATCATCACCATCTCTGGAGATTACAAGAAGTCCATGGAGTGTGCCTCTGCTAGCTCCCAGCTGGCGGAGTCGATGGTGATTGCTGCCGAGAAGAAGAAGATGTACGAGGTGGTGGCCATGGCTCAGTCCGCACAGGCTGGCGCACAAGGTGTGCCGAGTACCCAGCACGGTACTGCTTTCCAAGCTACCAAGGAGACAAAGAAGGTCCAGGTCGACCCCGAGTTCCCCGACCGCGTAGCCATCATTGGCTCCGGGTTGGCGGAGAAATAGGAAAGCGAGCTCATCCACTTCCTCCGTGAGAATCGGGATGTATTCGCCTGGTCTAATGAAGATCTACCAGGAGTCCCGAGGGAGTTGGTTGAGCACTCTTTACATGTGCGTCCTGACGCCAAACCAGTGAAGCAGGCTATGCGCCGTTTCGGAGATGAGAGAAGGAAGGCCATTGGTGACCAGATCACCAAGTTGCTAATAAGCAATTTCATCATGGAGGTGCTGCATCCGGATTGGCTAGCCAACCCGGTCATGGTCGAGAAGAAGAAGGAGGATCCCAAGGCTGCCACTGCGTGGCGCATGTGCGTCGACTACACCGACTTGAACAAGGCATGCCCCAAGGATCCTTTCCCGCTACCCCGCATCGATCAGGTGATCGATTCCACTGCTGGTTGTGAACTGTTGTCTTTCATAGATGCCTACTCTGGTTTCCACCAGATTGCACTCAACCCTGCTGATCAAATAAAGACTGCTTTCATTACCCCGTACGGGGCTTATTGCTATCGTGTCATGTGTTTTGGCTTGAGGAATGCGGGTGCAACCTATCAGATGCATGCAGAAATGCTTGCACGACCAGCTCGGCAGGAATGTGCAGGTGTACGTAGATGACATTGTCATCAAAACGAATAAAACACATACTCTGCTTGCCGACCTGGAGGAAACCTTTGCTAACCTACGCAAGTACAAAATGAAACTGAATCCGAGTAAGTGCACCTTTGGTGTACCGGCTGGAAAGCTACTCGGTTTTCTGGTTTCTAGTCGGGGCATTGAAGCCAATCCTTCTAAGATAAAAGCTATTGAGAGCATGTCTTTACCGAGATCACTGAAAGATGTGCAGAAGTTCACAGGTTGTTTGGCATCTCTGAGCCGTTTTCTGGGTCGAATGGGCGAGAAGGCCCTGCCTCTGTACCAACTGATGAAGAAAAGTGACAAGTTTGTCTGGACTCCGCAAGCGGATGTGGCATTCAATGAGCTGAAAGCAATGCTGGCAAGTGCTCCCATCTTGGCTAGTCCGCTACCCAAGGAGCCAATGCTGCTGTACATTGCCGCGACTAACCGAGTAGTCAGCGTGGTGATTGTGGTGGAACGAGAAGAAGAAGGCAAGAATGTGCAGCGCCCAGTATATTATCTCAGCGAAGTGTTGTCCAGCTCAAAGCAAAACTACCCGCATTACCAGAAGATGACATATGGTGTGTACCTGGGCGCCAGGAAGCTGAAGCATTATTTCCAGGAGCACCCTATCACAGTTGTGAGCTCTGCTCCCATCTCGGATATCATGGGCAACAAGGAAGCGAGTGGCAGAGTAGCCAAGTGGGCGATTGAGCTAGCCGCGTATGCTCCCGCGTACGCGAGAAGAGACGCCATCAAGTCTCAGATCCTGGCGGAGTTTCTTGTGGACTGGGCCGAGGTGCAGTATGAACCTCCTGCTCCAGTTTCAAATTACTGGAAGATGCACTTTGATGGCTCGAAGGTGAAAGAAGGCCTTGGCGCTGGTGTTGTGCTTACCTCACCCAAGCGAGATCAGCTCAAGTATGTGTTGCAGATTCATTTCAAGGCATCCAATAATGTTGCAGAGTACGAGGCAGTGGTGCATGGTTTGCGAGTAGCAAAGGAGGTTGGCGTGCAGCGCATCATATGCTATGGTGATTCAGATCTGGTGGTGCAGCAAGTCTCGGGCACCTGGGATGCTTTAGATGCCAACATGGCATCGTATCGCTTCCTGGTGCAGTCTATGACTGGGTTCTTCGAGGGTTGTGAGTTCCAGCACATTCACCGAGCAGAGAACGAAGCAGCAGATGAGTTGTCCAAGTTGGGATCTTCTCGGCAGTCCATCCCGGCGGGAATCGCCTTGGAGCACTTGAGGAAGCCATCCATCAAGCCTTCTCCCAACTCGGAGTCTATATTTGTCCCTTCTCTGCCAAGTGAAGAACCTGATCCAATGGAGATTGACTGGGAGGGTGCTGCAGGAAACCCGGGGACTGCCGTCCTCTACTCGGGGACTGCCGTTCCCTACTCGGGGACTGCCACTCCCTACTCGGGGACTGCCACTCCATACCCGGGGACTGCCACTCCTTACTCGGGGACTGCCACTCCCTACCCGGGGACTGCCACTCCTTACTCGGGGACTGCCGCCCTCAACCCGGAGGCTGTCACATTCATTGAGGAAGTCCTCGCCAATCGATCCGGTTTGCAGAGAAGCGCTCCTACTCCTCCTGAGCAACCACAAGAGCCTGTCCCAATGGAACTGGACGAACCGGTGTTTCCCATACGGGAGACACCGAGTTGGGCTATGCCCATATTATCCTTTCTAAGGGACGGCACTTTACCTGAAGATGAGGTGACTGCGAGGCAGATTCAGAGAAGATCCAAGGGCTACACCATTGTCCGAGATGTGCTGCACAAGAGAAGTGCCACTGGCGTGCTGCAACGCTGTGTGGATCCAGCAGAGGGAGAAGAGATCCTGATAGAGATACACCAAGGAGAATGCGGGCATCATGCCTCTTCTCGGGCGCTGGTCCAGAAAGCGTTCCGGCATGGATTCTATTGGCTCACAGCACTGCAGCAAGCTGAGGATATCGTGAGGAAGTGCACTGGCTGCCAGATGTTCGCAAGTAAGATTCACATGCCTGCTTCCGAGTTGAAAACAATTCCTATCACCTGGCCATTTGCTGTTTGGTGTTTGGACATGGTTGGGCCGTTCCAGCCGGCTAGAGGCAATATGACTCACATCTTAGTCATGGTGGACAAGTTCACCAAGTGGATTGAAGTGAAACCTATTCGGAGATGTGATGGAGCCACAGCTGTGAAATTCGTGAAGGACATAATCCTGAGATATGGCTACCCGCACAGTATCATCACCGACAACGGCACGAACTTTGCTGAGGGAGCACTGGTGCGGTTCTGCAGAGATAAGCATATCCGACTAGACGTTGTGTCAGTCGCGCACCCTGCTTCCAATGGGCAAGTTGAAAGAGCAAATGGTATGGTATTGGCAGGCATCAAGCCAAGGCTGATGGAGCCGCTGCTGAAAACACCTGGGTGTTGGTTAGACGAGTTGCCAGCGGTGTTGTGGAGTCTAAGGACTACCCCTAACCGGTCAACCGGCTACACGCCATTCTTCTTGGTATACGGGGCTGAGGCCGTGTTGCCAATAGACTTAGAGCATGACTCCCCCCGAGTAGCCCTCTACACTGAGGTGGAGGCGAGAGAAGCTCGAGAAGACGACGTTGACCTGCTTGAAGAAGCAAGAGAGCTGACTCTGTCACGTTCGGCTATCTACCAGCAAAACCTGAGGCGTTATCATAGCCGAAAGGTGAACCCAAGGGTTTTCCGAGAAGGAGACATGGTCCTTAGGCTTGTGCAGCGCACAGCCGGGATGCACAAGTTGTCTCCTCCATGGGAAGGGCCCTTCATTGTGAGCAAAGCGCTGCACAACGATGCTTACTATCTTGTAGATGTGCGCCCACCACAGGCGAACATGGCAGATAAATCTGGAGAGGAAACCAAGCGCCCTTGGAATGTAGCTCTACTCCGTCGTTTTCATTCGTAAGCAAAGATGTGTATGTACCCTCTTATCCGAGTTGAAATTCTACTCTGCAATCTGAAATTGTTCTCGGGGACTGCCCTCGTCCAAAATTGTTCTAAGTGTTTTTACTCGGCTTTACCTTTTGTCTATTCGGTTGCTTCACTTCAGAACTCATAAGCGTATCGAGTACTGTGTTTAAACCTATATGCCAACTCTTCGACTCTGCTGCTGTCCGAAACCCGGCTTCATGGCAAGCAAGAGAACAAGCAAAAGGTCAATGAGCACACGAAAATCGCTAAGGAAGAAAAAGTGCAGGAACCGAGTAGAGTGTTTCGTTACTTTTGTTCTCTGCTTCGTCTTTTCGGCTAAGTGGTGGGCTGCGTTATTATGATTGTTTCTAAGCGGCTAAGTATTTGCAGCTCTACTCTTCGATTCTTGTGACTCGAATACCAAAAAAGCAACAAGTTGCGGGTAGAGCAGAGATGAAAAGATAGGGCGAATAAGAAATGCAACTCGGGGACTCGCATGGAAACGCAACCCGGCATTGAGCCAGAGCTGCTCAAAATGATTAAATTAAAGATAACGGGTGGAAATAAAATTGAGTAGCAAGAAAAGCATAAATAAGTCTGATACATCTGCTCCCGGCATCCCGGGGATCTGATAAATGTTCAAGTAAAAAGTGTGCAGGTAAAATCATGTGGAGGAGGCAATGTTGTCGGCGCTGGCATTGGCTGCTGCATCTTCTGTGGTGGTCCTGGTTGCCTCTGCCTCCGAGTTGGTAGCGGTTGTCCTTGCGGGTTCTTCGTCAGCACTGGCATGGGTGGCATCCGCCTCCGACTGGACGGTGGCGGACTCTTCCATCTCGGCGTCACGCTCGGAAGTAGCCGTGGCCACCGAGATGGGCCCTGCGGCAGAAGAAGAGCCAGAGGCTTGGCCAGGGGGACGGACCATGTCGTCGAGAGCAGCTCCTGATGAGGTGCCGAACTCGAGTGCGGCGGTGTCGATGTGCTCGGTCTCCTCATCGCTACTCGCGACAGCGACATTCTTCCCCTTCCCGGCCTTGCCCCTGGGGGATTCGAAGAAACCCGACTCCAGATCAGAGTCTGTCTCCTCATCATCTTCCTCGCCCTCCTCCACTTCGGTGTCGGGCTCGGGGAGGCCGTCGATGAAGACATCCGTCTCAGCGCACTCCGCGACCTCGTACGCAATCAACTTGCGCGCGGCCACGCAGCTGGGGTCCATCTCCCACTTGGACTTCTCGCGTTTCCCACGGATGATTTCCATATTCAGATTCTCATACCACGAGGCGACGCAGAGGAGCATTAAGTCAGCACCTGCCCGAGCTCCCGAGGCGCGCCACTTCTTCAGCTCGGCTTTTACATTCTGCAGCTTCAGAGCAAGGCCATTAATCGTTGTCGGTGCGGAATCTTCGGGCCAGAACAGCTTGTGAAGCGCGAAGCCGACGCGCACCAGGTCGGTGCCCACGCCGGCTAGACGCTCGAAGTACCCTCTCAGCACCAGCAGGCTGTCCTCAATCTCGGCTCTGGTATCCGAGGCTTCGCCCTTCTCAAGGCGAACTGCTCGGGCCTTGGCCAAGGCTGGCGCGCTAGCGGACACGAGATGAGGGAAGATTTCTGCACAGAAGCAAGGGAGAAATTTAGTCTTAGAATCCGAAAAGAGACCAAACCGAGAAGAAAAGATGCAGAAGTGAGGAAACTTACCGTGAAGCTCGCGGCGCAGCTGCTGCAACTGGACTTTCCACTCCTCCTCATTGGATATGTGCCTCTCTTGGACCTGGCGCAGAGTATTCATTTGAGCAAAGAGCCCAGCATTGGATTTCTTCAATGTTTCGCACTCCAGCTCGAGGGCTTTGATCTTGGCATTAAAGGTTGTTTCAGCTTTGGCCTTCTCGGCGATAACTCGGTCCCTCTCCTCACCGAGCGTGACAGCATCCTGCAGTGCCTTCTGCAGTTGGAGTTGCAGCTTCTCAACCTCCGAAGTGTGCTCTTTTACCAGCTCCACGGCCTGGTTGGACAATTGCTGCTGCACTTCTTCTGGTTTGACACAGTCTTGGTGAGCTTCAACGAACAATTTCTGATCTTCTGCGAAGAGTCAGACAAGGTTAGCAGAGAAGCAGAGCAGCAAAAGAAACAAGAGGCAAACCGAGTAAACGACAACTCACCTTCTAATCTTTTGATGGTGGCCTCGGCGTCCTCCACAAACGCACGGCATTTCTCGTGCTCCTCAGCTAAAGCCTTCAGGTTATCTGCAGAGTAGGAATGGTTAGCGCAAAAGAAAGCAGAAGCGGGCGTAGACATAAAACGCAGCAACCGCGCAGCTAAACGCGTACTTTTTACTTCGGCCAGCTGCTGAGTGCTATCATTAGCATTCTTGCTCGTTGCCTGTGCAGCTGCCTTCTCCTTTTCCAGTGCAACAATTCGCCTCCTGGCGATAGCATGATTCCAGAGGAGCACACGATACAAATTGGTACGTTTCAGAACGCTATCCTGAGAAGCGGGAAGAAAGCAAGTTAGGCAAAGAAGTGGAGATTCAACCCGAGTAGGAGGCTACTCGGAGAGTATCCATCTACTCGGCCAGAATCTCGGGGACTGGGTGAGAGTAAAGGAAAATGAAGATGAACAGGAGAGAAGAAAAATCCAACTCGGAAAGAGCAAGTAAGACTCACCGCATAAGCCTGCTCGATGTCCTCGGCGTTCTTGCGGTGCAGGAACATCTTGGCGGCGAGAGTGGCAGTCTCGGTGGAGACAGTCATGGGTTTGTAACCCAAATCCACCTTGTTCCACTCAACGCGCATGTGATCGATTGCGCCCAACCCAAGGCCATGCCAATTGTCCGTGCCGAGAACCTTGCTGTCCCACTTGGCGTCGATGAAGCCAATGGTGTCAAGTACCTGCTCAAGGCTCCGTGATGTTATCGCTGGATCCTGGACTCCCCGAGAAGCAATAGTGACGGACTTATTCTGGTTTGGAGCCGGGGGAGGGGAGTTCACAGCTACGGCTTTCCTTCCCTTATGAAGGGCAAGTTGTTTATCCTGGGGAGAGAAGCCGATCTGGTTTTGTTGACTGACCTGCACCATGTAGTCCGGGAAGCAAGGCTGACCAGCAGCAGCAAGAGCAGCGGAGGTAGTAGTAGCAACCGGGCCGGACGCGCGAATGACCAACTGTCCAGTTGAGGTCGGAGGTGGCATCTGATCTCTGGCTTGTTTCTTCGTTTTCTCTTTCTCGGCTCGCTTTTTCTCGGGATCCTTGGCCTTCTTTCCTTCAGTCTTGGTCTTCGCCTTCTCGGCGGCCTCCTCCTCGGCTGCCTTCTTCTCAGCTTCTGCCTTCTCGGCAGCTTCTTTCTCGGCTGCCCTCTTCTCGACCTCCTCCCTCAAAGCATCTAGGGCTTGCTGCCTGGCTGGATCAGTTGGCGGCGCCAGGGGCGCGCTATCCGGAGCGCCAATCGGCTGGGTGCTACTCGGTGCGGCGCCCGTGGGCGCATCACTCAGTGGATAGTGGCTTGCCGTGGTGGCATCCGTCATGGCGGCATCTTCCACCCGCTGCTCGGCAGCGGGGTTCACTTGGTCAGCAGCTCCTGTGTTTGGCTGCTCTTGCTCAGCTTCTGGCCGCTCAAGGGCGGCGTTGTCCTGCATCTCTTTGTCTTGAGTCTCCTCAGCAGTATTGGCCGGAGGAGAAGGGGGTCTTTCTTGGTGCGCAGCAGTGTCCTGTGCTGCCGACTTCGCACGGGACTGCTGCTCCGAATCTGCCCCTCGAGCATCGGTGCTCTCTGCATTGGCAGCCTCATCCTCGTCATCATCGAGGTTGATAAGCGGTGCTGCTGGCTTCTTAGCCTGGTCAGGCGCGAGAGCAGCGTTCGCGTCCATGGGAGGTCTGCGGAGAAAAAGGAATTCAGAAATTAGAAGAGGATTGGGGAAATAGTACAATGCGAGAAGAAAGACAACAGAGAAGAAACTTACGCGCTGGTGGAGGCGAGCTTCCGCCTTGGTCTCTTCGCGACCGCCTTGGTCGCCTTCTTCTCGGCTGGCCTCTTCTTCTTGGCTGGAGGCTCTTGGGCGCCACTGCCAGTACGTTTGCGAGTATCAGGAGCGGCAACGGACAGAGGCTTGACGACAAGAGCCGTATCGCCCTTGTTCTCATCTTCATCCTCACCATCATTCTCCTCGGCAACATCGTCTATGAATTCAAAAGAAAAGAGAAGCGAATCAGAACCAGAAAACGATAGATTGGAACTTCTCGGAAACAAGCAGAATGAGTACGCAATTACCTTCGAATTCGTCCTCGGACCAATCGCGAAGAGATGATTCGGCGTCGCGCTTCTCCATTGTGGGGGAATGTGCAAGGTTGATTTGATCTGCGGCATCGAAGGAGGGCACGTCGTCCTCCTCACGATCGGCAGACCAGTTGCCTTCGAAACGTTCGCAGCTCTCCATACGCTGGCGATTGAGGGTCTGAAGAACAAAGAAGAATCGCAGGTTAGCCGAGTAGCAGGAGAGTATCCCACTCGGAAAGGCGTGCAGGTATTAAGCATACTAAGCCTAAGAGTTGTTCCCGAGTAGGCTACCCGGCAAGGCGTGCAGGCACAAAGCACATTAAGCCTAGGCTATTCGGCTAAGTATCCTACTCGGTACAGAGGGCAATAGCTAGTCGGAGTTATCTACTCGGAAGGCATATGCGGAAAACAGAATAAGAAGGACTCACCCGCTCAATTGGCTTCGTGCGGCTGTATGGGATGAACCCATACTGCCAGTGGTCGTCGAGGCTCGTCATCAGGATGGTCCTTGCGTGCGCAGGGACATCAATGTTGTCAAGCTCGATGGTGGTTGTCCTGGTGCAGTCGCGGGGGCCTCCCATGTAGCACATGAGATGGCAGCGCTCCTGCAGAGGCAGCACTCGGTTCTTGATCCAGCAAGCCACCGGATCATCATTCTTGAGGCCTTGGTCTTTCAGCCAACCAAGCCTGTTCTCTATCTCGATGGCGTTGGCGTCGTTGGCAGGCTTCTCCTTCCAATTCTTCCCGGTCGGAGCACGAGTGCTCCAAGCAGGCAAGTTGATTCGGTCACTTACCGTTGCTCCCTTCGCGGCAGGGATGTTCTTGACATAAAGGAATGTCTTCTGCCACATTCGGACGGAGTCCAACCCCTTGATACGGGGATGGTTGGTCCCCGCCCGTTGCACCATCATGGCGCAGCCGGTGTCGGTGGCGCGGCCAACGCCCGCGCTGTCCTTCTTCCCGATGGTCTGCTGGCGGAGGTGGAAGTACCTCAGCCAGGTATCCGTCGTCGGATGGATGCCGAGGAAGGCCTCGCACACCACGGCGTGGTAGGCGAGGAAGACGACGGCGTTGGGTGGTAGATGGTGCATCTGAAGGCCGAAGTGGTCCAAGAACTTGCGGAGGAAGTCGGAAGCCGGCAATCCGAAGCCGCGCTCGAAATGCGATATGAACACAACGCACTCACCCTCCCGCGGGGTTGGCGCGAGTTCGCCGTCAGGCGCCCGGCACTCCACACCGGGAGGAACTCTCCGGGTGTTCACAAGCCAGGCGCAATCTTCAGCGGTGACGACCGAGCCGGCCCATCCGGCACGAGCGGCCATGGCGAAAGGTGCGCGGATGGTGGAGAAACGGAAGAATTTGGTTGGCGGGGTTGAATTCGCAGCGGCGCAAGAGATTGCGCGGCGGCGGAGAGCTCGGTGGCGGAGAAGAACAAAGGACGAGAAAGGAATAGTGTGAAGGAAGGGGAAAAGGAAGTTACCGGCGGAGGTATTTATATCCTCTCCGCGGTTACCGTTACCATCGCGGAAGTGGGATCGATCGTGGCGTGTGGTGGGATCTGTGGCCGGCTGGAAACGCACACAAGCGCGGGATGCGCGCGTAACGGCCGCAATTGATCCCACCACCAAATCGTGGCCAGTTATTACTCTTGATGGGACGTGACGAGTGGGTGGGCCCACTACCTGGAAACTGGGCGCGTGGCACGATGCGTCCTGGGCAACGAGACGACGGGGGCTTGGATGCATGACACGTGTTCAGTTGCTGTGCGAAGGGCTGGATCGTGCTCTGCGCTGCAGAGGCTCCATTCAAGAAAAATTCTCTAAGTCTTTTTACTCGGTTACAGAGTAGAAAGCAAGTGCTACTCGGCAGACATGAGACGCAAGATACTTTTCGGAGAGCTACTCGGATGCTTTACTCGGCATCTTGAGGTTCAAGGGCCATGAGGAAAAGATTGATTTTAAGCTGGCAGAGCCTAGTGAACGAGTTCGCAAGACTCAACCAGCTTCGGGGACTGCTGTCGGGGGGTTACCCCCGAGTAGGGTAAAGACAAAGGGTAAAGGCGTCTTACAGAAGAGAGGTTTGGTCGAGTAGCCGACTACCCGGTACTCGCTACCCGGTCGACTGCTACTCGGTCTCACCTCAAGATGACCAGAAGGAAGAATCATTCAAGTTCTCTACGTTCGAGTAGAAGAGTTGGCCCGAGTACAATTGGCGGGAACAATTGGCGGGAACCTACTCGGGCCAGAAAGTCAAAGGAGCCATTCTGACACAGGATCCCGCGTATCCTGGGTCCGTACTTGGCAGCATTCGAACTACTGTTCATCTGGGACCGGCCTGCCTGACAGTGACAGCATGGAAGCAGGCCGTGGCAGGATAAGGGGGGCCTACTCTGTGCTTAGGTACAGTGATACCAGTCTGTCCCCTTGTTTTGCCCAACGACTTTCCAGATGAAGCCAAGGTTAGGAACCAAAGCTGTCAGCGGGAACCCGGAAGAAGGACGATGTGCACACTATGTCGACACTTGTCCATGTTTGGACGTATCCGGCTAGGCACCATGTATATAAGGTGCCCCGCCGCCTCCTGCGTGAGGCATCGCACACCGGAACCCTAGTTCTTGACCTAGTTCATCATCTAGAGAAGAGTGGCTACTCGGTAGCAAGAACCTTGTACTGTGGCTACTCGGTGAGATACCAAAATACACAAAGAAAGGCAGGAGTAGGGGTTTTACCTCCTCACGAGGGCCCTGAACCTGGGTAGATCGTGTTGTTTGCAGTGTTTACTTCATACCTCACGCGGCTACTCATCGCGTGATCCCTCCCCGAGCACCTCCAGCGTCCTTCGTCCCCACATCTTTAGCCATCCCATGGCATCTGCCGTGACACCACCACGACAGGGTGGTTAACGGAGAATTATACAAACAAAGCATCTCGGGAATACTTCAGCGTTGCATCGCACCCGAAGACGGCAAAGAATTACTCCGGGACATACACCAGGGTGATTGCGGACATCATGCTAGCTGGAAAGCGATATTGGGAAAAGCCTTTCGAGCAGGATTCTACTGGCTAACAGCAGCCACCGATGCAAAAAGCCTGGTCGATAGATGCGACGCCTGCCAGCGATTCGCACCAAAGCCGCACGCACCCGCCACGGAGTTGCACATGATACCCATCGCCTGGCCCTTTGCACAGTGGGGGCTAGACATGGTTGGACCATTACGCAGATCCACACCCGGTGGATATACACACCTGCTGGTCGCAGTCGACAAATTCACCAAATGGATAGAGGCAAGACCAGTAACTTCGGCTAGCGCCCAATGCGCCGTGGAGTTCCTCGATTCCATCATATGCAGATTTGGTGTGCCACACGACATCATTACAGATAACGGCACAAACTTTACGGCAAAGGAAACACAGCAGTTCTGCGAGGAGAAAGGCATCAATTTCAAATTTGCTTCAGTCGCCCACCCGCAAACGAACGGACAAGTCGAAAGATCCAACGGCTTAGTTTCGGCTGGGATCAAGAAACGACTACTCGACCGTCTGCACCCCGCAGCAGGGCATTGGGCAGATGAGCTACCCTTCATACTCTGGAGCCTCCGGACAACCCCAAACAGGTCTACAAAATACACACCATTTTTTATGGTATACGGGGCGGAAGTAGTCCTTCCCGAGGAAGTTCGATTCAGCGCCCCACGGGTTGTGGCCTACAGCGAAGAAACCTCCAACAAAGCACTTGCAGAAGATATGGATGCACTCGACGAAATGCGGGACATCGCACTCGCAAGATCCGCAGTTTATCAACAATCACTACGCAACTATCACAGTCGCCGCATACGCCACAGGTCATTCGTGGTAGGTGACTTAGTGTTGCGGCTCAAGCAGAAGGAAGGACACAAACTCGAACCGCCTTGGGAAGGACCCTTCATCGTACACGAAGTTATCCCAGGAGGAGCCTACAGGCTCAAGAATCCAGAGACCGGAGGAATCTATTCCAATCCATGGAATATTGCACAACTCCGCAAATTCTACCCCTAGGTTTACTTGTTTTTACAACAATAAGGCTATACTAGCCAATTTTGTAGCTCGAATACATGACTTCTCAGTCATTGCAATAAAAAGACATGATTTCCTCGTCATATTTACCCAAAGCTTCTAGTTTACTGCATGCTAAAAGTTACAGGTACACACCCCATAGCACACACGGGGGCTACACCTAAAAACTTAGCATCTCAAAGAAATATCATCAAATACAAGGTTACACACCTTACAACAGTTTTTACAAACTTTAAACAGTTTACAGGATATTCACATCCGACAATCAGTCAAAACGCTGAGCATTCTCAGTCGCTAAGACCCTATCTACCTTTTCAGAGGTCATTCGGATAATCTTCTCGGCTGCAGGGCGTACAACATCATAAAACGGCGTAATGTCCTCGATTGCATAATCTGGGCGCCGAGCTACGGAATTCAAGTCTATCTCAGAATGCCATATTCGGACAAAAGAGAGAGCCACAACCGCGCCGCACGTCATCTGGTTGCGTACGCACGCGCGAATCTCCCCTTCCCGACTAAACAACCTGAGTAGATAGCTCCAGTCTTCGGGACCCCTTTCGAGTGGATAAAAAGCTGCATTCATCGCGATCAAGACCTCGTGAAAAGAACCCACGAGAATTCTCGCCTGCAGAACTCGGAATTTCAAGGTGGCCATCACAAACCCTCGACTGCGATCAGACCAGAAGTTATTCGCATGAGGTTTTAAGCTGTTAGCTTCTTGGTGAATGTGGTTTTCCACCCACTGCTTTTCCTCCCTGTCATCCGGTCTAACAACTGAAGAGCAGACGCACTTAGTCAGCTAAAGAATACAAAGGAAGAAAAATGCACGGGGGCTGCACCACTTACATAGCAACTCCCTCGCGACTGAAGACAGTTCATCCATCAGAAATTGTTCGCGCTCAGCCGCCAATTTCTGTTTGGATATCGCCACATCAGCCACCTCGCGCAGAGCTTTCAGCCTACGCTCACCCTCCTGAACCTTATCACGGAGGCCAGCAAAAGTGCCCACGGCGGCCACAAGTGGATTTACTGGATTACCACGTCCACCAGAAGTTTCCGCGGCAAACACAGTAGCCTGGAAGAAGTACAAGGAAAGAAGTGAGATGCCCTACTCGAGTTGTTTCTAGTCGCACATCTGACTAAAACGCTTGGGGGCTACTCCCATCGGGAGACAAGGCACAAACAAAAAGAATAAAATTCCAAAGGATAAATGCTTCGATCAAGGACAACAAAGGTACGGGAATATATCCCAAGGTTCATTACATTCAAGGAAGGAAATAAAAAAAACTACGAGGCTACATTGGTGCTCCCACTAGCGGCAGTCGACCCTCCCTTCTTCCGAGCAAAAATCTCAGAAAGCTTCCGAGCAAGAATGGCGGCTTGCTCGCCAAAACGAGAGAGCCGTACCTTTTTGCCCGTGGAAGGATCGACTGGAATGGACGAGTAAGCCTCCTCCAACCCTTCGACTCCGTGCGCCAGAGCAAATTGGATCGCAGTCTTCGCGCCAGCCTCTGATTGAGCGACTGCAAAGGCATCCAGAAGACCGCCTTCCGAAAAAACCTTCAGCAGATCATCTAGCGCAGGCGTAGGAGTGCCGCTGGCGACGATGCGACCATGCACTTGCACCAATGCCTGGGAGGCATCGTTGATTAGAGAGAGAATTCCATCGGAATGTCTCTTGAGTTGTGCAAGTGTGTCGGTTAGCACGTCCACCCGTTGGAGACCAGGGATCTCTAGAGGGACGTCCAGAAGACCTGTGAACAAAGAAGATCGAACTTAGCAAAGTTCAGCGGAATAAAAGATCAGAAGTCGCAAAATACACTTACCCGCAAAACGTTCCGCGAGGGGACGGAGGAACTCGACAATATTATTATCGGCTTTACTGCCAGCTTCAACTTGCTCCTTCAGGGCCTTCCGCGCATCCGCAAGCTGTCGACTAAAATCTTCCGATTGCATGCGGGAAGCCTCCAGCTCTTGTCGAATGGCCGTCAGGTCAGCCTCCCGAGCAGTTACCTGCTCAGAAAGTTTGACCTTTTCGGATTCCGAAAATTCAAGTTGAGCTGCAAAAAGATGCTTATCAGAAATCAAGAATTCACAGGACAGTGAAGACAAAGAGATAATAGAACTTACCCTTGAGGAGGTCGTTTTCAGTTTGAAGTCGGCTACGGTCCGTTCGAAGGGACTCGCAATCCGATTCAGCGAGAACGACGCGGCGACCAATCGCCGCAAGAGAATCAACGAACAACTGCAAAAGCACGAAGACGGAAGAGTTAAATGGATTAAATTTGAGTCTGTACCCGATTATTTACAATCGACTACAGCCTCGGGGGCTACTCCCATCGGGAGCACTGCCGTGCACCCGATAAAAACACAAAGATAAAGAAGAAAGGAACTAGATTCAGAGCCTGTAGCCGATCGCTTGCAATCGACTACAGTCTCGGGGGCTACTCCCATCGGGAGCACTGTCGTGCACCCGATAGAAAATTTGAAGACATAAGATGACGTTTACCTGGCCAGAAGCGCGAAAGAGCGAATCCGCGGAGCTGTCCGTCACTTCCTTAGAAGCTGAAGTCCTGGCGGCAAAGCTGGGGGCTCCACGCTCCACAGTCGCAGCTTCAGGGGCCGCTTTGGGAGAGTTTTGGACGGTGCCCGCGGTGGGAGTTTCACCCGCATCTTTCGCCCTATTCCTCTTTTCGGGAGGAATGGTGGCAGCATACCTGCGCGGACTGATCGTCTGCAGTCTGCAGCAAAAGACAGAAAACGTCAAGCGATGAAGCATAGAAATTGTTCGACTAAGAAAAAAGAAGAAGCACTAACTCGTCATCTTCGTCGTCATCATCCAGAGCATCCGCGTTCCAAGCGGCCGTCATCACTGGGAATGAAGCCGAAGGAGGACAAGATTGAAGTGGAGTCGTAGAAATTGGGGCTTGACTGGGCGACGCTTCAAGGGATTTGTCCTTCGAAGTAGCCTCGTCCTCATCTACCCGACGACGTTTTGACGGAACGCCATTCGAGTCCGCAACGTCATCCAAAGAATCGTGTTCTGAACTCGAAGAGGCGTTGGCGACGCTGGTGTCAATCGCGCCGTCTTGATGGCTCGACACTTGTTCTGAAGCGGCTTCCCCCGTAGTTGGCGGGTAGCAGTCCGCCATAGCTAGGCTCTGCAAAGGCAAGAAGAAGACAAGAAAAACCTTATCGACTAGGACTCAGAAGACAAGTAAAGGAACAATTCAAAGACGAAAAAAGAAAAAGAAACTAACCTCGGCTGGGGGAGGGTTTGAAGCGGCGAAGGCTTCAACAGAGCAATCGGGGAATTTCTCCCCCACCTTCAGTCGGGTGATACCCGCGATTTTATTCTCGAATTCTACATTCGAAAGTTCTTCGCGGCTTACTCGGCTGGGATCCTCTGAGCCTTGATACTCCCACATGGCGGAGGGCCTTTGTTGAAGTGGCTGGATCCTGCGCTTCAAAAAGATGCTCGCCAGATGCATCCCGTTGAGCACAACTCCCGCGGTCTGATCCCGGAGAGCAGCTACTCTTGCGAGTAAAGGCGCAACGGTCTGCGTCTCTTCGGATGACATCTTGTGCCCCCAAGATTTTCGCCTTGTCAGAACAGCGAACGGGTGGAATTCTACAATCCCACCCGAGCTGTTGTCGATGACGTAGAACCACCTTTTCCGCCAGCTTTGAGCGGAGTCGACGAAATGCATGGCGAAGTAGCTGCCTTCTTGTCGGGCTTGGATCCCGAAGCCGCCGGTGCGAAGCGGTTCGCCAAGCTCGGACTCCACCCGCGATCTCTCGCGGAAGATCCGGACCTTGAAGAGCGCCTTCCACAGCGCCCAGTGCGGGCGAATGCCGAGATAGCATTCGCAGAACACGATGAAGCACGTAATGTGCTGCACCGCATTCGGGGGGAGATCGTGAAGCTGTATGCCATAGACACACAGCAACCCGAGGAAGAAGGGATGAAGGGGAAAAGAAAGGCCTCGAGTCACGTGGTCCACAAAGACCACGCGCTCATTCGATTGAGGATTGGGTACCTCTTCCTTTTTCCCGAGACGGACTCGCTTCTCCGTCTCCGCCGGCAGCAATCCCTCCCGCTGCATCTCCTTGATGCTTTTCGCGGTGGTGTTGGGAGAGCGCCAGTCGCCGGCGCGGGGCGCGGGTTGCGCGGAAGGTTCACCGGATGCAGAGCCGCCTGCGCCGCGTCTTTTTCCGCCAGCCATTGCTTGCAGCACGAGCTCGAGCGCAGGGAACACGAAGATGGGCGCGAGGAAGAAGATGAAGACAAAGAGCTGAGAAAGTTTTACCGCAGCAGTAACACCCGTATTTATACACGGGGCGAGGCGATCTCAGCCGTACGATGCGCTACGTGGCGCCTATCACGGCCACCACGCGTGAGGATGAAACGAAGCGGCGGCCAGCGCTGTTTCGTGCCACGATCTTAACAGAAGATCGTGCGCATTTACTGCGCGTCTCGCGTAAAAACCGGGAACGACGTCTCGTTTCCCGGTCAAAAAGCTGACAAGGTGGGCCATTTTCTGCTGCCACTCCGTCACGTCCCATCGGGAGAAGAGGAGTGCGCCATGACGTCATGGCATTCGTCATTCAAAACCAAATTCTTTTCGATTGGAAGTTCAAACGCGAAATTATGTTCGTATGAATAGCAATTCCTTCGGATAAAAGCAACTCTTCCATGAACAGTTCATAAAGCAAGACCTCTTCGAACAAGAGAAAAATACCCTATGCACGAAAACTCTTTCGTATGGGCACAGCATCCCGAGCATGAAAACTCTTTCATACGGGCTTAGTTTTTTCTTCCAACGCGAAATTTCTTTCGTATGGAGCTCAAACAACTCAAATCGGGTAGGAAAAACTTGCCTCTCCTATACATGATAATTCTACATCATAAGAACCTGGATTGTTCAGCCGACTAGGCACATCTGGATGCCATATTCTTCGAATATGAAGGTAAGACCCAGAAAGATCTCTCTTTTGGGCCTGGAATCGCACTCGAAAGCTGCGTCCTCCGGCATAGTTCCGTGTCAAAAACACGAAGAAAAATCCTAGCGGACGCGCCGGGTACCCTCATAGGTTAAGTTCGACTCGATAAGTCCACAACGGCCCAGTCGCAACAATCACCTCATCGGGTTCGAGTCGGAGGTCTCGAATCTGTGTAGGCCAGGAATGTTTTTGCCCTAGTCGCAATTAATTGGCCCTGATCTCTCGGGAGAGCCAAGCTACTGTGCCACATCCTTCTGCAATAAAAGCCGCAAAAACAGGCACTTATGCTGCTCGATACTCGAGCGTTATAACTTACAATGCAGGGGACACACCCTTCGAAGACAACAACTGTCGAGCTGAACCTCCAAGAGGAGATCAAAAAAGGTCTGACCGTCTACCCGACTGGAAATAAATCCCAGTCGAGCACACGCTCGGGGGCTACTGACGAAGACATAGATCTTGGACCCTGCGGGTAAGGACACCCCCTCTCAGGCCCAAGGTCAAGGCCCAAGAAGAGGCGCCCTTGGAAGACTCCAGAAGGTCCACCTGAAGCCCACCCGCACTAAACTTGCGGGTTAAGTTAGGAAGTTTTGTAACCGACCTAGCTAGGGTTTGAATCCTCTCCGGGTAGGACTCGAGACCTGGCCATCTATATAAGGCCAGGAGAGCCCTCAAGGAGAGGACCAAGTAATACCGCACGACCAAAAAGCCTCGGAACTCGAGATCTACTCACGATTCGAGCAACCTGTAACCGATCTAATCATCCAATACAGATCGACAAGAGGCAGGAGTAAGGCTTTTACCTCTACGAGGGCCCCGAACCTGGGTAAATCTCGCCCCCTGTCTAGCCGACGATCTCACCAGCGCTCATGAGTTCTCCTAATCGAAACCCGATAGGATCACCTAAGGGACTTGTCGAGTCAGGGATTCGACACCTAGACTATGGGTTCATAGCAGTAGTTAGATGGTTGTTCTCTCCTCTTTATGCCTCATGTTTAGAACTTGTGAGCTGCCTAGCATGATCAGGATCATCTTATTGTAATGCTACATGTTGTGTTTGCTGGGATCCGATGAATATTGAATGCTATGTCCAGTGATTATTAATCTATCATGTTCTTTCATGTTTATGTTATTTATGATCTTGCATGCTCTCCATTACTAGTAGATGTTTTGGCCAAGTTGATGCTTGCAACTTCAAGATGGGGTATTTATACTCGATAGTGGGTTCGTGCCTCCCTTTCACTCACGCTCGAGTGCCGAAACGTAACGGGTGGGGATGTGCCGTTACCATTATCTAAACTACTTATAAAAAGGCAAACTTCATAGATACAATTCATCCCAACAGTTAAACTATCAGAATCCAACGGTCTAGATTGATTCAATGTTGAGCACCTCAAACATGTTTAGCACCTGGCGGTTCCGTTATCCTATGGAAAGTTGCAATACTTTGTATCCTATGCGAGCTCATAACATGAATCGTACCAACACAAGTTAGTTTCCTCCATAGGGATTTTTGTTTTGCGGCCTATATCCTTCTCCCCTCCGCATCACCTCTCGATCTGCCCAGCCTCCATCTTTAGAGGCGAGACCAAAGAAAAGCGCGAGGCGCGTATGCTGCTGAAGGAGCTACAGATGACGAATCAGGAGAGGGAGTAGGACCTCATGTCCGTGGAAGGCTGACCGATTGGTGGTTTCCCTGGCCAAGATGAGAGGAGGTCCGGAGAAGATATGACCACCGCACGGATCCCTGAGGCGCCGTCGGTCCGCGTGCCATCGTTGGGCTTCCTCCGCCGCTGCATTCGGAGGCTGTGTCGCGGGAAATCACCCATTGGGGGCTACTCTTGTGGGCGTTGCCTTGCCTTAGCTATAGGCTGCTCTCGCGGCGGCCCCGCCGGTGCGCTCCGGGACGATCCAAGCCGGGTCCGAAAGCCATTGGTGAAGCTGACGACAACCAGCGCCCACGAATCCAACGGCCGGCGAGGGTGCTGACCAAAATCTATGGTGACTGCCTCGGTGCATGCCACGCGAGTCGAGCGGCAATTATCCGATAACGTGGGAACGAGTACTCGGTTAAATCGTTAGAACGCTGCCCAAGGCCTGATCATATACTCAACATTGTCTTTTTGCACCCCCGGAATGTCGAGCGGCGGGTATCGTCAGAACGTGGGAGCGGCCACTGAGTTAAAATGTAAAATGGCACTCCCGGAATGGCCTTGGGCACCGTTGTGCTGTTGTAAAGGGAGAAAGCACCACGGAAGGCAGATGCCGCGGAGATGACCACTCTACAGGGATTGCAAAGTCCGTGTACAGGCCACACGCGTGCGGGAGCTGGCTCGGTGACTGTGCGCATGGCCGACGCTCTCAACGGTGGCAAGCTTGGAGAGCATATGTTGGAGGTTCACGAGGCGTCGCCGGCCAAAGAGTGTGGCGGTAGAGGGCGTGGTGCAAAAGTGGAGGCGCCGCGGCTGCGCACATGGCAGAGGAAGAACAGTAACAACAGCCGACGGGTCCATGACGGAGCAGACACGTCGGCGTTGGTCACGTGAACTTGGCGGAGCTGGAACAGCGATGGCGGACGCGGGAACATGATGGAGCAGGCACGGCGAAGGTGGTCGCGCATCCTTGGCTGAGCAGGCACGGCGCCAGAGCCGCGCGCCCAGGGCAGAGTTGGCTCCATGGCGGCCGTGTGCTCATCGTGGAGTTGGCGCGACGATGGCAGCCGCGTGCCCATGGCGACCAGGAACGACGGCAGAGCTGCCGGTCAGAGCAAGAGCCGCGTGCCCATGGCAACCATGGACGACGGCGGCAATGGTGGTCAGAGCAAGTGCGAGAGTTGCATATCGTGAACGGAGGCGCCGTTACAAAACGGATTTTCCACTTGCCAATTGGCCCCCCGCACTATCATAGCCGTCCATAGTTCTGAGATTCGTGCGAAAGTCTCCCGGTCAAACTGTGTCACGTTTTTGCACTTTCGCCCTTCGAAAAGTAAGAAAATACCCGGTTGTACAGCACCCCCATATAAAAAAGAGGCCGAAACCCTAAGACCATCTCTAGTAGTACCCCTAAACCCCTAAACCCTTATAGCAGTTTTAAGGGTTGAGAATGCCCCTTTTTGTGCACTTTTACGGGTTGAAAAACAGGGGCAAAGACTAGAACCCTCAAACCCAACCCTTAAAACGGAATATTCCGTTTTAAGGGTTGGGTTTGAGGGTTCTAGTCTTTGCCTCAACCTCAACCTCTAAAACTGTCACATATACATCACAATATGCCACAAAAACATAATGAACCATCAAACATACTACAAAATAACAATAATGGATGCATGGTTTCAAAGTTTTTACATCACATAATCATCATCTTGCTCATCTCATTGGCACCACCAAAAATTTGCACCTCGGCGCCAACTACTAGGACACTCAACCACTATCAAACCTCACCATCATGCGAGTTGTCAACGCCGCCATCGCTCATGGGAGTGTCAACTCGAAAGGTAGAGGAGGACTGACGGAACATCCTCTTTCTCTCCGCGATGTCATCCTTGCACTCCTTCCACCACTGCAGCTGATCTTCATCCATGTCCTTCTTGGACATCATCATGTGCTCTTTCTCTTCCATCATGAGCTCCTTCCATACCTTGGCTTCTTTCACCTTGACCATCCTCTCCTCCAAGTTGGCCTTGCGCTTTGCCTCCTCACGTTTTGCTTCAATCTGTGCCATCTTCACCTCCTTCTTGACATGGGTGATGGCCAACTTTGCCTCCAATGTCTTGGTTGTCATAGCCTCCCTTGCCTTCATCATGTGATCCATCTTCTCCCTTAGGCTAGACGCCTCTTCTTCCATCTTCACTCTAAGCTTGGCCTTCTTGGTTCCCTCGGGCTTGTTCAAGTTCCTCTCCTCAACATCCGGATCATCCATGTCAAGCATTTCCTTCTTCTTCGGTGCGGTTTCTTGATCCCGCAACTTCCACTTGTCATATGTTTGAAGAATTGACCAAACATGCTTGAATGGGAATGTTTTACCCTTGGAACCCGCCATCTCCTTGTACCTCAAGCCGGCAATGGTTTCCTACAAACCACACAACACATATGAGAAACTAAGCAACACACATGAGAAACAAATTGAAAGTTGTAGGTTTGCAAACTTACGTAGTCACTCTCCACGGTGCCACTCGGCGGCGCCTCCAACACTTGCTCCATCACCGCACTCCAACGCGCACATGCCGGCTTCATCAAGTCCCACCGACCTTGAAGCGACCGGAATGAGCGAGCGGCGAACCCACTCCTCTTTGGCTTCATCCGTAGATACGCGTCCTCGATGCGTTGCCAATACCGTTTATTGGTTTGGTCGGTACCGGTGGCCGCATCCATCCCCACCGATGCCCAAGCTCGAACCAAGAGCACATCCTCTGCATCGGTGTAGTTCGACGAGTGGACGGCGGGGCGAGCAACGGCGGCGTACGCATCCTCCCCTATCTCGGTGATGTCCTCATCACCATCATCCTCCTCCGCATCATCTCCGTCGAAATCCTCCTCCTCCATATAGGGATCGAGCGGTGGAGCGGTGATGTCCACCTCCGCATCATTGAGCAAGTCCATGAAGGAAACGTCCGGGGTGGACGTTTCATCGAGCACCTCCGGGGCGGCGGCGACGGGCGCGGCGGCGGCGACCACATCCTTCTTCTTGGAGGGGCGTTTGGCGACCGCCTTCCTCGGCTTCACCGCGGCGGCGGCAGCACGCGGGCCGCCGGACGCCACCTTCGCCCGCGCACGAGGAGCGGCCGGGGCGGGGCGGGGCGGGCGGGGCGGCGGCGGGCGCGGCCGCGGGCGCGAGCAGATGCGTCCCGGCCCGCCGGCGCTTGGCCCCCACGGGGTTGGTGGCGGCCACCATGGCCGCGCCGCGGCGGTCGGCGGGGGCGGGCGGGGCGGCCGGGGCGGGCGCGCCCGGGGGCGGAGGCGGGGCGGGAGGGGACGGGGCCAGGGCGGGAGGGGCGGGGACGGCGGCGGGAGGGGCCGGGGCGGCGGCGGCGCCGCCGGGAACGGCGTCCATGGCGGCGGGGCGGGCGGGCGGTTGGGATTTTTCCCTCCCGCGTGTGCTTGGTGGAGACGGGTTGGGAGGGGTTGACCCCTCCAACCCCTAAGTTTACAAGTTGGGAGGGGATTCCCGGGTCCGGCCTGCATTTTTTTTTACGGGTTTAGGGGTTTAGGGGTTCTATTCTTTGCAATTTTTTGGTCCAAAACTGTAAAAAAGCGGTTATTTTTACAGTTTTGGGGGTTTGAGGGGAACTAGAGATGCTCTAAGAGCATGTCTAACAGGACCCTTAAAATTTCGCCCCCTAAATCGCGTGTAGAGGGCCCTGTACAGGAAATCTAGGAAAATCTGTGCTCGGATTTACAAGTTCGTCTAGCAGTCCCCGTAAATCCGCCCCGTATGTTTGAATTTGAACTACGCGGGAGAAAAGATAAACTCGATTTCATTCATCAGAGGATCACCATTGCTACATGGAATCGAGCTCGAGCTCGTCCTAATCTAATCTAGTCTAGGAAGACGACGGGGCCGGAAGCCTCCATCGCCTTGAACTGCTCGACATCGGCGACGGCCTTCGCCTCCTCCTCCGCTTCCGCCCGCGCCGCGGCCTCTGCTTCCTTCTTCGAAAGCTCGACCGCCGCCGCGAAGGCGGCCTCCTCCTCCTCCTCTGTCGCCGGTAACTCCTCCTCCTGCGCTGTCGCCGCGCCTCCTCCTCCGCTGCCGCTTCCGCCGTCGCCGCCGCGCTTCAACTGCTGGTGCAGCTCCCACTCCGCGCGCCATTTCGCGAAGTGGGGGCCGCTCATCGGCCGCGGCGGCGGGTCGACGGTGTAGTACTTCCCGCCCGGGGCGTAGTCCTTCAGAGTCGCCGGCATGGCCTGCGGCCACGCCTCGTACTTCCTGGCGCCGCGGCGGCTCCCTGCAACGGAATGTTTGCAGTGGAGCCGCCACGCCTCCTCGAGCGTCTCCGGCTCGCGGCGACGCTTGGAGCGGGCGATGGAGGAGCCGGAAGCGTCGGGGGAGCTCATCGCGGTGGAGGCGCTTGGAATGCGGCGGCGGCGCGCGCGTAATTTCTCGCCGGAGCTGCGGCGGCGCGCGGCGGAGCTAGGGTTGCGGGTGGGGGTTGGACCCCCACCCCGACCCTCACCCTCTACTTGTAGGGGGCGGCGGGGGCGGTTTGGCAGGCCCCGTAAATTTTTCCTACGGGCCAGGCCGCATACGGGGCGTGCTAGACGGCCGTTTTGGCCCGCACCCCGTATGCCGCCGGAATTTTACGGGGCGCTCGCGTGATACGGGGGCCTGTTAGACATGCTCTAACCAGCCCTGCCCCCTCATTCCGCCCCCGCCTCCATCCCGTTCCGCCGCCGCCGCCGCCCAGCCCTCTCTCCTTCCTCTCCATCTCCGGCAACCGCTGCAGGAGGAGGCCGAGATCTTCCCGGCGCTCTGCGGTCGCCGCCCGCATCCTCTACGGCTTCTCCGCGCAGAGGTCGAGCGCGCCCTCTAGGGCTCCTCCACGGCGAGGACGCGAGACAGGGCCGCGTGCGGCGGTCGTCGCGCCTCCTCCACGACTCCTCCCCGCGCCTCCTCCACGTGCCTCCTCTAGGCCCTCCGCATCCTCCAAGGCACTCATGGTCGTGGCGGCTCAGTACTGCGACGGTGCGGACTGACGGCATGGACGGCAGGAGGTTGGGGCGGCGCGATACGGAGATGCGGACGGCCGGAGCTAGACGAGGAAGGCACGTCGGAGCAGAGTGTTAGGAATTTAGGCAATTTACAGATTAAATTAATCCAAGTATAAATCATGAACATGACGTAAACATACTGATATTTAACCATGTTCGTGCATACTAGATTTATAGTAGATAAATCTAAGCAAGCTACTAGTGTTGCACACAGGGAAATAATAATGACAGGGATAAACTTGCTATACCCTGCAGTTGGCCAATTGGCAGTAGAGGTCGCAGAGGCGGCGGCCGCGGCGGCGGCAGCAGCAGCGTTGGCGGCCTCAGCAGCAGCAGCGTCGGTGGCAGCAGCAGCGGCAGCAGCAGCTCGATCGGCTTCGGTGGTCATGTTGACGAAGAGGTAGTGGTCGAAGTAGATGTACGGCAGCGAGCAGTCGCGTGGGAGACGCTCCCCAAAAACCTAATCGCCCCTCTCCCGTACAGGATCTAGAGAGGCGGGGTTTCGGAGGCCTGCTCTCCCGTCGGCCGTGTACGCGGTAGACGGGATGGGATCACCGGAGGCAGCAACAGAGAGAGGAACGACAGTGGGTGCAGAGTGTATGAGTTGTGTGTTTGTGTCCGCCCCTGCGACCTCAATATATAGGCACGGTAGGAGAAGCCGTTACCACGTAGTCAATGCGCCGTTTTACTGCGCGCGGTTAACACGTGATCAATGCGGCGTTTTACTGCGCGCGGCTGTTACCAAAATAAATGTGACGCAATAGACATCAATCAATATGACGTCTCATATTATTGGCGTGTCTGTTGACTCCGTTTCCAACTGCCAAAATAAAGGCATCGGCTCGGCTCATTCCCGCAACCCGCGGCGCGTCGTGACGTGTCGTGACGAGGCGAGGCGTGGCGAGGCGGGCGGCGGAGGAGGAGGAGCGCGCGTGTGGAACACCTCCACTACTCCTCTCTCTTCATATCAACTCACACTAGTGAGGAGAGAGCTCACCTTATAAACTGGTGCAAAACTCTCCCAACTAGCAATGTGGGACTAAACTCCCACCATTTGCTATGGCAGCATGGGCCTTAGGGATTAAATGGAAATTGCCTAATGGGCCTGCTAGCCCATTCAAATTTCAGCAATCCCCCACCAGATCCCGAAGACCCATGGTGTTGTCCTCTGTTCCATTCACTGTTTTGATATACCGGCATTTTCAGTGGAGACCCGTTAAGGTTGAACATCCACCTAGAACAAGTAGCTACACTACATCACAACTGAACAATGGACTATGCCTTGAATTGTCAGTTTGGCGTAAAATAGTTTCACTAAATGTCTTGCCAGTACTAGGCTGCCGAAGGCTGACCCCTCGGGTGGAGCATATTAGTCATACTCCTGGCCTATTCATGAACTTATTAGAGATCACCCAATCTCATAGACTGTGACCAGCAGTCAGGATCATATAGGTGTGTTCCTCCAAAGATCGCTCTGTAGGATAGCATCTTGCTTATAAAAGCCTTGGAACACATTAAGACAAAAGTCAACCTACCATACAGTTTTTGAGAGTACTGCATCTCCAGTGGAGTGGGTTAGTAAAAAATACTCTCCTCAGTTAACCACTAGCTTGTTTTCCCAGGTCCCACTTCACGGGATCTCCGATCACATAGGTTGGGTTACTGCCATGGCAACTCATGTGGGTCTCATACCCATCTCCCTCGATGCACTTTCTATCACAACACGTGATAGCCCTTTAGTAAAGGGATCTGCCAGATTTTTAGCCGATTGGATATAATCCACCGCTATCACTCCGGAGTTTCTTAAATGTCTGACAGCTTTTAGTCTCATTTTTATGTGCTTTGTGGACTGTGCATTGTCCTTTGAACTCTTCACCTTGACAATCACTGTTTGATTGTCACAGTTCATAAGGATAGCCGGTACTGGCTTTTCAACCACAGGCAAGTCCATCAAAAGATCTCGAAGCCATCCTGCTTCGACACTAGACGTGTCTAATGCTGTTAATTCTGCTTCCATTGTCGATCTCGTTAAGATCGTTTGCTTGCAAGACTTCCAGGAAACAGCACCACCTCCAAGGGTAAACACATACCCCGTTGTGGCTTTCATCTCATCAGCATCAGAGATCCAATTCGCATCACAATACCCTTCAAGTACCGAAGGATATCCACTGTAGTGAAGTCCATAGTTCACAGTACCTTTCAGATAGCGCATAATTCTTTCTACAGCGTGCCAATGCACATCACCCGGATTGGAAACAAACCGGCTTAGTTTGCACACAGCAAACATGATGTCAGGCCTCGTAGCGCTCGCTAGATACATGAGTGAACCAATTACTTGAGAATACCTCAGCTGATCCTTAGCTGTGCCTTCGAACTTTCGAATCCGCACACTAGGATCATATGGCGTTGGAGAAGTTTTGCAGTCCGAATATCCAAAACGACTCAAAACCTTCTCAACATAATGGGATTGCAGAAGTGTAATCCCACCCTCATTGTCTCTCAATAGTTTGATGTTCAAGATAACATCAGCCACACCAAGATCTTTCATCTCAAAATTCTGGGATAGAAATGACTTAACCTCATTGATTACTTTGAGGTTGGTCCCAAATATCAGTATGTCATCAACATACAAACACAATATAACTCCTTCGCCCCCACCATGGCGATAGTATACACATTTGTCAGCTTCATTAACAACGAAGCCAACAGATGTTAAAGTTGTATTGAACTTCTCATGCCATTGCTTAGGTGCTTGTTTCAGCCCGTATAAAGATTTCAGTAACTTACACACCTTTCCTTCTTGACCATCTAACACAAAGCCATCTGGCTGTTGCATATAGATTTCCTCGTCTAACTCTCCATTTAGGAAAGCCGTCTTAACATCCATCTGATGGACGAGAAGACCATGCGAGGCCGCCAACGAGAGTAATACTCGAATGGTGGTCAGTCTGGCCACAGGTGAATAAGTATCAAAGAAATCTTCATCTTCTTTCTGGGAATAACCCTTGGCCACAAGTCTAGCCTTGTACTTTTCAATCGTACCATCAGGCCTAAGCTTCTTTTTGAACACCCACTTACATCCTAATGGTTTACAGCCATAAGGACGTTCAGTGATCTCCCACGTTCCGTTAGCCATGATGGAATCCATCTCGCTACGGACCGCTTCTCTCCAGTAGTCAGCATCTGGAGATGCATAAGCTTCTGAAATAGAAGTGGGAGTATCATCCACAAGGTACACAAGGAAATCATCACCAAAGGACTTTGCAGTCCTCTGTCTCTTGCCCCTACCAAGGGTTTCCTCGTCATCCTTCTCAGGATTCTCATCATGTGTTTGTTCATAATATTCCATAGGAATGGCAGGTTCAGGAGTCTCCTCTGATTCCTGTCTAGAAGTGCTTTGCATATCTCTCATAGGAAAAATATCCTCAAAGAATGTAGCATCTTTAGACTCCAAAATCGTACCGACCTTCACGTCGGGTACCTCAGATTTCACTACTAGAAATCTATAGCCAACGCTATTTTTAGCGTATCCCAAATTAACACAATCCACGGTCTTTGGTCCAAGTTTACGCTTTTTGGGGATCGGCACATTGACTTTCGCCAAACAGCCCCAAGTACGTAAGTACGAGAGTGTTGTTTTTCTCTTCTCCCATTGCTCATAGGGAGTGACCTCATTGTCTTTCGTCGGAACTTTATTCAGGACATGACATGATGTCAATATAGCCTCCCCCCACCATGCCTTGGATAAACCCGATGTATCTAACATGGCGTTAACCAAATCTGTTAGAGTACGGTTTTTCCTTTCGGCAACCCCATTTGACTGAGGTGAATAGGGAGGCGTCCTCTCGTGAATAATGCCATGTTCCGCACAGAAAGAGTCAAACTCATTAGAGAAATACTCTCCACCACGATCTGACCGGATTCGTTTAATTTTCTTTTCAAGTTGATTCTCAACTTCTGCCTTATAGATTTTAAAGTAGTGTAGAGCCTCATCTTTAGTGTTTAACAGATATACATAGCAAAACCTAGTGGAATCATCTATTAACGTCATGAAGTATCTCTTTCCACCTTTAGTCAACACACCATTCATCTCACAGAGATCAGAATGTATGAGTTCTAATGGCGCCAAGTGTCTCTCCTCCGCAGCCTTGTGGGGCTTGCGAGGTTGCTTTGCTTGTACACACGAATGGCACTTAGAACCTTTGGCTAAAGTGAAACTTGGAATTAAATTTAGTTTTGCTAACCGTGTCATGCAACTGAAACCAACGTGACAAAGACGTGAATGCCAAACTTCTGTTTCATTAACACTCGAATGAATATTGTTCACGACTTTATTACAAAAATCAGCGAGGGAAAAGCGGAACAGACCTCCGCACTCATACCCTTTTCCAACAAACAGTCCATATTTCGTTACAACTACTTTATTGGACTCGAAAACCAACTTAAATCCTTCTCTACATAGAAGGGAGCCACTAACGAGATTCTTCTTGATGGCGGGGACATGCTGCACGTTCTTGAGCTGCACGATCCTTCCCGAAGTAAACTTCAGATCGACCGTGCCAACACCAAGTACAGAAGCACTTGCGCCGTTCCCCATCAATACGGACCCGTTCCTTGTGACCTGATAAGAAGAAAACAATGAGATGTCAGCACACACATGAATGTTTGCACCTGTGTCAATCCACCAATCAGTAGACTGACAAACTGAGAATACAGTAAACAAATTACCATACCCAGATGCCCCATTCTCATTGTTGCTCACGATCATGTTGACAGCCTTGGAATCCTGTCCTGGCTTCACATACTTCTTTGGGCACTTCCCAGCCCAGTGTTCCAGTGAACCACAAGTGAAGCAGCCATCTTTCTTCTTATCCTTCTTGAAGGTCTTCTTAGCCTTCTTCTTGAAGTCGGTATTCTGCTGGACACCAGTCCTCGCCTTGTTCTTGTGGGAGTTGTAGTTCTTCTGTACCATATTGGCCGCAGAAGTCCCTTCATTCCCTTTTCCATGCGAGTCCTTTGCCCTCGAATTCTGCTCAACACTCAGATGGCCGATGACATCCTCTACTGAGAATTCACGCCTCTGATGTTTCAGAGTGGTGGCAAAGCTCCTCCAGGAATTAGGCAGCTTGGCGATTATGCATCCCGCGACATACTTGCCCGGTAACACGCACTTGAGAATTTCAAGCTCCTTAGCGATGCACTGTATCTCATGAGCCTGCTCCAAAACAGAACGGTTTTCGACCATTCTGTAGTCATGGAACTGCTCTATACTGTACATCTCGCTGCCAGCATCGGTTGCGCCGAATTTGGATTCGAGCGCCTCCCACAAGTCCTTGGCAACCCGCACATGTAAATATGCGTCAACAAACTTCTCTCCGATCACGCTTAGAACGCATCCAACAAAGACGACGGTGGCATCCCTAAACGCCTTCTCCTGATCAGGAGTAATCGTTTCCGTGGGAGTGACACCGACGACCCAGAACACGTTCATAGCCGTGAGCCATAAGAATGTTTTGGTCTGCCAACGCTTAAAGTACGTCCCCGTAAACGGGTCCGGTTTCAGTGCAGTAGCAAAACCATGAATCGAAAATTGCCTACACATATTAGGTTTTTGGATTGTTAGGAATTTAGGCAATTTACAGATTAAATTAATCCAAGTATAAATCATGAACATGACGTAAACATACTGATATTTAACCATGTTCGTGCATACTAGATTTATAGTAGATAAATCTACGCAAGCTACTAGTGTTGCACACAGGGAAATAATAATGACAGGGATAAACTTGCTATACCCTGCAGTTGGCCAATTGGCAGTAGAGGTCGCAGAGGCGGCGTCCGCGGCGGCGGCAGCAGCAGCAGCGTCGGTGGCAGCAGCAGCGGCAGCAGCAGCTCGATCGGCTTCGGTGGCCATGTTGACGAAGAGGTAGTGGTCGAAGTAGATGTACGGCAGCGAGCAGTCGCGTGGGAGACGCTCCCCAAAAACCTAATCGCCCCTCTCCCGTACAGGATCTGGAGAGGCGGGGTTTCGGAGGCCTGCTCTCCCGTCGGCCGTGTACGCGGTAGACGGGATGGGATCACCGGAGGCAGCAACAGAGAGAGGAACGACAGTGGGTGCAGAGTGTATATGTTGTGTCCGCCCCTGCGACCTCAATATATAGGCAAGGTAGGAGAACGGTCAGCTCACAAATCAATTTGGCGTTTACTACAGCCGTTACCACGTAATCAATGCGCCGTTTTACTGCGCGCGGTTAACACGTGATCAATGCGGCGTTTTACTGCGCGCGACTGTTACCAAAATAAATGTGACGCAATAGACAGCAATCAATATGACGTCTCATATTATTGGCGTGTCTGTTGACTCCGTTTCCAACTGCCAAAATAAAGGCATCGGCTCATTCCCGCAACCCGCGGCGCGTCGTGACGTGTCGTGACGAGGCGAGGCGGGCGGCGGAGGAGGAGGAGCGCGCGTGTGGAACACCTCCACTACTCCTCTCTCTTCATACCAACTCACACTAGTGGGGAGAGAGCTCACCTTATAAACTGGTGCAAAACTCTCCCAACTAGCAATGTGGGACTAAACTCCCACCATTTGCTATGGCAGCATGGGCCTTAGGGATTAAATGGAAATTGCCTAATGGGCCTGCTAGCCCATTCAAATTTCAGCACAGAGCTCGACGAAGGTAGCGCGCCGGGTCGAGCCGGTGCTGCCTCGAGCTCCGCCATGTGGGAGGCTGCAACTCCAGTCCGTCCGCGCCGTCCCCTGGCGAGCAACTCCGGCCTGAGTCATTGGCCGCCATGGAGGACAAGGAGGAGCCCGGCGTTGCCGACCTGCTGCTGTAACCGTGTTGCCGCTGGGTCTCTCACGCACAGCGAGGCCAGGTGAGCCAAGGCAGGTTGCAGCGAAGCACATCGTCTCCTTGGCGCGGATCTTGGCTATGGCAGAAATTTCTTGGTTTTGTTCAGATCTGTGCCCAACCGTGGACTCGGTTTCGCCTTTTCTAGATTTATTTTCTATATGGATCTTCTCTTGATTTTTGCCGGTCATGCGCGTGAAGGGAGTGGTGGGAATGTTTATTTTTTCTCTTTTTTTTTCTTGTTTGGATGTTCGCACGGATCTGTATTTTTCTTTTTCTTTTTTTCCTCAGATTTGGATATGTGTATGAATTTTAGTTGATTTTCTAAGACTAGCATATGGACAAGTTATCAATCTTGTATGCATATGAACAAGTTTTTTTTTTGAGGTTTAACACAGCACTTTATTGATTAACCAGAATCATTACAAAGAGCATCTCGGATAAAAACCGGTGCTTCATCACGGAAAATAGAAAAGACATGAAGTTCTGCGCTGCGAGCTAACAAATGTGATGATTTATTACGGAGGCGACTAATGTGACAGAAAGTCACGGAGGAGAATTCTCTGGCGATCATCTTGATGTCTTGGATGACCACCCCACCCCAATTCCAGTTCGATCCCGCGCCGGATTCTGGATCCGCTCGATCACTGAGAGGCAGTCCGAGGCTAATATAATCTTGTTGAAACCATCTTCAAGAGTTAGGGATAGCGCACGCCAATTCTGGCGTTGTGACCGCATCAAAAGACTTGACTGCAAGCAAGCACTTACCGATGTGGTTCGTGATCACAACGCCCATCCCCATCCTCGAAGTAGTAGCAAACAAGGCCGCATCACCGATGTGGTTCGTGATCACAACGCCCATCCCCATCCTCGAAGTAGTAGCAAACAAGGCCGCATCTACACTGATGAAAACAGTTCCCTCCTGCGGTGGCATCCAATGGGGCGGGGTAGAGGATGCACACGCCTGTGGCTGGTAGTCTGTTTGTGTAGATGTTGCTCGATCAACTGGACATATGCCTTAATCTTGTCTGCTAAGCTGTTAGGGTTAGTCATAGAATTCTCATTACCATCCCAAAGATGCCACACGGTGACAACAAGCAGACTTTGCTCCACACCTGACCCTCTGTCCAGGTAATGGAAGACCCAATCCCGATTATTCACACATCGTTTTCGATCCCGCTTGATTCGGTAAGATTTTTTCAGTTCCTTCCACACTTCCTTTGCATACTGACAGTGTAGGAACACGTGTGCTGCCCGCTCCTCCCGATGGCAGAACACACAATCATCACGACAATCAATCTGACGCCGTCTGAGTTGATACTCCGTTGGGAGGCAGTCATGAGCAAAACGCCATAAGGTGATAAGCATTTTCCCAGGAGCATTAATCTTCCACAATTTCTTCCACCCCTTGGTTTCCTCAGCTTGGTCTGAGTGGGAACCCGTCCCCGCAGCATAAAATCACGAGTCCGAACAAGATTGTACCCCGATCGGACAGTGTACACTCCAAGCTTTGCCATAGGACAGGAGACAAAATCGTCTCCTCCCAACCTACTAATAGGGACCTGTAGAACCAGCTTAGCTATGTGTTCTTCAAACACCGCAAGCACTGTGGTCTTGTCCCAGCAGCCCTGCTCTTCATTGATCAGCAGGCTAACAGTTGCATTATCACGTAAGGCAATACGCGGCTTGATCATGAAAGGCTGGATACGCGGGATCCAGTCATCGGCTAGAATTTTTGTTCTCTGACCATTGCCAATGCCCCACTGTATGCCTTCTTTGAGTAATTCCATCCCAAACAAAATGCTTCGCCAAGTGTACGAAGCAGCCCGGGGTTTTGTAGCATTCCAAACATCACCATTTGGAAAATACCGCCCCTTAAGGACTCGAGCGCAGAGAGACTCTCCATCAGTAAGCAAACGCGAGGCCTGCCGTGCTAGCATTACTTGATTAAACACCATAAAATCTCGGAACCCAAGGCCACCTAATTGTTTTGGCGCCGTCAGCCATTCCCGCCCCTTAAGATCAGCGACTAAACGCCGAAAAGATTCACAATTGGCAATAGGAATCTGAAAACAGCTCATTATATACGTTGGAATGGCTTGAATCACTGCCTTCAACATTATTTCATTGCCCTTCTGTGAAAGTGGTCTGTCAGATAAACTATTTAACCGTTTCCACATCCTACCATGGAGAAAATTGAAGCTTCCAATGGGAGAACGCCTAATTTCGGTGGGCATGCCGACGTAGGTTTCCTATAGAGCTTCATTGTTTACCCCCAATTGGTGCGTCACTGCATTTTTTATAGCAGCCTCACAGTGAGGTCCAAAGAATATACTCGATTTGTCTCGGTTGATTTTCTGGCTTGATCCTTCACAATACAGGTGGAGAGTCTCACACAAGGCTCCCACACTTTTCTGATCACACCGAGCAAAGAAGATGCTATCGTCAGCAAAAAGCAAATGCGAGATAGGGGGGCCAAGCCTCCCATTCCGAATTCCTTTTAGTAATCCCAGTTCCTCCTTCTGTTTAAGAAGACACGAAACTCCTTCATTACATAGGAGGAACATGTACGGGCTGATGGGGTCACCCTGCCGAATGCGTCTAGACGGGATCACAGGTCTGGTTAGATCACCATTGATTTTTACCGCATACCGTACATTGGTGACACACCGCATCACCGCATCAATCCAGGGGGTAGAAAATCCCAATTTCGCGAGACAACCCGCCAAATAATTCCACTCGACCCTTGTCGAATCTGCATCTCAACAAGTCCCTCAGGTGAACCCATAGGGTTTCGAATAGGAGAACCCATGGACGCTGGTGACGATCGTCGGCTAGACAGAAGGCACGATTTACCCAGGTTTGGGGCCCTCGTAGAGGTAAAAACCCTTACTTCTGCCTCTGTCGATCTGTATTATCGAATAGATCGGTTACAATGGTGGTCGCTCAAGTCGAGAGTATGATCTCGGCTTTGGTGGTGCGGTATTCCTTGGTCCTCTTCCGGTGGTTCTCCTGGCCTTATATAGATGGCCAGGTCTCAAACCCTACACGGGGAGGACTCGAACTCTAACCCTATGTCGGTTACAAGTTTCCTATCTTAACCCGCAAGGCATTGCGGGTGGGCTTCAACTGGGCCTTCTAGAATACTTTAAAGGCTTCCCTTCTTGGGCTTTAGTTTTGGGCCTAGGACCGGGTGTCCTTACTCGCCGGGTCCAAGGTTCATCCCTTCGTCAGTAGCCCCCGAGCGTTTGCTCGATTGGAATTTTTCCACTCGGGTAGACGCTCAGATTTTTCGTCTTGCTTTCCTTCGGATAAACATTATGGTTGTTTTAGGGTGTATACCCTGTGTGATGAGTTTATTATACCCGAGTATCGAGTGATTGAAGTGCCTGTGTTTTTTGCTATTTTCGCAGAAGGATGTGGCACAGTAGCTTGGCTCTCCCGAAAGATCAGGGCCAATTAATTGCAACTAGGGCAAAAACAGTTCTGGCCTACATAAATTCGAGACCTCCGACTCGAACCCGATGAGGTGATCATTGCAACTGGGCCGTAGAGGTCTTACCGAGTCGAACTTAACCTATGGGGGTACCCGGCGCGTCCACTAGGATTTTTCTTCGTGTGGTTGACACGGAATTTTACCGGAGGACGCAGCTTGAGTGCGATTCCAGCCCCTCAAGAGAGATCTTTTGGGTCTTACCTTCATATTCGAAAGAATATAGCATCCGGATGTGCCTAGTCGGCTGAACAATCCAGGTCTGTGATGTGTAGACATCGTGTGATGGAGTGGCAGGATCTGCACACCCGCGAAGTTTTAGATCTGTGATTTCTCGAGTAAGAAAATCAAGCTATTTTGTCCATATGAAAGAGTTTTCGTGTCTGGAGTTTTTATGCCCATACGAAAGAGTTTTCGTGTTTAGGGTCCTGCTTTATGTGAAAGAATTTTCGCGTCACAATTTGTCCATACGAAGTTATTTCGTGTTTGGAGCTTTGCGAAGGAGTTTCCGTGTTTTGATTTTCCCGTACGAAGTTTATTTCGTATTTGGGGCTTTCATTCGAAGAATTTACCAGCTTGATGATGTGCGCTATGACGTCATGGCGCACTTTATCCTCTCGATGGGACGTGACGGAGCGAGAACAGAGGCGCTGGCCCACCTTGTCAGCTTTTTGACCGGAAACGAGACGTCGTTTCCGGTTTTTACGCGAACTGCGCGCAGTAATTGCACACGATCTACTGTTGGGATCGTGACACGAAACAGCTTCCGGCGCCCTTTCGTTTCATCTTCACACGCGGCAGCTGCGATGGGTGCCACGTTGCTCGATGAGCGGTCAGTATTGGGTGGCTCCGTGTATAAATGTGGCCCTTAGGTAAACGGTGAAAATTTCCCGTCATTCTCTTCCAGCCTTCGTCTTCCTCGTGCTTAGCCCTTTCTCTGCGAGCTCGCACCAACATCCATGGCGGGAGGCAAGAAGCGCAGTGCCGCTGTTTCCTCATCGAGGGCGACGGAGGAAGTTCCCGCGCCACCTGCTCCGCGCTCAGGCGACTGGCGTTCGCCCAATACGACGAACAAAAGCATCAAAGAGATGCAGAGGAAGGGATTGCTGCCTCCAGAGAACGAGAAGTGGGTGCGCCTCGGTAAAAAAGAAGAGGTACCGAATCCCCGCGCGAACGAACGCGTGATCTTCGCGGATCACGTTTCGCGCGGGCTCTCCTTCCCCTCCATCCTTTCCTCGTGGCATTGTTGTATGTCTATGGCATACAGCTCCATGACTTGCCTCCAAATGCAGTGCGACACATCTCGTGCTTCATTGTTTTTTGCGAGTGCTTCCTGGGCATCCACCCTCATTGGGGCCTTTGGAAAGCCCTCTTCAAGGTGCGTGTCTTCCGCGAGAAATCGCGGGTAGAGACTGAGCCCGGAGAGCCGCTGCGCACCGGCGGCTTTGGAATCCAGGAGAAGTCAGACAACTGCTACTTCGCGATGCACTTCATCGACTCCGCTCAAGGATGGAGAAAGAAGTGGTTCTACGTCATCGACAACAGCGCGGGTGGGGTTCACGAGTTCCACCCGTTCGCTGTCCTGAAGAGGCGAAAGTCCTGGGCGCACAAACTTTCGGTTGAAGAAAACCGGATTGTCACCCCGCTACTCGCCAAGGTGGCCGCCCTTCGTGACCAACCCGCAGGAGTTGTGCTGAACGGCCTGCACATGGCGAGCGTATTCCTCAAACGCAGGATCCAACCTCTACAGGAGAGGCCTTCCACAATGTGGGAATACCAGGGCGTTGAAGACCCCAGCTGCGTGAGCCGACAAGAACTCTCGAATGTTGAATTCGAGAAGAAGATTGCGGCCATCACCAGTTTGAAAGTGGGCGAGATCTTCCCCGACTGCCCTGTCGCAGCTTTTGAGGCATCGAGGCCTCCACCACCCGTCGTAAGTTCGAATTTTTCTTTGTCTTTTGTCTCTTTCTTGCTCGAAAGCTTTGTCGACTGAAATTCTTCTTTCTTTTCTCCTTCTGTTTTCTTTTTGTAGAGTTTAGCGGTGGTCACCTGCTACCCGCCAGTCTCCGGTGAGGAAGTCTCGGACTTGTTGGCGAGCAACCTGGATGCCCAAGCCGACACCAGCGTTGCCGATGCCGATTCGAGTTCCGAGCATGATTCCTCGAATGACGCGGAAGAATCGGGTAGCGATCTCCGCCACCGCAAACGCCGCCGAGCGGAGGACGATGAGGCCATCTCCAAGGATAATTCCTTGGGTAAGGAATCGCCTGGAAAAGAGCCTCTAATCGTGACTCCATTAAGTCCGCGCGCCCCTTCTCCTTCGTTGCCAAAGATCCATACCACCTGGAACGCGGATATGTTGGATGACGAAGACGACGAGTAGGTTCTTACTTTCTTGTTCCAGTCGAACATTACCGTTTTGTTTTTTCTGACATATTGTTTTTCTTCATGACAGGCTCCAATCCATCAGCCTTGGCCGGTTCGTCTCTTCCCTTCCTCTCGAAAAGAGGAAAAGAGCTGCTGCTGCGGGTGGGACCCCGACTACTGGCACCGTCCACAATTCACCGAGTCCAGCCCCCACAGCGGCTGCTATGGAATATAGGATTCCTAGCTTTGCAGTTGGGGACTTGACTTCGAAAGAACTGTCGGGTAGCTCGGCTGATCCTCTCTGCATTCCCCAAGGCCAGGTAAATTTTGCTATTTTCTTTTGCACTTTGCACTTCGTCCGTTTGGGATTTCTTATCGGGTGCACGGCAGTGCTCCTGATGGGAGTAGCCCCCGAGGCTGTAGTTAATCGCATGCGATTGGCTACAGGCTCAAGCACTTAAGCTCTCTCTTCTCTTCATTTTATCGGGTGCACGACAGTGCTCCCGATGGGAGTAGCCCCCGAGGCTATACTCGAATTTTTGCAATCGTGTATAGGCTCAATCTTCTCCTTTTTTACTTTTTCATCTTCATGTTTTTGCATTCACTTCTTGACTCCCTTCTAGCCGTTGGCCGTCACGTTATTTCGGCCGAGACAGAATGCGTGACCCTTCGGGCAGATCGCGATCGACTCGTCTCGGAAAGCGAGCTTCTTCGAGGTAAATTTATCTACTCCTTCTATACCATCTTTCCGTTCATGCGAATTTCTTTGGGTTTCAAACTTGTTGCTGTGCAGCTCAAGCCGACGCGCTGAAGGCCGAAAAGATGGATGCTGTCACTCGGGTAGGCGCCCTGGAGGCTCAGTTGGAAGCTCGAATCCTCTCGTAAGCAGTCGACTGACCTCGAGGGAAAGCTTGCGGATGCCCTGAAAAAGCTGGAGGAGGATGGTGCCAAGCAGGACATCGACCTTGTTGATTTCCTTCGCCCTCTGGCCCGGCGTTTTGTGGGTAAGCTGCATTTTATCCTTTGTTGTCTCCCGACTGGCTGGTAAGACCTTTGGATTTTAACGTTTCTATCTGCAGGTCTTCTTGGCGTAGCGCTGGAGCTGCGTGGGGTCCAACGGGTGGATGCCTTGACCGATTCCTGCGCTCAGCTCCGAAAGCATACTGACAGGATTTGCACCCTGATTAGCGATGCCACTCGAGTGTTGAAGCAGCTTCACGGTCGTCTTCGGGTCTACGCTGTGGTTCCGCCCACGCTGAATGATCTTCTGAAGGTTTTCCTGGAGGGCAATCTCCTTGACGCCTACTCGGTTGCTCAGTCAGAGTCCGGGGCGAAGACTGCTATCCAGTTTGCACTGGCGCATGGAGTCGCGGTCTTGGAGGAGGCGTATTCGAACCTTCCCGTCGATGCTTTTACGGGCAAAAAGGTAGCGCTTCGTCCTTTTGGCGATCCAGCTGGTGTCCTTGCCCGGATGTTATCTGATTTGATCTCCCGTTCTAGTCGCAGGGGGCAAACTACCGCGAGTGGCAGCACATCTGCAGCTCCTTAGGATAGTTTTTTCGTAGTTTGTGCTTTCGATGTAATGAACCTTGGGATGTATTCCTGTATTCTACCTTTAATCGAAATGTTCTTTTGATATCTGAGATGCTTCCTATGATTTATTGTTATGAGTTTTCTCCCGATGGGAGTATCCCCCGAGCACCTGTCGAATAGGTGGTTTTTATATCTCGAATGGAGCATCTTATTCCTTAACTTTCCTTATGTTCTTCTAGGTAACTGGAGTTGTTGCGGAGTCTTCGGGTGGATCTGCTGCCCAAGTAGATCCTCTTGTTGCTGCTGTCGGTACCCTTGCTGGCCTCCGTGACCGTGTTGCGGATGGTGAGCGCAAGCTAAAAGTTCTGCGTGGGGTGGCGTATGTAGCCAAGTCCAAACAAAAACTTGCGGTTGAACGTGAGCAGTTTGTGATGGATGAGTTGGCGGTTGTCGCCAGGGATTTGCTCTATAAGTATCTCAACCCCCTAGCTTTCCTTATCTTCTATCTTCCTTTGATTCTGTACCTTTCTTTGCAGTTGTTCAGCCGGATGATAGGAGTGAGAAACAGTGGGTGGAGAACCATGTCCTTCACGAAGCCGGTAGTTCAAAACCCCATGCAAATAACTTTCGGTCCGATCGGAGCCGAGGCTTTGTGCTTGCTACCTTGAAGTATCGAGTAATCCAGGCGAAGATGCTCGTCAGTTCCTTTCACGAGATTTTGATTGCTGTGAACTCTGCTTTCTATCCCTTGGAGAGGGGTCCAGAAGATTGGAGCCATCTCCTCAGGACTTTCGGACGGGAAGGAGAAATTCACGAGTGTGTCCGCAATGAGATGATCTGCGGCTCGATAGTGGCGCTTTCCTTCGTCCGATTGTGGCATCCTAAGGTGAATTTCAGCTCTGTAGCTAGGCTTCCTGATGGTCGAATCGACATGGCCCCTCATTATAGAGTTGTTCGGCCCGCAACAAATGAGATTATTCGATTGACCTCGGAAGAGGTGGATCGGGTTTGGCCGCGGAAAATACTCGTCGCCATATGTAATTATAGGATGTATGTATCCTGTTACTTTGTATAGTTGTTCAAAACTGTTGTAAGGTGTATACCTTGTTTATAATCTTGTATATATGAAATTCTTCCTATGATGCTAAGTTAGGCGTAGCCCCCGTGTATTTTGGGGTGTATACCTGTTTTTTTAGCATGTAAGGGTGGAGAATGCGAGTAGCTTATGGTTGAAAAACCATGTATTTTCATTGAAATGACTGAGAAGTCATGTGTTTCTTTAGAGCTACAAGATGGCTAATACAGTCTTATTTGTATGAGTAAATTAAATCTAGGGATAAAATTTGCGGAGATGTGCAACATTCCACGGGTTGGAGTAGATGCCCCGAGTCGTCGGGTTCTTCGGTCGATAGGCGCCACCTGGGATAACTTCGTGTATTATGAAGGGTCCTTCCCATGGTGGCTCGAGCTTGTGCCCTTCCTTCTGTTTGAGCCGTACCACCAGATCTCCTACTGCGAAGGCTCTGTGACGTATGCGGCGACTGTGATAGTTTCGCAACGACTGTTGGTATACTGCGGATCTTGCGAGTGCAATATCGCGTATTTCGTCGAGTGCGTCCATATCATCCGCGAGTGCCCTGTTAGAGGTTTCTTCGCAAGCAACGACCCGTGGGGCACTGAATCTGACGTCCTCGGGAAGGAATGCTTCAGCCCCGTATACCATGAAAAATGGTGTGTATTTTGTGGATCGATTTGGAGTTGTGCAGAGGCTCCATAGCACGGAGGATAGCTCTTCTTCCCAATGTCCCGCTGCTGGGTGTAGGCGGTCGAGTAGTCGTTTCTTGATGCCAGTCGAAACCAATCCGTTGGATCGCTCGACCTGGCCGTTGGTTTGCGGATGAGCCACTGAAGCGAATTTTAAATTGATTCCTTTCTCTTCGCAGAACTGTTGTGTTTCCTTTGCCGTGAAGTTGCTGCCATTGTCGGTGATGATGTTGTGTGGTATGCGAAATCTGCATACGATGGAGTCGAGGAATTTGACGACGCATTGGGCGCTAGCCGAGGTTACTGGCATTGCTTCGATCCACTTTGTAAATTTGTCGACTGTGACCAGCAAGTGTGTGTATCCACCGGGTGTGGACTTGCGTAATGGCCCTACCATGTCCAGCCCCCATTGTACAAAGGGCCAGGCGATAGGTATCATATGTAATTCCGTAGGGGGGGCGTGTGGTTTGGGTGCAAACCGCTGGCAAGTGTTGCACTTGTCGACCAGATCCTTTGCATCGCTGGCTGCTGTAAGCCAGTAGAATCCTGCTCGAAAAGTTTTTCCCACAATTGCTTTCCAGCTGGCTTGATGTCCACAATCTCCTTGGTGGATGTCTCGCAGCAATTCCTTGCCATCTTTGGGTGTTATGCATCTTTGCAGTATGCCTGAGATGCTCTGCTTGTACAACTCGCCGTTGAGTACCCGAAAAGATTTGCTGCGTCTGACAATTTGTCGAGCTTCGCGAGGGTCTGCTGGGAGCTGTTTGGTGGACAAGTAGTCGAGGTATTTCTGCGTCCAGACTGACTCGACCAGAAAAATTTGTCGCGAAATACCATGGCTGAGCTCGATGATAGCAATTTGCGGGCTGACCTCTGTTTCTAGTGCTGCAGGTGCTCCTGCAGTTTTCTTGACTTTGACTGAACGCTTGGTCATCCGCTCAAAATATATTCCTGGCGGTATGGGCGTGTTTGTGGACCCCATGTTTGCCAGCCTGTCTGCCTCTTCGTTTCTGGACCTCGCAATGTGCTTTAGCTCGCATCCTTTGAAACTTCCTTCGAGTAGGTTGTACATGTCCCGATAGGCGACCATGTTTTCTGCGATAGCGTCGCACTCCTTCATTGTCTGTTGCACGATGAGATTGGAATCGCCATAGATCATTAGTAGGGTGGCTCCGCACGCGACTTCCATCTTCATCCCATGCAACAGGGCTTCGTATTCTGTGTCGTTGTTTGATGCTGGATCGTCGGGTGGGAAGTCCAATCGTAGGACGTACTGCAACTTGTCTCCTCTGGGTGATATTAGGACGATCCTAGCTCCAGCTCCTTCATTCCTTTTGGATCCGTCGAAGTACATGATCCAGTTACTCCTATATTTCGGCGGTCCGGGCGTTTGTAATTATGTCCACTCGCTCAGAAATTCCACGAGTACCTGTGACTTCACGGAATTGCGCCCTGCATAGATAATGTCCCAGGCGCCCAGCTCGATGCTCCATTTTGCTATTCTTCCGGATGCCATTGGATTGTTCATGATTGTACCGAGTGACACATCGTTGACCACTGTTACGGTATGCTCCTGGAAGTAATGTTTGAGCTTTAGAGCTGTGAGAACAACTCCATATGCGAGCTTCTGGTAGTGTGGATATCGTTGTTTGCACGGCGAGAACACCTCACTGATGTAGTATATCGGTCTTTGAACTCCATATGCCTTGCCGTTCTCAGGTCATTCGACTACAATGGCCGTGCTGATGACTTGATTTGTTAAGGCTAGGTATAGGTAGAGTGGCTCCCTTTCTTGTGGTGTTGCTAGAACGTGCATGCTCTGTAAGGATCGTTTCAGGTCTGCGAAGCCTGTTTGCCTTCTGGTGTCCACTCGAACTTATCCGTCTTTTTCAACAGCTTGTAGAAGGGTAACGCCTGCTCGCCCAATCGCGCGATGAATCTGCTCAAGGCGGCTAGTCGCCCTGCGAGCTGCTGGACTCCGTGTGGATTGGTGGGCTCCTTCATTGTCAAGATTGCTTGTATCTTCTCCGGGTTGGCTTCGATTCCTCTGGCGGATACCAGGTACCCGAGAAGTTGTCCTGCTGGGACGCCGAAGACGCATTTTGTCGGGTTGAGCTTAATCCTGTATGCGTTTAGAGCGTCAAACATTTCTCTAATGTCCTCGAGGAGCGTTTCCTCCACTCGAGTCTTGATGACGATGTCATCAACGTACACTTGTACGTTCTTGCCAATGAGCTTGGCGAGGCATTTTTGCATGCAACGCTGATATGTTGTGCCTGCGTTTTTGAGCCCGAAGGGCATTGTCGTGTAGCAGTATACACCGTGAGGTGTGATGAATGTTGTCTTCTCCTCGTCTTCCTGTTTCATCCGGATCTGGTTGTACCCTGAGTAGGCGTCTAGGAAGGAGAGGCGTTGGCAGCCTGCAGTGGAGTCCACGATCTGGTCGATTCGCGGGAGGGGAAAGTTATCCTTGGGGCAGTGCTTATTCAGCGACGTGTAGTCGATGCACACTCGAAGGATGTTGGTGTTCTTCTTTGGGACCAGCACTGGGTTTGCTAACCAAGTGGATATTTTTATTTCTCTGATGAATTTTGCTGCGAGCAATCTGTTTACTTCTTCTCCAAGCGCTTTCTGCTTGGATTCTGAGAACCGTCGGGTGGTCTGCTTGATGGGTTTTGCGTCTTTGTAGACTTCGAGTGAGTGCTCGGCAAACTCCCTGTGTATTCCTGGCATATCTGAAGGCTGCCAAGCAAAAATTTCCAGTACTCACGCAGGAGTTCGACGAGCGCGCTTTCCTATGACGGCGAGAGGGTAGTGGAGACCATCGCCGTTTTTGCAGAATCTGTCGGGTGCACTTGATGTATTCGAGTGTCGCTGTTGGCACTGAATTCCAACTCTGGTGCGTTTTTCTTTGTGAGGGGCATCACGGAGTGGTCCGTGGTCTTTGCTATCTCCTCTAGTTCTTCTTGCATCCCGAAAGATTTTGCGATCTCGTTGAACTCGATGTCGCACTTGTTTGATTTCTGGAAATCTCCGTTGATGGTGATTGTGCCATATTCCCCAGGTAGCTTGAGCTTCAGATATGCATAATGTGGTACTGCCATGAATCTTGCGAACGCTGTTCGGCCACGAATGGTGTGGTACTGTGAGGGCCAGTCGACTACTTCAAAGTCGAGGAACTCTCTCCTATAATTGCGTCGATTGCCCAGCACCACCTCCAGATTGATTGTTCCGAGTGGACGTATCGCCTTTCCTGGAACTATCCCGTGGAAGGATGTTTCTGATTCTGCGAGTCCCTCCAGGTTCCTGTTCATCCGACGGAGCGTATCCGCGTAGATGATGTTGATGCCGCTGCCCCCGTCCATGAATACACGAGCCAATTCGTAATTGCCAATTTGTGCTTGGATCACTAGAGCAGCGTGTCCTGGTCGATAGACTCGCGGGGGGTGGTCTTCCATGGAAGAGGTGATTGGCTGATCTGCCATCTTCAGGTACTCGGGTCTTGTTGGTGGGGTTTGCACGGCCATGCATAGTTGCCGTGTGTTTGTCTTTTGAGCTCTGCGGGATGGGCAGACTTTCTATATCATCCCCAACAGTCCAGCCCGGTTCGGGTATGCGTTGGCTCCGGCGTTTGCTACGGGTGGCGCAGGTAGTGCGGCTAGCACCGTGTTCTGATTTCCTGGCGGAGGCAGGGGTTGTGGCGGTTGGAACCCTTGGTGTCCTCCTACTGGAAGTGGCGGGTAGCTTTGACTAGTTGCCGATCTACTTTTCTTCGAGAAGGCCTCGTGGATTTCAATGAACTTTCGGCAATCCTTGAGAAGGTGTGTTGCCTTAGTTTTGCCCGTGCGCTTATCTGTAAATAGATGTAGTGAGCAGTATCCGTCGAGGTCCTCCTCGGGAGTTTTGTCTTCAGTCTTTGGTTTCCATTCGCGACTTCCACGACGTCCGCTATCGCGATTTCGCGTGAATTCCGCTGCTACCAGTTCTTCTCGGTCGCCGTGATAGTAATACTTCCTTCTTTTCTTTCGACCATGGAAGTCGTCCTCGGGTGCGGGCGAAGATGCCCTCTCGTTGCGCACTGAGTCCTCTCCGTTAGCCCATCTATCGGCTATGATCATCAGTTCTGCAATAGTCTTGGGTGCGGCTCGTCCCAGTTCTTCTCTGAAAGCAGTTCGTCGAGCGCCTTTTGCGAAGGCTTCAACCGCTACTTCCTATGATATGTTTCCTGCGGTGTTCCTGAGCGTGGTCGATCGCTGGATGTATTCGCGAGTGGACTCGCCGCTCTTTTGTTTGCAGGCTCGCAGTTCTTCGATGGTCGCTAGTATCTTGTAGGTGGCCTGGAAATTTTTGCAAAAATCGAAGTGCAGATCGTCCCATGATGCGTAGTAGGATTTCGGTCTTGCTTCAGCCAGCTATGTGCCGCTCCTACCAAGTGTAGGTTGAGGTACTGCATAGCCGTGTTCTTGTTCCCACGTTGGCATTTTACTGCCGTGAGGTAGTCGTTCAGCCACGACGAAGGTTCGGGTGAACCATCGTATTTTGTTACTTCTGTGCTGAGCTTGAATCTCTTGGGTAGAGGCGCTTCGCGGATGCTGCGGGCGAAGCACAGTGCGCCGCAGGTTTCGTCATCCGAAGAACCGGATGAGGAGCGCGCGCGGTTCCTTGCCGCTCTCGCCTTGTCCACTCTATTTTGCGCGATATCCGACCGCGCGTTATATCCTGGTTGATCACGATCGGTTTCCTTCCTTGGTTCCTTGTTGCGTTTTCGTGAGCGGCTGCTGTGATGTCGCGAGCCAAGATCTCTGTTTCTTGGCCTACCTTCGCTGCTGTTTCGGCTATCGTCGCGTCGCCGGGCTTCTTTTCCTCGACCACGGCGAGGCGATTTTTCTCTTCTGGGTGAAGCACTCCTATGCTTGCGCGACGCTTCCTTCTCCTTCTCTTTCTGTTCGGCAGTTTTCCTGCAATCATAGGAGGCAAGCTTTGAGGCTGCCATGTCTAATCCTTTCCGAACTTGCTTTTGTTTCTCCGCTCGGGGGTTGTTTTTAACAGACAAAGTTTTTTCTGGGTCATAGCATAGTGGGCAACACGTACGCTTGATCCCAACATCCTAAAGTAGTATCAGTTTTGTCCACCGAAACAAATATGAGCACTAAACTCATGGTGTTCGAACCATGTACGTGCTGCCCAAACACAATGAACAGATAAGGAACCCCTCGTTGCCATATAAAATACAGGGGTTACAATGATGTACATATAGTGCATGTGCATGCATGTTGTTTTTTTGTCTGACCAATCCACACAGGGCACAAGGCATGCATGTGTCCTGGTAGTGCCAGTGCATGCATCCATGGCAGTTTGGAGCCATGCATGCATTACTTGTAGTGCTACCGTAATCCATTAGGTAGATTTTGTGCATGTGCTCACACGTTGCACTAGAAGTAATACCAGCGGTGCACTACTAAGAAAACCGAGTACGAGTATAAGCGTTAAGATAAATAAGATAGGGTAAATACTATCTATCTGAGTCCGATGCGAAGGAAATTACCGGACCTCACCGACGCCGTCCATCTCGTTTCCATCCAATGGTCTTGCTTTGTATAAAAAAAAGATTCTCCATTAACCACGCCAGATAGTTGTCTGCCTGAAATTCCGCATTTATGATGTTACACTTAAGCCTCGCCTCCCCCAAACCGCTCCCCACGCCCATTTACTTCTCTACCCTGGCGGCGATACGCGACTGCCGTAGAGATCCGGCTGGTGCAGCCCAACATCGTTGTCGCTGGCAGGGACGAGTACATGAGGATGTTCGCGCTGCAGACGAGCGGCACGGCGGCGTCGCAGGTGCTAGGCGGATGGACGCGCACATCTACGACGATCCGGGTGACGCCTTTGTCCCGGCGCTCCTCGACTCCAGTTTCTATACCGACGAGGTTGAGGCTTTCAAGCGCCTCGTGGCCACCTCTTCCCGCAGGTCCAGTTTGATTTTCTAGAGAAGTCCCCATGTTCTCCATGCGTTTGCGGATGTTTTCTGTTGGCTGGTTGGCAGGTTGTCAAGAACGTGGCGACGCAGTCACTGTAGGTCAAGAAGTTCATCTAACTCTACCTCCTCCACTACGTCCAGAAGAAGCTATTCTTTGTATGCGCGGATGTTTGAACCTGCCATTTTCTTGTTCTCCTCGTAGTTTTGCTGGACGCGTGCTTCTTACTAGATTAAAGCAACCTTCCGTCTCTATGGAAGCAATTGCCATAGAAGCACCCTCGTCTTTGCCCAATTCTGATTGTTATTTTTGGAAGCAAATTAAATTGCCTTGGAAGCAATTGCCTTGGAAGCAATTGTTGATAGAAACAAATCGTTGTTTGACGAGAAGCAAATTAACCTTGCACCGAAATTCTCTAAATTACCCATATATTGACGCAAATTCATATTTTATTGTTGTAAAAAAATGGTTTTGATGGCCCCATGTTGTTACTAGATTGAAGCAATGTCCCGTCTGCATGGAAGCAACTTATATATATGGAGAAAACCAAACAAAACTACAGAAAGAAAACATAGGTTGCACCGGGATCAAAGTTCATTGCTAGAGGGCATAAATTGTTTTAGGGCAGAAGGAGATTGCATAGCGGTGGAAACAGATTGTATGACACCAAGTAATATTTCTCGTGAATCGTGATATGTTTTAATAGTCAGGAAACAAAATAATTAAACATAGGAAATACAAATGTTATTTCTAGGAATTTTATAGACCAAGGCAGTCTGGAAGCTATTTTTGTAGCCGACGGAAATAAAAATGTTATATCTAGCAAGCAGACTGCAATGTCAGAACAACCTTTCTGTATGGATTGAAAACATATTTCTTGGAGTGTAACCAATTTTGATTAATCCTTCTGTGATTTATGGAAGCATTCTTTAGAAAATGGATTATTGATTTAAGTCTGACGTGATTTGTGGAAGCAGTTGCGGGAAGCAAATTGATTTGGCATAAAATCTATGCATGCAAACTACCTGGCCCATCATTTAAGGGTCCAATCACACGCTCCGGATGAAATTAATCGTGTGGTGCAGGATTAGTCCGATAAGAAGCAAACAATCGGCATCCGATTCCTAGCACTGCCCATAAGATAGGCAACAAGATAAGGAAAAAATAATTTTGTTCAATGTATACATCTCGACTCAGCATCCAGCTAATCCTTTACTTCTCTAACTGGCGGGGAATTCCTGGCCTGTGGTTCATCCACGCTGAGGGCCCGCATGTCGGCCTCTGATTCTTTTCCCAGTGTGTCGGTTCGTTCGGTGTTCATTTTGTAGTAACATGCGAGATTGCTTCCTGCATACGGTCCCATCTGTCAGCGTCAGTTCGTGGCAGTCTGCGACCGCGTCGAGCTATGGGCCTTCTTGGTGGTGTCGATCCTCCGCTTTCTGGGCGTCACATGCTGGCCGCGTGTCTCGCTTTCTTCACTTGGAGATACTCTCCTCTCTTCCATATCCTCGGTCTCCTCTGGTCTTCCTGTCTCTGATTTGTGCTTAACGCTGTGGTGTTGGGTCTCTTTCTTAGGCGATGGACGGATCTGGTTTTTCTGCATCGTTTCTATGTTCTTGTGCTTATATTTCGTTGGTTTGGGGGCTTCCCGGTTTGTCGCCGGCGGTGGCTTCAATTCTCTGTTTTCTCTCGCTTGTTTCCGGTTGGTCATTGGGGCTGGACGTGTTTCCGCTGGGTTACTGCGTTCATCTTACCGCATCTGCATGTTCGTTCTGCATGCCTGCTCCCGATCTAAGGGAATGTCATAGGCCCTGTTCCATTGCGACGTCGCTGCCTGCACCTACGCTCAGTGAAGAACGATCGATGATGACGTGTACGATCGAATCAGTTCCGTTTTTGCCGATTGATTCTCTGCCGCAAGTCATAGTAATTCTGGCACCACACCGAATGAGCACTGTAAGGCGGATTGCATGCTACCCGTAGGAGAATGCGTAGGGCTTCACATTTAGTCAATGGTATCACCGTCTTAAATAGTACTACTCCCTCCGATCCATATTAATAGGTGCTGAAGTGGATGTATTTAGACATGTTTTATTGCTAGATACATCCACTTCAGCACCTATTAATATGGATCGGAGGGAGTACTAATAGTTTAGCTTACCATGAACTGTTGGATGAGAGCTACTCGGCAAACTGAAATTCAGTTGCAAAGTCGATGTGTCTATTGGACTATCCGCCTATCCGGGTGTGTGCGTATATTAAACTTCATCTGAATTCCATTTAGAAATCCTAGGCTATGTTTTCATTACCCTTATTGCATTACTCTCTTCATGCCTACTTAATATAGCCAAATTAGTTAGTAATTTGCAAATGCACTTAAATTCAGATGGGATGACGCTGGCCGCTGTAAATTCTATGCTTCCTAAACATGAATTACTTTCCAATCAGCTTGCTACAACATATCAAGGATGTAACGGCTTAGCGTCCTTCGTCCACACCATGAGTAACACCAGATGCTTAGGAAATGGTATCCTTACAGCCATAGTCAATTGTTGTAGACGGGAATGAGAACCATCATGTACATACCACAGTGATGAGCTTGGCCCTCGCGGCGCATGCTCCCCATGCCACGGTGATGAGACACAACTCACAAGCCACTGCCTGTGCCAGGTCCCAGCTAAGACTAGATTGGTTCATCTAAAAAAAAGATTACCTCATGTATCTACCACACACACCAAATCACCAATCAATAAGGAAAAAAAAGATTGCACAGCCCACGACCGAACAACATCAAACATAACTGTCGCACCCGGACTTCTAAAGGATACTCTCAGTTCCGTTGGACAGTAGTTGATTGGATTACGGAGGTTACCGGCACCCGCATATCTTACGAGTAGGCCAACACACGTATGTGTGACAACCAACCCCTACTGTTCATCGTCTACGTAAACCATCCCATAGAAATCAGGATACTACCATTGACGTACTTCATACCATACACACATGGTACGTCAACGGCGTTTAACAGAATGATAGCACAACATATCTCTAAGACACAAATAAATAGAAATAAGTTGCGAATAGCTCTCACTAGAGCAGAGATAGCAAATACAATCATCCAGGGGACACATGTCCCAACAATTCATCATTACATCACAGCGGAAGCATCCAAAATGTCTGAGTACAGACAAGATCCAAATAGGCTTAAGAAGCCGGAAACGAAAAAGACGGAGCCCATCCACGAAGTCTCGGATCCTGCCCGGGTCCGCTATCTACTCGTCAACAGCTTCGTCATACTCCACGTAGTAGCCACCATGGGGATCCTCGGAATCGTAGTCTGCGGAAACCACAGCCCCAAAGGGGTCAGTACAACAACGTACTGGCAAGTAAGACTCACAGTTCACCAAAGTGTAACCCGTCAACACCAAGCACAGATGCTTTGGGTTCAACGGAAGAAAGGGTGATACAAAGATGCGGCAGCTGGCTGCTCTAACCAACTACAGAGTTACTACCACTTCCGGCTAAACAGAAAGGAGATAAGATAGCGTATCGTAACCACTAACAACTAACTCCAAACAAACCCATCCTGGATCTCGCCCCTTATCCGAAGAAGCAATCCGAGGATAACTCACACAGTTGGATTAATGATGGTTCAGGTTATTGTGTCAATAAACCTATTACTAGTCAAGTTATTATAGTTAGGTGTAAGTTGTCTGAGTACTTGTTAGCCAGTACTTTCACCAAGTCGTCACATAACCGCGGACAACACGGCTTCTCGAGAAGATTCATCCCTGCAGGGTGTGCTCCAGTACCCATACACACTCAAGCCACCAACTAAAACTCAGGTTGGCTTGACATGACTCGAACCATCTCTACAGCCTGTCCTAGGAGCCACGGAGCTATAAGGTCCCAGCCACGCAGCCGAATACTCAGCGCAAGTGTGCAAAACTCCCGCAGGACGCAACACCCCGGCAATACAGGCCTCGCCCTATATGTGTGCGTCATCATCATCAACAGTAACCATGGGAGGGACCCATTCATGCGTATGAGCCAAATGGAACACCCGAACTAAGTGTGGCTCTTCGGACAAACTGCGGATCAGATCAAAGCCGAGGGGGGTTCCATACCACCACCCGGATGCGGTGAGCACGCTCATCATGGATCAGTAGACAAGACCCTTTTCCTAATTAGGGTCGACACTAGCAGGCCTCAAAACCACGCCGGGCCTCCTGCCGGTGCCTTAACAGCAAGTTATTATTACCCACAACATTAACCGGTTGATTGTTTAACATCGAGCCCCAGAACATAATACAATATGATAACAGAAAGTAACTGACAACAGACTCGAGCAACAACAACCCTAAGCATGCTAGTAAGACACGGCAACAACCAATGGGGTTATAGGTGTGGAGGTGAGGCTATATCAGGGTTAAGGATAACATGTGATAGGTTCGTACACAAGCAACGATTCATAGGGCTAGCAGAATAGACAACGGAAAGTATCGGTGTCCAATGTTGAAAAGAACACGATGGTTCATGTGAGTGAATACTTGCCTGCAAACTCAGCAGCCTGGTACTGAGCTAGATCCTCAGAAGGGGTGTCGTAAGTATCGTCTGTCTCAACGTCGTCGTCTATTCGAGAAGAAGCAAACAAACAACGCAGAGAGACAAGCAATCAATAACATGGCATAGTGCACAATCATGGGATGATGCATGACCATTTAATTGATGCACCAAAATAAGCTAGTTGACATGGTAACATATTTAAATGGACCCATATACAATTTGGATTGCATATGGAAAAGGTCCATGAATTAAGGTTGAAATAATTGTTTTACAACTAAACAACATGTGAAAATGAATTAGCATGATGCATGGATGAGGAAAACAAAAAGAAAACAACAATAGGAACAATTTGAATTAAGGTTTACCAGGTTTGGAATTTTAGTTATTAAGTTATGGAATTTTGGTTCCTTAAAGGTGTTACACAAGCATTTGTTGTTTTCATCAAGTTTAATTGTTCAAAATAGATAACAAAGTTCATATTTGGAAAGTACACAAAGTTTTAGGTGGATTACATGTTTCAATTATTGAAAAAGGAATTAGAAAGAATTTATTATGAATTAATCAAGTTTAAACAAGGATTAATTGAATTTAATTCAAGTATGAATTTATTGGAATTTTTATTTGTTCAAAACATAAAATGAAATTCATATTTGGAAAGGTTATGTTTTTCTGGTCTGAAAACATATTTTATATGCTCAAAAAGAAATTAACTTGACCAAGTTATGAATTTAGCAAGTTTAAATGATTTAAACAAGGTTTAAATTATGTAACCAATTTTAATTATTCAAATCATGAAACAAATTTTATATTTGAAAAGGTGGTTCAAAATGGCATGGAAAACATATTTTATTTGTGTTATTTGGATTAATATTGAATTAGTTATGGAATTAAGCAAATGTGAAAAGAATTGTTTGAATTTGAAATTTGAAAACATTTGCAATGCTCAAAACAGAAAACAAATGGTTTAACTAGATAGATAATTAAATTTGGTTCAGTATGCATATTTTATTTGCATTATTTGGAGTTGGCATTTAAAAGTTATTTGCATTTGGAGTTTAGGGACTAATCTGTAATAATTTGGACTGATATTAAAAGAAAAGATGGGCAGAAAGCTAACTGCACCCCGCAGCGACCTGCCCCAGCCACTGACAGCGGGGCCAGCGCCACCGTGGCGCCTAGGTGGCATGGCTGGGGGTCTACGTGGCCCCCAGGGCCACTGACGCGCGGGCCCAGCGTGGCGCGTGGAAGGGAAAAATGGGGAGGCAAATTGCCTCCCGCGGGGTTCGAACCCGCGCCCCTGGGAGAGCGAGCGAGGCGCTGTGCCACTGCGGTAACTGATCGTGGCTTGACAGTAAGGGGTACGGGGGGGGATATGCTTCTGTCCGCGCGCGTAACTGAACTTAACTGAATTTCGACGGGAGCGGAAGGCCGTGGTCGACGGCGGACGACGGGTCGCTGCCGATGAGCGTTCGCCGCTGCCGCTGCTGCGGGTGCTAGTGGGCGGCGTGTGGTCGGTGTGCGTGCGAGGGCAGAGGGGGGAAGAGAACGAGGAGGGCGATGCTCACCTCGGGGAATCGGAGGGAGACGGTGCGGTGTAGCGGTGGCGACGGGCGGCGAAGCGAGGATGGCGGCGGCGATTCCGGTGCCCCCGGCCCCCGCTTCAGTGTGGAGGAGGTAGACGGAGGTGGGGGGTCTCCATTCGCGGCCCTAACACGGCCGATGGAGCACCGTGTCGACGGCGGCGAGCCGGAGAGGGCGGCGGTGGTGGAGGATATCGGTGGGGGTTCAGAGCAAACAGAGAGGGGGAGCAGGGTGCAGAGAGAGGGAGAAGAGGAAGGTGGCGGCGAGAGGAAGAGGGGAGGAGAGAAATTAGGGCGCAGAGGAGGGGGTGCTCGAGCTAAAAGGAGGAGGGTGGAGCTCGGATCGCCGTCCTTCTCTGAACCTGTCAACGTGGACAGTTGCATCTGCTTGCCGTACAGAGGTTAGGGACGATGGGGGGGGTAGCAGGCCTTGGGGGCAGTTGGGCTGGCCCAAATGGGCTGACTGCCCTTTCCCCCTCTCCTTTCTTTAATCTTTTTCTTCTTTTTATTTTTTTTTGCAGATTTGGAAAAGGCGAGAAAAACAGATGGTTTTAGGGGTTAGAAAATTAGGAAAAAAAATTTATATTGATTAAGTATTGTAATAGCAACAGGTACACCCTTTGGTTTAAAAAAAATTGAATTTAGTTGCTGTTTGCAATTTGATTGAATTTTGAATGAATTTGAGATTTAGTGATTTATCAAAAGGAAACATTTAATTAGTTTTGGACCTTATAGTTTAATTGAAACAAAAGGATTAGAATTGTTTTTTAATTCTCATAAATTTAACATGGTTGCTGTTTTGGAAAATGTGATTTGAATTTTTGAATGGAATTTGAGTTAAATGAGTTATTAAATAAAATAACAAGTTAACAGTTCTATTTAAATAGAAACAACTAGCTGTTTTTAATTGAACTTTTTATTTGAAAATTGTAACATAACAAGTATGAACAATTTGATTTGGAAATTGGTTTGGAAAATCAAATGGAAAACAATGAAAACAAATGCAAACAAAAGGCAATGGTTATGATGACATGATGCAAAACAAAATTAAAACAAGAAGCAAACATTCTAGGGGTGTTTTCATACTTGGGATGTTACAAAACGCCCCCCCTGAAGGAATCGCGCCCCGAGATTCCTACTGAGAAGAGAAAAGGTCCGGATACTTCTTGCGAAGATCCTCTTCGGTCTCCCATGTTGCCTCTTTATCGGAATGATGCGACCACTGCACTTTTAAGAACTTGGTGCTCTTGTTGCGAGTCTTACGAACGGTCTCATCGAGAATACGAACAGGGTGCTCCTCATAAGATAGATCTTCTTGCAGTTCAATGGAATCATGATCAACTGCACGATCTGGATCTTTGAAACACCTCTTGAGCTGTGACACGTGAAACACATCGTGCACCTTGGATAGTTTTTCTGGAAGTTCAAGACGATAGGCATTTTCCGCACGCCTTGAGAGTATGTTGAACGACCAATGTATCTCGGTGCTAACTTTCCTTTGACACAAAACGATGAGTGCCTCTGAGGGAGTGTTACACGGAGATATGCCTTGTCACCAGGTGCATAGTCATATCCCTGTGCTTGCTATCATAGTAGCTTTTCTGACGAGAACTGAGCAATCTTGAGATTGTCACGAATGATGCGAACTTTTCTCTTCGGCTTCCTGAACAATGTCAGGGCCTAAGTGGTGAACGTCACCAGCTCCAGACCAATTGATTGGACTCCGCATCTGCGGCCATATAGAGAGCCTCAAATGGTGCCATGCCTAGCTTGCCTGGAAGCTGTTGTTGTAGGAGAATTCAGCATATGGAAGGCATTCCTCCCATTTCATGCCAAAGGAGAGACCACATGCTCTGAGCATATCCTCGAGAATCTGATTGACTCTTTCGACTTGCCCTTGAGACTGAGGATGATAAGCTGTGCTGAACAGAAGTTTGGTGCCCAATGCTTCTTGAAAACTCTTCCAGAAATGAGAAGTGAATATGGTTCCACGGTCTGAGCTTATTTCCAATGGAACACCATGAAGAGGAACAATCTTTGTTGTGTAGAGCTCTGCTAACTGGCTAGCTGAAATTGTCTCTTTGACAGCAAAGAAGTGAGCTACTTTAGTGAGACGATCAATAACAACGAATATTGCATCGTTTCCCTTCTTGGACTTTGGAAAACCAGTGACGAAATCCATTTCAATAATGTCCCACTTCCACTCAGGGATTTTCAGAGGTTGGAGAAGACCGGACGTTTTCTGATGAACTGCCTTAACACGTTGACAAACGTCGCATTCAGAAACGTATTGAGCAATTTCACGTTTCATGCCAGACCACCAATACAGTGCCTTGAGATCCTGGTACATCTTTGTACTTCCAGGGTGTATGGAAAGAGGAGTTTCATGAGCCTCCTTGATAATAACATCTTTGAGACTTTGAATTTGAGGAACTGCAATTCGTCCTTCGAAGAACACATTTCCCTTGTCATCAATTGAGAAGCACTCATACTTCACATTGCCTGCTTTGATGTTATTTGCGATCTTCTTGATCTCACCATCACGAAGTTGTTCAGAACGAATCTTGTCCTCGAGAGTTGGACTGGCTGTCAAGTTCGCAAGATAACCTTGAGGAACAAGATCAAGGTTTAGCTTCTGGAATTCTTCATGAAGAGGAGGTTGGCTTTCCATGATCATGAGATCATTGCAATACGACTTGCGACTGAGAGCATCGGCCATAACATTAGCCTTGCCTGGAGTGTAAGAAATGGTTAGATCGAAGTCTTTGATCTTTTCAATCCATCTCCTTCGCCTGAGGCTTAGATCTGGTTGAGTGAAGATGTATTTCAGACTCTTATGATCGGAAAAGATTTCAGTGCGATTACCCAACAAGTATTGCCTCCATTTCTTGAGGGCAAACACAACTGCTGCAAGTTCAAGGTCATGTGTGGGATAATTGAGCTCATGGGCGTTCAACTGACGTGAAGCATAAGCCACAACTTGATGTTCTTGCATAAGAACTGCACCTAGACCTTGGAGAGATGCATCAGAGAATATCTGGAAAGGTTTGGTAGTATCTGGGCCAACCAGAACTGGTGTAGAAGTGAGTTTAGTCTTTAGGAGATTGAAACTTTCATCACATTGTGGAGACCAAACGAACTTCTTGTCCTTCTTTGTGAGATCAGTGAGAGGTTTGGCAATCTTGGAGAAGTTTTGGACGAAACGACGGCAATAGCTATCCAAACCAAGAAAACTTCTGACTTGCTTCACCGTCTTAGGAGGTTTCCAATCAACAATGGCCTCAACCTTTTCTGGGTCAATAGCTATGCCCTTGGCAGATATGACATGACCAAGATAAGCAACTTCTGAAATCCAGAACTCACATTTGGAGAACTTGGCATATAGACGATGCTCGCGAAGTTTCCTGAGAGTGAGACGAAGATGTTCTCCATGCTCTTCCTCGGATTTTGAGTAGACAAGAATATCATCAAGATATACCACAACGAACTTGTTGAGGTATTCATGGAAGACAGAATTCATGAGTCGAGAGAAGGTCGCCGGTGCATTGGTGAGACCAAAGGACATGACAGTGTATTCATATAGACCGTACCGAGTGGTGAAAGCTGTTTTTGGAATATCTTCCTTTCTGATCTTTATTTGATGGTAGCCCATTCTCAAGTCCAACTTGGAGAATATTGAGGCTCCAGCAAGTTGATCAAAAAGATCATCGATACGAGGAATTGGATACTTGTTTTTGATGCTTTTCTCGTTAAGAGGACGATAGTCAACAACGAGTCTCTTTGTTTGATCCTTCTTCTCAACGAACAAAGTTGGGCATCCCCAAGCCGAGGAGCTAGGTTGAATGTAACCTTTCTCCATGTACATATCGATTTGCTCCTTCAACAACTTCGGTTCAGGAGGAGCTATCTTGTATGGATGCTTAGAGATTGGAGCAGTACCTGGTTCAAGTTCGATCACGAACTCAACTGCTCTGTCCGGAGGCATTCCTGGCAATTCTTGTGGGAAGACATTGGGGAATTCACAAACCACCGGAATAGTTTCAATAGATGGTAGAGGATTTGCATTGAGAGTGTAGAGTTGAACAACTGGATTTTCAGCATGGAAGTAGACTATCTGGCCAGAAGGGTGTGTGATTTTGACAGACTTGGCAGGACAATCAATGACTGCTTTGTTGGCTACCAGCCAATCCATCCCAAGAATGACATCAATATCTGAAGAGTGGAGAGCTATCAAAGATGCCTGGAATGGAAGGTTTCCAACTGTGATCTCGATGTTCTGGCTAACTTTATTGCTTTGCCAGCTAGATCCCGGTGATTTCACTAGGAGAGGGATAGACAACTGTTCGAAGTTGATTTTACTGGTGTTTGCAAAGCATTGAGAGATGAAAGAGTGTGAAGCACCAGAATCGAACAAGAATCTAGCACGAAACGAGTTCACAAGAAGTGTGCCCATTACAACCTCTAGAGATTCTTCTGCTCCCTGGGCCTTGACATGGTTCACTCTCACAGTTCTCAAGACAGACTTGTTCCTGTTGCGGGGTCTAGGCGAAGAAGTGTGTACCATCACATGATTGACATTAGAGATAGGTAGTGATGATAGCTTGTTCTGCGGGCACTTGTAAGAGTAGTGTCCTGGTAGACCGCACTTGAAGCATGTACTAGCAGAACGAGGAGCTGTTGGACTTGGCTGAGATGGAGCACCTCCTAAAGATACCACTGGGGTGGGAGGGCGGGCAAGAAATCCTGCCGGGCTTGGCAAGCAGATGGGCGGTGTTGGAGTGGTATATGGAACCCAAACTCTTCGTTTTTGTGGAGGCATGATAGCTTTTGAAAGATTAGCCCGTTCACGAGAGTGCTTACGAGATTCCTCAACCAACTTGCGCCCATGCTCTTCATTTAGAGCAATGTTGATGAGGTCCTCAAAATTCTTGGCCTTGACGTTGGTGAGAGCATACTTGAGTTCCGGGTTGAGACCCCTGCGGAACTTTGCCATCTTTCTCGCTTCCGTGGAGATTTCATCTCCAGCGTAGCGAGCCAGACGATTGAACTCTCTTTGGTATTCGAGAACGTCCAGATTGCCTTGTGTGAAAGAATAGAATTCCTCACGCATTCTCTCCATGAGCCCATCGGGAATGTGATGGCGCACGAAGGCTTGCTTGAAATCCTCCCATGTGATTGCCACACTAGGACCTCTCATTTCTTGGAAATTCTCCCACCAAGACATGGATTGTCCACGGAGAAGGTAGGTCACGTAAGGAACACGGTCCTCGTCAGCCACATGAGCTACCATAAGAGTACGGTTCATTTCACGGAGCCAGTCATCAGCATCCAATGGCTCGGAGGAGGTATCAAACGTGCGCGGATTGAGCTCAAGGAACTCCCGAATAGACACCCGGGTGTTGCCATTACTCCCAAGGTCTTGGTTCTGCTGTATCTGCTTTATAACTTGTGTCATCTGAGACAGCACTTTCCCCATCTCAGGTGGCAGTGTGGGTTCTTCGTCACCACTTTCCATCCTGAAGAGGATACCAAGATTAACACACTAACCGGATAACAAAATCCAATATTAGTGATTAAAATGATTACTTCAGACGGTAAGTCGACATCATAGAACAAGGATGGAGGTTAACAACGGATCAACAGCTAAGTTGTTACAACGGAAGAGAAGATTTATGAAGGACGATATCGGAGCAACAACTGGGAAACAGGAGACCACAAACACCTGAGGTACTACGGAGAAAAAAACCCATCCGGGCTTCTAAAGGATCAATATCTACTGCTTAAAGAATAGAGGATCTGCTTCCGGGGCTTACACGCCTCCGTTCTCAATCGTGAGTAGGCAACATGATAAATCATGTCACAACCACCTCTATTCCTATGGTCTAGTAGATATAACCATCCTCGAGAAACCAGGATACGGGAAAACCTAACTTGAAAGTTTAGATGAGAAGAGAAAACAACGTTGCACTTCCTTACCAGAAAAGGGAGGGTGGGTGGGGAAAGAAATAAAATGGCAGAATTCCTACTCTCACGTTTCATTTTTTCCTATATAGCTACAAAATAGTTTCTAGACTCAACTGCGACCAGTAAAAGGAATCCTACAGGCAGACATGCTCTGATACCATTTGTCGCACCCGGACTTCTAAAGGATACTCGCAGTTCCGTTGGACAGTAGTTGATTGGATTACGGGGCTTACCGGCACCCGCATCTCTTACGAGTAGGCCAACACACGTATGTGTGACAACCAACCCCTACTGTTCATCGTCTACGTAAAGCATCCCATAGAAATCAGGATACTACCATTGACGTACTTCATACCATACACACATGGTACGTCAACGGCATTTAACAGAATGATAGCACAACATATCTCTAAGACACAAATAAATAGAAATAAGTTGCGAATAGCTCTCACTAGAGCAGAGATAGCAAATACAATCATTCAGGGGACACATGTCCCAACAATTCATCATTACATCACAGCGGAAGCATCCAAAATGTCTGAGTACAGACAAGATCCAAATAGGCTTAAGAAGCCGGAAACGAAAAAGACGGAGCCCATCCACGAAGTCTCGGATCCTGCCCGGGTCCGCTATCTACTCGTCAACAGCTTCGTCATACTCCACGTAGTAGCCACCATGGGGATCCTCGGAATCGTAGTCTGCGGAAACCACAGCCCCAAAGGGGTCAGTACAACAACATACTGGCAAGCAAGACTCACAGTTCACCAAAGTGTAACCCGTCAACACCAAGCACAGATGCTTTGGGTTCAACGGAAGAAAGGGTGATACAAAGATGCGGCAGCTGGCTGCTCTAACCAACTACAGAGTTACTACCACTTCCGGCTAAACAGAAAGGAGATAAGATAGTGTATCATAACCACTAACAACTAACTCCAAACAAACCCATCCTGGATCTCGCCCCTTATCCGAAGAAGCAATCCGAGGATAACTCACACAGTTGGATTAATGATGGTTCAGGTTATTGTGTCAATAAACCTATTACTAGTCAAGTTATTATAGTTAGGTGTAAGTTGTCTGAGTACTTGTTAGCCAGTACTTTCACCAAGTCGTCACATAACCGTGGACAACACGGCTTCTCGAGAAGATTCATCCCTGCAGGGTGTGCTCCAGTACCCGTACACACTCAAGCCACCAACTAAAACTCGGGTTGGCTTGACACGACTCGAACCATCTCTACAGCATGTCCTAGGAGCCACGGAGCTATAAGGTCCCAGCCACGCAGCCGAATACTCAGCGCAAGTGTGCAAAACTCCCGCAGGACGCAACACCCCGGCAATACAGGCCTCGCCCTATATGTGTGCGTCATCATCATCAACAGTAACCATGGGAGCGACCCATTCATGCGTATGAGCCAAATGGAACACCCGAACTAAGTGTGGCTCTTCGGACAAACTGCGGATCAGATCAAAGCCGAGGGGGGTTCCATACCACCACCCGGATGCGGTGAGCACGCTCATCATGGATCAGTAGACAAGACCCTTTTCCTAATTAGGGTCGACACTAGCAGGCCTCAAAACCACGCCGGGCCTCCTGCCGGTGCCTTAACAGCAAGTTATTATTACCCACAACATTAACCGGTTGATTGTTTAACATCGAGCCCCAGAACATAATACAATATGATAACAGAAAGTAACTGACAACAGACTCGAGCAACAACAACCCTAAGCATGCTAGTAAGACACGACAACAACCAATGGGGTTATAGGTGTGGAGGTGAGGCTACATCAGGGTTAAGGATAACATGTGATAGGTTCGTACACAAGCAACGATTCATAGGGCTAGCAGAATAGACAACGGAAAGTATCGGTGTCCAATGTTGAAAAGAACACGATGGTTCATGTGAGTGAATACTTGCCTGCAAACTCAGCAGCCTGGTACTGAGCTAGATCCTCAGAAGGGGTGTCGTAAGTATCGTCTGTCTCAACGTCGTCGTCTATTCGAGAAGAATCAAACAAACAACGCAGAGAGACAAACAATCAATAACATGGCATAGTGCACAATCATGGGATGATGCATGACCATTTAATTGATGCACCAAAATAAGCTAGTTGACATGGTAACATATTTAAATGGACCCAAATACAATTTGGATTGCATATGGAAAAGGTCCATGAATTAAGGTTGAAATAATTGTTTTACAACTAAACAACATGTGAAAATGAATTAGCATGATGCATGGATGAGGAAAACAAAACGAAAACAACAATAGGAACAATTTGAATTAAGGTTTACCAGGTTTGGAATTTTAGTTATTAAGTTATGGAATTTTGGTTCCTTAAAGGTGTTACACAAGCATTTGTTGTTTTCATCAAGTTTAATTGTTCAAAATAGATAACAAAGTTCATATTTGGAAAGCACACAAAGTTTTAGGTGGATTACATATTTCAATTATTGAAAAAGGAATTGGAAAGAATTTATTATGAATTAATCAAGTTTAAACAAGGATTAATTGAATTTAATTCAAGTATGAATTTATTGGAATTTTTATTTGTTCAAAACATAAAATGAAATTCATATTTGGAAAGGTTATGTTTTTCTGGTTTGAAAACACATTTTATATGCTCAAAAAGAAATTAACTTGACCAAGTTATGAATTTAGTAAGTTTAAATGATTTAAACAAGGTTTAAATTATGTAACCAATTTTAATTATTCAAATCATGAAACAAATTTTATATTTGAAAAGGTGGTTCAAAATGGCATGGAAAACATATTTTATTTGTGTTATTTGGATTAATATTGAATTAGTTATGGAATTAAGCAAATGTGAAAAGAATTGTTTGAATTTGAAATTTGAAAACATTTGCAATAGTCAAAACAGAAAACAAATGGTTTAACTAGATAGAGAATTAAATTTGGTTCAGTATGCATATTTTATTTGCATTATTTGGAGTTGGCATTTAAAAGTTATTTGCATTTGGAGTTTAGGGACTAATCTGTAATAATTTGGACTGATATTAAAAGAAAAGATGGGCAGAAAGCTAACTGCACCCCGCAGCGACCTGCCCCAGCCACTGACAGCGGGGCCAGCGCCACCGTGGCGCCTAGGTGGCATGGCTGGGGGTCTACGTGGCCCCCAGGGCCACTGACGCGCGGGCCCAGCGTGGCGCGTGGAAGGGAAAAAAGGGGAGGCAAATTGCCTCCCGCGGGGTTCGAACCCGCGCCCCTGGGAGAGCGAGCGAGGCGCTGTGCCACTGCGGTAACTGATCGTGGCTTGACAGTAAGGGGTACGGGGGGATTTGGAAAAGGAGAGAAAAACAGATGGTTTTAGGGGTTAGAAAATTAGGAATTTTTTTTTATATTGATTAAGTATTGTAATAGAACAGGTACACCCTTTGGTTTTCAAAAAAAAATTGAATTTAGTTGCTGTTTGCAATTTGATTGAATTTTGAATGAATTTGAGATTAAGTGATTTATCAAAAGGAAACATTTAATTAGTTTTGGACCTTATAGTTTAATTGAAACAAAAGGATTAGAATTGTTTTTTAATTCTTATAAATTCAACATGGTTGCTGTTTTGGAAAATGTGATTTGAATTTTTGAATGGAATTTGAGTTAAATGAGTTATTAAATAAAATAACAAGTTAATAGTTCTATTTAAATAGAAACAACTAGCTGTTTTTAATTGAACTTTTTATTTTAAAATTGTAACATAACAAGTATGAACAATTTGATTTGGAAATTGGTTTGGAAAATCAAATGGAAAATAATGAAAACAAATGCAAACAAAAGGCAATGGTTATGATGACATGATGCAAAACAAAATGAAAACAAGAAGCAAACATTCTAGGGGTGTTTTCATAATTGGGATGTTACAATAACACACCACTCACCGACACTTACGGGCGCGGCAAAGCGCGCATAGACCTTCTAGTGCTAATTTAGATGGGAAATAATAGGATAAAAGAGCTAGCTTCTATGTTCGTGGGGAAGAATAGGACAAAGGTTTTTCAATCAAGTGCAACAGATTCACACAATGGGATAAAAACAAAAGAAGAAAGATGGATATGGACATTTACACAAATCGCATCACACACACCACACGCAGGCTCGGTTCCCCAACATGTGTGACATCGTTTTCTTTGGCGAATGGCATTATGCGCACATATTCTAACTAGACGGATTAGCGCGCTTCGCCGCGCCGTCTGTCTCACGTCCTTAATGGTGCGGTCAGTGAGATATGCATTCGCATTTTTGTATGAGTGTATCAAGTTGCCAGCAGTTTGTTTCTACGGTAGAATTGGATGGCAAGCCGTGGAGGGCATGGTCTACATGGATGAACTGCAGGCGCCGACGGTCTGTTTATGTTTGTGATTCGGTCGTCCGCCCAGCCTGCGGAAGCAAAAAAAAAACCTGGCAAAGCGAAGTTTGAGAAGTATCAGGCGGTCGCTGAAAAGCAGCATGCGGTCGTCAAGAATCAGCAGAAATATGGTTGCAGACTATGGGCGCTATATGGGTTTGGGATGGCTGAGACAGATGGGGACCTTGTCTATTTTCATCAGTTTATTAATGAAATTCAGTCATGTAAGTGCATTTCTTCATAAAGATTATACACAGCAGATTAACATTTTCCACATCAAGGGAGAAACAAACATCACTGCTTTCATAATATAATTGAGCAGCCGTTACTACAAAAAAAAATTGACAGCCTGATAGCTTTAAACACAGGTTGTTTGATTATTTGGTTAAGATACATAGTGAAAACATCCGGTGCAAATCCCCGGTGGAAATCCATGATACAAAAGCATGCATACACATTTCTTAGTCTGTACGACTATAATTTTTTACAGATTATGTAGCAGTTATCGGTTGTAAGAAAGAGAATAATTTCGTGAAACTGAGATTGGATTAGGT
>CM054058.1:382802555-382956999 GCA_028641055.1 Alopecurus myosuroides
CACTACTACGATACCCACAATCTCAGATGGTTCTCGTGCATATGCCTGAGGCGGTTTCCCTGTCCGGATCGCTCGATATGGTGCTAATATTTGGGCCTATTGCAGACGGGTACATGGGCCGGCTGGGAATCTCTTCTCCTCAGGTGGTTTTCAAACACGCTCGACTCCGATAGTTCGACAATCCGCGGTGCTTGTTCTAGCGGCCCGACTCCCCAAACTGGAGGCGGGTCAGTATTCTGGCCGGCTCCCGCATGTCCGGGGGACTACGAGAACGCGGATGGTCCGAATATTCTGAGACGGGCACGGAAATAAACCGCCTCCGTATGTGAAGTGGCGGTTCCATTTTAGAACCGGATCGTCATGTTTGGAGAGTCCAACTATGTTCGTATGGTTCATGCTCTCTCGAGAGCCGGTTATTGAGGACCGCCTCTAATATTCGGAAGAACTATTTGGGAAATTGTACGGATCTAGAGATGTAATATTCTTTGCCCGCACTTTCAGATGCGTCCAAATATTTGTAACTAAACATCATAAAGTACATGTATTGGCAATTTTCAGTTTACAACATTATTTAATAGTGGTTAAACCAAAATGTAAATGATTCAAAAGGCACCACAAAATAAGAGCCTAGTTTATGACATAACTTTATTAGTGCACAAGCACACACAGTTTTGGACTATCATCCTCCAACCTTTGAGCAAGCACCTTAGTAAGGAAGAACTCAGACATTTCCTAACAGAGTTCTCCTAACTTGTTGTTCGGAACTTCCTTGCCGTCGATCTGCGGAAGCTGTAGATAATGATTAGGGCTCTGGCCGTGATTATGACGAAGTATGAAAAATGTGAAGATGCTCGGATAAGGAAAATATAAGATGTAGCTTCGAATGCATCATTTTTGTACTGCCCAGCAAATCTTTACCTAATAATAAAGAGAGGAAGGCTTCTTCCGGTCCAACCTGGCATTTTACCGTTTTGCTCTTCCACCAAATAGCATATTACATACTATGCCACCGCAATTCAGAAAAACGATCCGTTTTAGAAAAGTCACCGCAGCCGCCTCTACGTTCTCCTTCTCCTCCACGCCAAATTTTGGTCCGTTCGTCAGAGTTGCTCTCGATCCGGACTCTCCTTTGGTGGAATCAATCCGGTGTTTCCTTTGTATGGAACCCCTCACATAAATATGCCTCCCGAGAACCTATGTCCAGGGCCGAGCAGAAGAACATGCATGATGGTGAGGCTCCTTCTAGGTCCCTCGCCGTCAGTGCCATTCCCGCTGCCGGAAGGGCAGCCACCTTATTAGTCCCTGAAAAAGTACCATATCAGCCTGTACTCAAGAAAAACTCACGAACAACCTACCTCAATAAATAAGAATATGAGCCACGACCCAGCGGGCCACTTCCCTGGCTAGATCGACACTGCGGCGTCCTAGCACTGGCCGGCCACCGCGGCTGCGCACTCCAGGAGCGCACCGCGGGCGCGGAGGAGGGACTCGAAATTTTCGGCCGTCCGCCCTTGCTGCTGGTCCATCCACGCATGCAGGTCACTTCCCCTCCTCCTTTATCTCTTCTCCCCATCTCCCTTCTAAGCGCCAACACATCCTACTCCCTCCCCCGTTAGTCCGCGACCATCTCCCCAGGATCGACAGCGCCGTGGGGGCTCTCTGTATCCTCGCAGCCCAGGATTGTGTTCCAGGTCCGAGGATGGAGAGCGGAGGCAATGCTGATTGTACCTCAATTTGGGTCACCTCCAACCAAATCTAAGTTTCCCCTTTGTGTTTTCATGTTTGTTCTGTGTCAGACACAAGGAGAGATGCAGGCTTGGTCCTGTTGTGCCAATGAAGTAAGACGATTGCAAGTAAGAGCCAACATCGCTGCCGTTCTAGCTCGTCAGGCCCATGGAGCCTTGGATCCAGGACGCATCAACCGGTAAGAGGATTTCCTTCTCTTTTTTTGTATTATATACACTGGACTTTTCAGAGGTTGTTAGCCGTGAGTTGTTGACTTTGTGACTGTTCTCTATATACCTGAAATCTTTAGAAAAGTAGGAAGTGGTGCAAACAACGGATGAGGCAGACTCAGTTTTAATTATCCTAATTCAACCTCAGGAATTGAGATGTGGACAACTGGTGAGTTTAGGAGTTAGTGACAACTTGTTTACTCTGATCATTTGTCCTGTCAAACAATAAGATGAGAATCTTAGTTTAAGAAGTTACTTAGGTCTCTTATTTTACTTTAATGATAAGCGACTATCACATGTTGCTGCTATTAGCTGAACTGACTGCTCAATTAAAGCCATAAGTTTGATGGAAATGATGGGATGTGTCGTTTATATACCATGCATAATGAGGTTGGCACCATAGACTTTCAAATCTGAGGTTTGATCTGAAGATTCAAGTAATGAATGAAAGTGTCCTTATGTGTATGAGCTGTGATATACTAAGCGCATAGTCAATGTAAGAAAACAACCGTACTTTATTATTGCGCCGGGGCTCTGCCGGGTTGCTGGTCGTCGCCGGCGCATCGTGCGTGGTAGCCCTCTATCGCCTGCCCCTCCCCCGTGGAATTCGCCGCCCACCTCCTGCTCCGGCGCCTAGGCCGACCATCAGAGAAAACAGTGCCACTGGAAATGACTCAAAATCGTTCTTGCGCTGCACCTCCGGGCGAGCTGCACTGCAGGCTGCTGATTCTGGTGTTGTGGTTTGACATTAGTAGCACTGTAATTGCATATTATGCGACCATCTATTGTTAATACCCGTTTCAGTTTTGAATCAACTGATTATTCATCTTCAGAAACGTATGCTCTGGTATCTTGGAGAACGGATAATTTGAGTCTTGGGTCTACTCATTTCATCGTACTGGTTGATTTTGCTTCAGCAGTGAGTTGGATAAAGTATTTTGTAGAATTTACATCTCCAATAACCTCATGTATGTTTATTGTTAAGCGCTCAAAGCTGACAAGAAAATACAGAAATTCAGATAACTTCCTCAGATATTTGTACGAAATTTAGTTATACCTACTACGACTACGAGTATAAGAATTAAGAATGCAAGTTCCCGGTGAAAGAGATATCGTTTATGACCTGCTGCTCTAGCCTAGGACGAGCTGCTCAGCTGGGCGGCATTGAATGCTGAGAGGTATTTCTTGGGTCAACCTTTCCAATTTTATTTTGCCTATATTTTTGCACGACTATTTGATTCAGATATCACTGTTCTTACCCAGGGTGAAGATAGAACTTGTACTTCAACACAGGTGAGTATATCAAGCTAAAAAAGGTATGGTGAATAAATTGATCTCCACAATTTTGGCAAAGTATTAGTTATATGAAAGGTGGGGCAGACTGCTAAGAAAATGTGGTATGACACTGATAGCTGTGACCGTACAATAAAGAATAGCTATATACAACTATCACTTATGTTACAAAGTGAGTCGTCAATGATCCAAACGAAATTCTTCAATGCACTATGCACGCATTGTTCAGTAAAAATGAACTTGGCACGTTACCATCTTGATGCTTATAAATGATCTCTACTCTCTAATATCGACGAGTTGATTCACTTTTCGAATATCCATTACTTCCACTCTAGACCTTTGGCATGTAACTTTGAGTAATGAAGTGATCCCCTTTCCATTCAACCTCTTCTTATATATTTTTCCTTCAATAATCTTGTAGGCATGCTCGCGCCGAGCTCCTGCCCCGCGCGTGTCGTCGAAGCACCCATCCGTGATGAACTGTTGGAACTCGGACACCCCGGAGCTGTACCCTGACTGCATCGCCCCAATGGCCATCCACCTTCTCTTCACTGCTCTTTTTCTACTCACTGTGCCTATAGGTTACTGGATGATTAATTGTTTCTCGACCATGCATGACTTATGTATAAAAGCTAGGAAGTTGCTCCAGCCAGAGAATTTTATCCTTGGATTACTTATTTTTCAAAAAAAAAAACTATCTGATTGATAAAATCTTACTTCTCTTCTGCAATCCGTCGACATTAGTATATATTTTGAAAACGTGCAGTCCTGTCATCTTTCTCTGTTGTTGGGTACAGTCAAATTAAGATTTCGTCTTCGTTCTGGAGAAAAAAAAATTCCGAACAATTGTTTGTCTGTCCGAACAAACTATATCATGTATAGAAAATCTCAGTTAGCCTGGAAGCATCGTGCAGCATATCTAGATTGAGGGGGTTGAATGCAGCTTCCTTCTAACTGCAGCAGTGTAATAGAATCCTTGCTTGCTTCCTCCGTGGATTGCTAACATCTTAGTGATCTTTGTACACTAATTTTTCTGTTTGCTAATTTTTCGGTGAATTGCTTTTTTTAATATTTCAGTCTGGTGTCAAGACAGTAGCATTTGTTGATGAAAGTGTTAATCTCATTTATTCTGGAAGCGATAATAATCAGTGCAAGGTAGCTCATTTTTACAAACTATTATCATGTCAGACCATATATGATTGAATTGCTTTCAGAAATATGAAGTGTGAAGTCTTTTCATTTTGCAACTTCCAGAAATACTGAGCACGCTGCTTCTAGATGTTTTTTGTCCCGTGGAGTGACAGTGGCAGGTCATGATATCGGAAAAGAAAGAATGAAATGTAAAAAAAAACAGATGTCGCGTTGGCTAATTTTCTATAGCATTTTTACGACCCTTTTGGTACATGAAAGATAAGAATTGTGCAAGTGCATAAATAAAATGAGATAATTCAGTGTGTTTGTCAATACTCAAAAAATAGATGAACCCCTTTTTGACGGCACAGCTGCCCTGGTGCGCAATCCCCAAATGAAATAAGTATCAAACTAAATTAGTTTTTCTTATACGCTCCCCACTATCGTTGGACCGACTACGAGGTGACGACCATGGTGATCAAGCGGTCACTAAGGAGGTTGTGGCACACACGCACCATGGTATAGCCGCAACCCGGGAACAAAGTACATACGGAATTTTTTCTCTCCCGCTGCAACGCACGTGTCGTGGTGGTGTCACGACAGATGCCATAGGATGGCTAAAGATGTGGGGACGAAGGACGCTGGAGGCGCTCGGGGAGGGATCACGCGACGAGTAGACGCGTGAAGGATGAAACTAGCACTGCAAACAACACGATCTACCCAGGTTCAGGGCCCTCGTGAGGAGGTAAAACCCCTACTCCTGCCTTTCTTTCTGTATTCTGATGTCTCACCGAGTAGCCACAGTACAATGTTCTTGCTACCGAGTAGCTTCTCTTCTCTCTACGGGAAGAACTAGGTCAAGAATCTCTACGTAGTGGTCGCTCTAGGTCCGCATCCGCAGGATCCCTCGCGCAGGAGGCGGCGGAGCACCTTATATACTCGGTGCCCAGCCGGATACAGCCAAATACAAATAAGTGTCGACATTGTGTACACACCGTCCTTCTTCCGAGTTCCCGCTGACAGCTTTGGCTTCTAAGCTTGTCCTGGTGCGGAAAGTCGTTGGACAAAACCAAGTGTTCAGTCTGTTATCACTGTGGCGAACAAAGAGTAGGTCCCCCTATCATGCGACGCCCTGCTGACACACTGTCGCTGTCAGGCACGCCGTCCCCAGATGAATAGTGCCGTGAACAGTACCAAGTACGGACCCGGGATTCGCGGGATTCGGTGTCATAACGGCTCCTTTGACTTCTGGCCCGAGTAGGTTCCCGCCATTTCTACTCGGACCAGCTCTTCTATTCAGAAGAGCATAACTCTCTTGATTCATTCTTCTGGCTGTCTAGGTGTGAGACCGGGTAGCAGTCGACCGGGTAGCGAGTACCAGGTAGCGGGCTACTCGGCCAAACACCCCTTCTGATCTTGCCTTTAGCACTTGCCTTTACCCTACTCGGGGGTAACCCCCCGACAGCAGTCCCCGAAGCTGGTAGAGCCCTGTGAATTCGTTCACTGGGCCCTGCCAGCTTAAAAATCAACCTTGAAAGTCTTGCCCTTGAGCTTTGAGATACCGAGTGAAAACCTCCGAGTAGCCCTTGGTCTTGTTTCCTTTCTTCCGAGTAGGGCCACCTCTCTTCTCTGTGTCCGAGTAAAATGACTTGGCGAAATCTCGAAACAGAATCTCTGCGTGTCAGAGCACAATCCGGCTTTCCGCACTGCAACTGGGCACGTGTCACTCGGACACGACTTGGACGCCTCGGTGCCTGGTAACTGACAGGCCACGCGCCCAGTTTTCACGGGGTGGGCCCACCAGCTCGTAACGTCCCATCACGCGCAGTAATCGCCCACGATCTCGTCGTGGGATCTAATGCGGCCGTTACGCGCGCGTTCTGCGCTGTGTGCGTTTCTAACCGGCCCACAGACCCCACGCCACACGATTACTGCCACGATCGATCCCACTTCCTCGACTCGTAACGGTAACTCGAGGAGCAGTATAAATACCCCCTCGGTAACTCCTTCTTCTTCTTCCGCTCGCAATTCCCCCCTGCCTTCTCGTTTCTCCGCCGCCGCAGATCTCCTCGCCGCCGCGCACTTCACTGCGCCGCCGCGAGTTCATTCACTCCACCAAATCCTTCAATTCTTTCCCAATCTCCTCCTTGCTGCCATGGCTCGCGACGACAATGCTCGCGCCGGCTGGGCCGGCTCCGAGGTCACCGCCGAAGACTGCCAGTGGCTCGTGAACACCCGGAGGGTTCCTCCCGGTGTTCGCTGCCGGCAGCCTGACGGCGAGCTCGTTCCGGCTCCGGAAGAGGGAGAGCACGTCGTCTTCCTCGCGCACTTCGCGCGAGGATTCGGGCTTCCAGCGTCGAACTTCCTCCGCTCGTTCCTCGACCACTACGGCCTTCAGATGCACCACCTTCCTCCCAACGCTGTCGTCTTCCTCTCCTACCACGCTGTGGTGTGCGAAGCCTTCCTCGGCGTTCGCCCCACGACGGAGACGTGGTCCAGGTACTTCTTCTTTCGCCAACAGAGCAAGGGCAAGAAGGACGGCGCGGACACCAGCAGCCGGATAACGGAGACCGGCAGCGCCATGATGGTGAAGCGCCCTGGAACCAACCATCCGCGCATCAAGGGATTGGACTCCGTCCGTAAGTGGCAGAGGACGTTCCTATACGTGAAGAACATGCCCGCCAAGAAAGGAGCCAAGGTGGAGGACAGAATCAATCTGCCCCGTTGGAGCAACCGAGCTCCTACCGGGCAGAACTGGAAGACCAAGCCGTCCGTCGACAGGAACCTGACGCAGATGGAGGAGCGCCTTGCCCATCTGATCGGAGAGGGGCTCAAGAGCGACGATCCAGTTGCCTGCTGGATCTCTAAGCGGGCGCGCCCACCCATGTGCTACATGGGCGGCCCCCGCGATTGTACTCGGACAACCACGTTCGAGCTCAGCAACGCGGACGTCGCCCCTCATGCGCGGTCCATCCTGACCACCGGCCTCAGAGACAATTGGCAGTACGGCTTCATCCCATACAGCCGTACGAAGCCGATTGAACGGGTATGTACCTCTTACTCTGCTTCTTGCATACGTAATCCGAGTAGATAGCCTTCTCTCCTTGCTGCGACTAGCATTTGCACTCTGCGCCGAATAGGGCGCTTAACGGAACTGCTCAGGCTTAGTGTGCTTGGTATTTGCACGCCTTGTCGGGTAGCACACTTAGGAGAATTGCTTAGGCTTAATGTGCTTGGTGTTTGCACGCCTTGCCGAGTAGGACACTTAGGAGAATTGCTTAGGCTTAATGTGCTTGGTGTTTGCACGCCTTGCCGAGTAGGACACTTAGCAAGTTTCCCTAGGCTTAGTGTGCTTCGTGTTTGCACGCCTAGTCGGGTAGGGTGCCTTTGTGCTACTCGACTAACTTGTGATGTCTCTCTATTCTTCAGGTCCTTGATCGCCAGCTCGCTGAGAGCATGGAGCGCTTCGAGGACAACTGGTCGGAGGACCGAGAGGAGGACGACGAGGTCTCCTTCGAGACCGCGGACAGGCTCAACCTCCCCCATGCCGCTCAGACGGAGAAGCATCACGTAGATGCGTCCGTCCGTGATTGGTCCGAGGACGAAGACGAAGGTAATTGAGCTCATCTTGTCTGGTCTCAAGCCGCGCTACCCAATTTCCTCTTGCTTCTGAGCCGTTTTTCTTCTTCCGAACTTCACAGGCGGCGCTGATGCTGAAGAGGAAGACGAGGAGGAAAACGAGGAAGCCCTTGTCGTCAAGCCGCTCTCGATCGCTGCTCCTCTTACCCGCAAACGGACGGGTAGCGGTGCTCAGGAGCCCCCCGCCAAGAAGAAGAAGGCGGCCGGAAAGACGACCAAGAAGACCGTGACAAGAGGAGGACGAACAATCCCTACCCGTAAAGGGTAAGCACTTTCTCCTTAGTTATGCGCCTTTGCTGCCGCAAATTCCCAATTCTCTTACTTCGTTGCTTCTTCTCGATTTCCTCTGTCCTTCTCTTTTTTCTGAACATGTTTCTTTCTTCAGAGCCCCCTTGAATGCTGACGCCGCTCTCGCGCCCACCAAGACTAAGAAGAAATCCGCCATTGACGTCGATAATCTCATCGACCTCGACGACGAGACTGAAGCCGCAGCGCAGGCCGGAGCGCGTGCGTCCTCTCCCGTTAAAGGGGACGACTCCGATGACGCTCGATACATGGACAGCGACGCCCATGACGCCGAGCAGGAGCAGCAGGCCCGCGCAGATCAAGAAGCGCGGGACGCTGATCGCGACGCAAGGCCACCTTCTCCTCCGGCCGCCACGGCCGAGGAGAACCTAGATCAAGACCCCGAGAAGCATGATGACGATGCCGCCCTTGAGCGGCAAGAGGAGGACCAAGAGCAGCCAGCGACAAGGGCTGCTGAGCAAGACGACCCCGCGGCCCAGCCGCGGGTAGAAGGACAAGACGCCACACAGCAAGACCCCGCTGCCGGGCAGCGGGTTGAGACAATTGATGAGACGGAGCAATATCCTCTGAGCGACGCGCAACCAGACGCCGCGCAGGGTAGCGCTCAGCCGGATGCTGCGCCGGATAGCGCGCCCTTGGCGCCGCCTACCCAGCAGGGTACTTCCTCCAGCGCGCCAACCTCCCCATCAATGAAGAAAACCAGGGCAACATCCAGCCCTCCTGCCCAGCAGCTTATCAAGAAGATCAAACAGGAAGCCGTTGACAAGAATGCCGCCGAGAAGAAGGCTGCCGAGAAGCAAACCTCTGGGACCCAGGCCGCCGAGAAGCCAGCTGGCCAGTCAGAGGGCGCTGTTCGCAGGAATCCCTCGCGTAGCGGTACGCGTGGTGCTGCCACGATGCCGCCGCCAAGACCAACTGCCAAGCCCGGCCAGCTCACCATCCGTGAACCTGAAGCGGCTGCTGATACCGCCGCAGGGTCCAACTTCCCGGATCCACCCACCTTCCCACCTTATATGGTGAAGGTGAGCCAGCAGCACAGCATCCCATTGACCCCAGTCGAGAAGATGCTCGCTATCAGGAGGGGCAAACAGGCTACGCCGGTGGACTCCAAGCCTCCAGCCAGGAACAAGGACCGATCCGTCTCGATCCACTCGCGCGAGGTTGCGGAAACTGAGGTAACATCCACGGGCCTCGAGCAAATATTCTACCGGGTTGGATTTATCGATGCTGAGTGGGACAGCGACGTCCTCGGCAACACGAACTGGCACGGCACATCTCTGGGCGATCTGGACCACATGCGCGTTGACTGGAACAAGGCAGACATGGGTTATAAACCCATGACTATTGCGTCCAACACCAGCACACTCGCCGCCAAGCTCTTCGTCCATCGCAAGGCCGCGGAGGATATTGAACAGACTTATTCGGTAAGCTTTGCTCATCCGTTCTGAGTTGCATTTTCTTTCTCTTCTATTCTACTGCTTCTTCTTATCCATCCCCCAGTCCCCGAGATTCTGGCCGAGTAGGCGGGTACTCAACCGAGTTGCCGCCTTCTCGGGTTGAATCTTCACGACTTTTTCTGATTCCTTTTCTTTCTTCTTCTCAGAATTGCCTTCTGAAAAGAACCAACATGTACCGGCGACTGCTATGGAACCACAACATTGCTAGGAGGCGCCTCGAGGCCCTGGAAAAGGAGCTCAAGTCTGCTGAGGCATCGGATAAGGAGGTCATGGACAGCGCCCTCAAGCTTTCCGAGATCGAGAGTGAGCTTTTAGCTACGCGGTTCCCGCGTTTTATGTTTACGCCCGCTGTTGCTTTCTGCTCTGACCAACTCCTTTCTGCAGGCAAGTTTAAGACCCTGGCCGAGGAGCACTCCAACTGCCGCGCCTTCGTCGAGAGCGGCCAAACCACAATCAAGAGGCTGGAAGGTGAGTTGGTGTTCTTCTCGGCTTGTTTTCTTGCTTTCATCTTTGCTACTCTGCTAATCGTGCTTTGCTTTTCACAGAAGATCATAAGAAATTTGTCGAAGAGCATCTCGACTGCCTCAAGCCTGCTGAGGTGCAGGCGCAGATTGCAAGCCTTGAGGCGGAATTCAAGAAAAGGCACCTCGACGAGTTGAAACCACTGCAGGCCCAGGTGCGAACTGCTCTCCAGAAAGCCACTGATCTAGCTATCGAGAGAGACAACACGGTGGCCGAGAATAAAAAAGCCGAAACAGCAGCCACAACCAAGGAAAAGGCTCTCGAGCTGGAATGCAAGACGCTGAAGGAGAGCAACTCGGATCTTATGCTCCAGCTGGCGCAGTTCCGGAAGATAGAGGAGAAGCATGTTGCTGACGAGGAGTCTTGGAAGAAAAAGCTGCAGGCACTACTCTACGACCTGAACAGTAAGTGCTTGCTTCTCCGCCCTTCTCTTGTTTCTTGCGCTTTTCCGCTGCTCGGTTTATTTTTCTACTCGGCTTCTGTTCCTGATCTTCTCCATAGCTTTTTCAGAAGTCTTCCCCGACCTCGAGACATCTTGTAAGCCTGCCTTGGCGAAGGCCCGAGCAGCTCGCATTGAGAAGGGCGAACCCATGGACACCAAGGCAGAGATCGAAGATAGCATCACGGTCATGCAGGGGCAGCTTCAGCGCTTAAGTGGTGTGGGCACCGATCTGGTACGCACCGCCTTCAAGCTCCATGAGGTGTTCTGGCCTAAAGACTCCGCGCCAAAAACTATCCGCGGACTTGCCGTGAAGCTCAATGGTGTGAAGGCCGAGCTGAAGAAATGGAGGGCGTCCGGAGCTCGGGCAGGCGCTGATATGATGCTGCTCTTCATCACTAGCTGGTATGAGAACCTCGACTTGCAGGTGGTCCGCGAGATGCGTGAGGACTCCAAGTGGGAGACGGATTCCGATTGCGTGGCTCTCCGCCAGGCCGTCGCGTACGATGTCGCCCAGTATGCAAGCACCGCACGCTTCATCGACGGTCTCACCGAGCCTGACACCGAGGTGGACGAAGGCGATGATGACGACGGTGATGAAGACGAGGACTCCACCGAGTCTGACCTGGGCAGCTTCGAGAGTGATCGCTACAAGGCCGGGAAGGGGAAGGCCGCGATCGTCGCGGACAGCGAGGAGGAGGCCGAGAGCGTGGATATGGTGATCGACACCGCGGCCCTCGAGTTCGGCACCTCCTCAGGTGCGGCTCTCGACGACACGACGCGACTCCTCGCTCAGACTGCGGCCTCCACCTCGGTGGCCACTGCCACTTCCGAGCAGGCTGCTACTGAGCCGGATGCTGATGCCGCGAAGACTGACGCCGCCAGCTCGGAGGCTGATGCTGCCAAGACCAGCGCTGAAGCTGAAGCCGCCAAGGCCAACACTGACGCTGAAGCCGCCAAGGCCAGCGCCGAGAACACGGCTGCTTCTACTTGATCACTTCCTGCAACTTATTCTCTAAACTTTTATCAGATCCCCGGGATGCCGGGTGCAGATGTATCGAAACAATTATCCTTGTCGTTTGCTACTAAGTTTTATTCACCTTTGCTATTTAACTTAGTCAATTTGAGCAACTTTGGCTCGAATGCCGAGTTGCGTTATCATGCGAGTCCCCGAGTTGCATTTCTTATCGCTCTTCCTTTTTATCTCAGCTCTTACCCGCAACTTGTTGCTTTTTTGGTATTCGAGTCACAAGAATTCAAAGTTGGAGTTGCAAATACTTAGCCACTTAGAAATACTCATAGTAACGCAACCCACCACTTAGCCGAGAAGGAGTTAACAAGAAACAACAGTAAAAGACATCCTACTCGGTTCCTGCACTTTTTCTTTCCTTAGTATTTTTTCTTGTGCTCATTGACCTTTTGCTTGTTCTCTTGCTTGCCATGAAGCCGGGTTTCGGACAGCAGCAGAGTCGAAGAGTTGGCATGTAGGTTTAAACACAGTACTAGATGTACTCGTGAAATTTTAAGCAGAGCAACCGAGTGGACAAAAGTAAAGCCGGGTAGGAACACACAGAGCAAGTTTAGGCGAGGGCAGTCCCCGAGTTCAATTTCAGATTGCAGAATAGACTTTCAACTCGGATAAGAGGGTACATACACATCTTTGCTCACGAATGAAAGCGACGAAGTAGGGCTACATTCCAAGGGCGCTTGGATTCCTCTCCAGCTTTATCTGCCCTGTTCTCCTGTGATGGACGCATGTACACGAGATAATAGGCATCATTGTGCAGCGCTTTGCTCACAATGAAGGGCCCTTCCCATGGAGGAGACAATTTGTGCATCCCAGCTGTGCGTTGCACAAGCCTGAGGACCATGTCTCCTTCTCGGAAAACCCTTGGGTTCACCTTTCGGCTATGATAACGCCGCAGGCTTTGCTGGTAGACAACCGAACGTGAGAGAGTGAGCTCTCTTGCTTCTTCGAGCAGGTCAACGTCGTCTTCTCGAGCTTCTCTCGCCTCTACCTCAGTGTAGAGGGTTACTCGAGGGGAGTCATGCTCTAAGTCTATTGGCAACACGGCCTCAGCCCCGTATACCAAGAAGAATGGCGTGTAGCCGGTTGACCTGTTAGGGGTAGTCCTTAGACTCCACAACACCGCTGGCAACTCGTCTAACCAACACCCAGGTGTTTTCAGCAGCGGCTTAATCAGCCTTGGCTTTATGCCTGCCAGCACCATGCAGTTTGCTCTTTCCACTTGCCCATTGGAGGCGGGATGCGCAACAGACGCAACATCTAGTCGGATGTGCTTATCTCTGCAGAACCGCACCATTGCCCCCTCTGCGAAATTTGTGCCGTTGTCGGTGATGATGCTGTGCGGGTAGCCGTATCTCGGGATCACATCCTTTAAGAATCTCACGGCTGTAGCTCCATCGCACTTCCGAATAGGCTTCACTTAAATCCACTTGGTGAACTTGTCCACCATGACCAAGATGTGTGTCATGTTGCCTTTAGCCGGCTTGAAGGGGCCAACCATATCCAGGCACCATACGGCAAACGGCCATGTGATAGGAATTGTCTTCAACTCGGAAGCAGGCATGTGAATCTTACTCGCGAACATCTGGCAGCCATTGCACTTCCTCACGATGTCTTCAGCTTGCTGCAGAGCTGTGAGCCAGTAGAAGCCATGCCGAAAAGCTTTCTTGACCAATGCCCGAGAAGAGGCGTGGTGCCCGCATTCTCCTTGGTGTATTTCCAACAGAATTTCTCCTCCTTCTTCTGGGTCCACACAACGTTGCAGCACGCCGGTGGCACTTCTTTTGTGCAGCACATCTCTGAATATAGTGTAGCCCTTGGATCTTCTCTGAATCTGCCTTGCGGCCACCTCGTCTTCTGGCAGAGTACCGTCCTTTAGAAAGGATAATATGGGCATGGCCCAACTCGGTGTCTCCCGTGTGGGAAACACTGGTTCGTCCACTTCCATTGGGACAGGCATCTCTGGCTGCTCTTTAGGGTTGGGAGCACTTCTCTGAAGCCCTGAACGATTGGCGAGGACCTCCTCAATGAATGCGACAGTCCCCGGGTTAAGGACAGCAGTCCCCGAGTATGGAATGGCAGTCCCCGAGTACGGAATGGCAGTCCCCGAGTACGGAACGGCAGTCCCCGAGTAAGGAGCGGCAGTCCCCGAGTAAGGAGCGGCAGTCCCCGAGTAGGGAGCGGCAGTCCCCGGGTTCTCTGTTGCATTCTCCCAGTCAATCTCCATTGGAACGGATTCTTCACTTGGCAGAAAAGGAACAAATATGGATTCCGAGTTGGGGGATGGCTTGATGGATGGCTTCCTCAAGTGCTCCAAGGCGACCCCCGCCGGGATGGATTGCCGAGAAGATCCCAACTTGGACAGCTCGTCTGCCGCTTCGTTCTCTGCTCGGTGAATGTGCTGGAACTCGCAGCCTTCGAAGAATCCAGTCATAGACTGTACCAGGAAGCGATATGATGCCATGTTGGCATCTAGAGCATCCCAAGTGCCAGAGACTTGCTGCACCACCAGATCTGAATCGCCATAGCATATAATGCGCTGCACGCCAACCTCCTTGGCTACTCGCAAGCCGTGCACCACTGCCTCATATTCTGCTACGTTGTTGGACGCCTTGAAGTGAATTTGCAGTACGTACTTGAGTTGATCTCGCTTGGGTGACGTAAGCACTACGCCAGCACCAAGGCCTTCCTTCACCTTCGAGCCATCAAAGTGCATCTTCCAGTAATTGGAAACTGGAGCAGGAGGTTCATACTGCACCTCGGCCCAATCCACCAGAAACTCTGCCAGGATTTGAGACTTGATGGCTTCTCTTCTCGCATACGCGGGGGCGTACGCGGCTAGCTCAATCGCCCACTTGGCTACTCGACCACTCGCCTCCTTGTTACCCATGATATCCGAGATGGGAGTAGAGCTCACAACCGTGATAGGATGCTCTTGGAAGTAATGCTTTAGCTTCTTGGCGCCCAGGTACACGCCATATGTCATCTTCTGGTAATGCGGGTAGTTCTGCTTGGAGCTGGATAGCACTTCGCTGAGGTAGTACACTGGACGCTGCACACTCTTGCCTTCTTCTTCTCGCTCCACCACAATCACCACACTGACTACTCGGTTAGTAGCAGCGATGTACAGCAGCATTGGCTCGTTGGGTAGCGGACTAGCCAAGATGGGAGCGCTAGCCAGCATTGCCTTCAGCTCGTTGAATGCCACGTCCGCTTGCGGAGTCCAGACAAACTTGTCACTTTTCTTCATCAGCTGGTACAGAGGCAGGGCCTTCTCGCCCATTCGGCCCAGGAAGCGGCTCAGAGATGCCAAGCAACCAGTGAATTTTTGCACATCCTTCAGGGATCTTGGCAAAGACATGCTCTCAATAGCTTTTATCTTTGAAGGATTGGCTTCAATGCCTCGACTAGATACCAGGAAGCCGAGTAGCTTGCCAGCCGGGACACCAAAGGTGCATTTACTCGGGTTCAGCTTCATTTTATACTTGCGCAGGTTGGCAAAGGTTTCCTCCAGGTCGGCAAGCAGAGTATGTGTTTTATTCGTTTTGATGACAATGTCATCTACGTACACCTGCACATTCTTGCCGAGCTGATCGTGCAAGCATTTCTGCATGCACCGCTGATAAGTAGCACCCACATTCCGCAACCCGAAACACATGACACGATAGCAATAAGCCCCGTACGGGGTAATGAAAGCAGTCTTTATTTGATCAGGAGGATTGAGAGCTATCTGGTGGAAACCAGAGTAGGCATCTATGAAAGACAGCAGTTCACAACCAGCGGTGGAATCGATCACCTGATCGATGCGAGGTAGCGGGAAGGGATCCTTGGGGCATGCCTTGTTCAAGTCGGTGTAGTCGACACACATGCGCCATGCGGTAGCAGCCTTGGGATCCCCCTTCTTCTTCTCGACCATGACCGGGTTGGCTAGCCAATCCGGATGCAGCACCTCCATGATGAAATTGCTTATCAGCAATTTGGTGATCTGGTCACCAATGGCCTTCCTTCTCTCATCTCCGAAGCGGCGCATAGCCTGCTTCACTGGCTTGGCGTCAGGACGCACATGTAACGAGTGCTCAACCAACTCCCTCGGGACTCCTGGTAAATCTTCATTGGACCAGGCGAACACGTCCCGATTCTCACGGAGGAAGTGGATGAGCTCGCTTTCCTATTTCTCCGCCAACCCGGAGCCAATGATGGCTACGCGGTCGGGGAATTTGGGGTCGACCTGGACCTTCTTTGTCTCTTGAGACGCCTGGAACGCGGTCCCGTGCTGGGTACTCGGCACGCCCTGCGCACCAGTTTGCACGGATTGCGCCATAGCCACCACCTCGTACATCTTTTTCTTCTCGGCAGCAATCACCATGGACTCCGCCAGCTGAGAACCAGCAGAGGCACACTCCATGGACTTCTTGTAATCACCAGAGATGGTAATCACACCATTGGGACCAGGGATCTTCATCTTCAGATATGCCGTGTGGGTAGAGGCCATGAACTTGCTCAGAGCAGGCCTGCCGAGTAGAGCGTGATAGGGGCTCTGATGATCAACCACCTCGAACTGCAGGTGCTATGTGCGGCAGTTCTCCCTTGTGCCGAATAGCACGTCTATCCACACTCGACCAATCGGGTTGCACGAGACTCCCGGCACAATGCCATGGAAGGTGGTCTTGCTAGGTAGCAGCATGTTCTCGGCCAGCCCAAGCTTCTCGAGTGTGTCCTTGTACACAATGTTGATGCTGCTGCCGTTGTCGATTAGCACTTTGCTGAACCTCACATTCTTCTCGGGACCCAAGAAGGTGGGATCCACCACCAAGGCGTAGCTACCCAGGTTGGGCATCACCTTGGGATGATCTACTCGGGACCACTTGATCTCTTGGTTGCACCAATGCATATAGTGAGGAACTGCGGGGATCACGGCATTGACCTCCATGGCACGCCTGTGCTGTGACTGCTTGTCGACTGGCTCAGACGTGAAGATCATGTAGCTCTCATGGTGCTCTTGGTACTGGTTGCGGCCTCCGCCCTCATTGTTGCCGTTGTTGTTGCCCTGGTAGTTGTTGTTGCCTCTGTTGTTGTTGCAGTTGTAGTTGTTGTTGTTGTTGCGGTAGCCCTCATTGTTGAAGTGACGGTTGGCTCCTAAAGCCACTTGATTCACGTTTTCTCTTCTCGGAAACACTAGCGGCCGAGCTGCGGGTGCGCGAGCAGGCTGCACATTGGCATTTGCAGCTGGCAGAGGAGGAGGAGGAGGCAACCCTTCATTCCGGATCAGATCCCACCATTCGCACTGTCGGGTAGTGTGGTTAGCAGGCCTTGAGGGGTGCTGAGTGTGGAAACTGCATGGGCCATCCTTCATGTCGTCAAAGACAAACTTCCTCGTCTGCTCCGAGTTGCCGCTTCCCGACTGAGGAGCACGGAATGGTTTCTTGTTGCCTTGGCCCTGGTTCTGGTTCTGCCCGTAGGCTCCAGCAGGTTTCTGCCTTTGGCTACCCCCAGCTCCAACAGCCACTGCGTTCACCTCCTCAGGGTCGTACCGAACATCTATTCGGTCACCCCTGCGCTTGTTGCGGAACTCGTTGCGCTTGTTGCTGTTGAAGTTTCTTCTCGGCTCGGAGGAATCCATCAGAGGCTGGGTAGGATCTCCGAGTGCGTACTGATCTGCAATCTTGATGGTCTCCGCCAGAGTGTTTGGCATCTCCCTCTGCAACCTTTGCCACAGCATACTGCCATGTCTGCAACCCTGCGCAAACCAAGTGATGGCCTGGGCTTCATTCACACCTTCACAGGTGTTCCTCAATGTGCTCCACCGAGTAAGGTACTCGCGATCCATCTCGTCTTCTCGCTGCCTGCAAGCGGACAGCTGCTGTGGCCTATTCGGCCTCTTGTAGGTGCTGGTGAAGTTGCTGACGAAAGCATCCGATAAATCCAGCCAGCAATTTATGCTGTGCTTGGGCAAGTTGTTGAGCCAAGTGCGAGCTGGACCCTCTAGCATCTGCGGGACGTACCGCACTGCCCATCTCCTGTTGCCGCCCGCGATGTGGACCGCGGTGACATAGTCATTGAGCCAATCTTCCGGCTTGGTGCTGCCGTTGTAGCTCTTGGTACCCCTTGCAAGCTGGAAGTTCTTCACGGACGGCTCGTTCATGATGCGCGGGCCAAAGCACTCGGGGCCAGGAGGACCCGTGTTCTCAAGCCGCGCCGACAAGCTGATCCGGTCCAGCTGGTGCCTTGCATCTCCAGGCGCCAACACGCGCTCGCCAACACGATCCAGAATATCATAGCCAGCCATCTCCATGGCCGAGTAGCCGTCATCATATCTGTCCACCTGCACAGCTGCAGGCTATTCCACCGGGTTGGCGACTGGCGCCACTGCACGCGGCTGCTGCCTCTGCCGAGTAGGCTGAGCGACGGGATGCTGAGAAGGACCTGGGCACTCTCCAGCTCGGGCCTGGCTTTGAGCTTTATGGGCTTGAAAGCCTGCTCCTGCAGCGTTGTGTTTCTGACCGGACTGTCGTGGCACAGCAAGCTGTTTCGCGGCGACAGCCGGGTCGTACACCTGCATTTGCCTATCCTTGCCGGAATGCCCACTTCGGCTTTTCTCACGGCTAGGATGCGGAGATGAAGCCTGATCGTTAGATCTGGCCACATGCGAGTGCACCACCTGAGAAGCTCCAGCACCCGGGTTGGCTTTCCGGAACTCCTCGTTCTGCCTAGCCGCCTCTAGCACCAACTCGTTCAGCCTTTCCTGCTGCCTAACGCGCGCGTCGCCAACTAGGTGCGGCAACTTGGCAGCTACGGCCTCAGCAGCTCTAAGTGTTTTGGCGGGAGTGCTATATCTGGGTCGGGTGGAGGTGTTTGCGGTGGCGGACTGACTGGGAGCCTCTACAACCGTTGCCATCTCGGCACCTAGGTGACGCGTAGCACCTACTTTGCTAGCTCTCCTAACAACTGGTGTGAACCCGTGAGCCTTGTTATACTCAAGCTGATCTAAGCTAAGCTCTAGCCTGATCTTCTCCAACTCCGCCTGCTCGGCGAGCAGATCCTGGCGCTGCCGGTCGAGCAGACGCAGGGATCGTCGGAGTAGTGAAGAGCGGAAGGTTGCACTCCTTCTCGTAAGGCTTGTGCATCTTCCCGCCAGCACTAGAGCCAGCGAGATCCTCGACGACGGCCGCAGCGGTAGCGGCCGCGCCCTTCCCGGCGTCAGCAGCAGTGCCGGCCACCATTACCTCCGCAACGTCCGCGGAGCGGCCCAGCGGCCTCCCGCGCGCGGCGATGACGGCGGGTGGATCCTACGCGTCATGCACCAGCTCGGGGTACTCGCGGTCGATGACGGTGGCGACGTAGACGAGGTGCGCGCCGAAAGAAAGCACCGTACCGCCCTCCGGCATGGCCCTGCCGCCGAAATCGCCGGCGTTGTCGGTAACGAAGTCGAGGGAGCCGAATCTGTGGACAAGGCCACAGACCACACGCTCTCCGGTAGCAGAAATCGATCCCGTCCGAACGGAAACTCCAACCAGCGCCGCTGGTTGCCCCACGGTGGGCGCCAACTGTCGTGGTGGTGTCACGACAGATGCCATAGGATGGCTAAAGATGTGGGGACGAATGATGCTGGCGGCGCTCGGGGAGGGATCACGCGACGAGTAGACGCGTGAAGGATGAAACTAGCACTGCAAACAACACGATCTACCCAGGTTCAGGGCCCTCGTGAGGAGGTAAAACCCCTACTCCTGCCTTTCTTTCTGTATTCTGATGTCTCACCGAGTAGCCACAGTACAATGTTCTTGCTACCGAGTAGTTCTCTTCTCTCTACGGGAAGAACTAGGTCAAGAATCTCTACGTAGTGGTCGCTCTAGGTCCGCATCCGCAGGATCCCTCGCGCAGGAGGCGGCGGAGCACCTTATATACTCGGTGCCCAGCCGGATACAGCCAAATACAAACAAGTGTCGACATTGTGTACACACCGTCCTTCTTCCGAGTTCCCGCTGACAGCTTTGGCTTCTAAGCTTGTCCTGGTGCGGAAAGTCGTTGGGCAAAACCAAGTGTTCAGTCTGTTATCACTGTGGCGAACACAGAGTAGGTCCCCCCTATCCTGCGACGCCCTGCTGACACACTGTCACTGTCAGGCACGCCGTCCCCAGATGAACAGTGCCATGAACAGTGCCAAGTACGGACCCGGGATTCGCGGGATTCGGTGTCAGAACGGCTCCTTTGACTTCTGGCCCGAGTATGTTCCCGCCATTTCTACTCGGACCAGCTCTTCTATTCAGAGGAGCATAACTCTCTTGATTCATTCTTCGGGCTGTCTAGGTGTGAGACCGGGTAGCAGTCGACCGGGTAGCGAGTACCAGGTAGCCGGCTACTCGGCCAAACACCCCTTCTGATCTTGCCTTTAGCACTTGCCTTTACCCTACTCGGGGGTAACCCCCCGACAGCACGGGCATTTTTACTAGTCAGATATAATGATGTTAATATGGTAGGCAACATAGAACGCGGAAAAGTCCAGCGGTTCCGACGCCAGTTGTTTCTGGCACTTTGAGACAAAAGACGTATATAATTAATTACATGTCCGACAAAACATGCGGAGCTAATTATTGTATTAGCATGTGCCATATGAATAAAAGGTGGAAACTACCCGGATGATCCATGATGTGGGTTAGTCTTTGATAGCCTTTCTTACTTATAGCTAGTTTTTTTTTCCTTAGCTAAGTTGAATGTTCTGAAATAGTATATGATGATATTAACTTACATATGTATCACTAGTACACATAAATGTGTTTGTACATGAAAATAATCAGTCCATTCATGTCAAGAAGCTTGACTATGATCTTAACTTCCATCTTATTCGGACGGGAATCAAGATAGTACACACAACCACTAGGAAGGGAGATGGCAACAAGAATCCAGTGATAGCTACAAAATATATACTCATTGTTACAAGTGAATCATTTTAGTCTAATGGAGTCAACTGATGAACAGAATAGTTTTAAAACGAAATTTTGTATTACTATACCTTAGTAAAAGGCCATAGGATCAAATCTCTATCTGCATAAACCACCATCGCATGGAGGATTTGATCTTTGACATGCCTCTCATTTTCGTCAGAAAGTGCATTTAAACTCGAAACAGGCTCGACGAATATTACTACTTTAGAATCTTGGCTCCCTTGGTTCATATGTTTCCTGCATAATTAAGCAGATGTGTATAAACATGTATATACGTAGATATTATACTATCATTGACATGGAAGCATATATTGACAACAAATACTTATAGTGCCAAGAATCTCATGATGCTCGGTGACAAGGTGTTCATGTGCATTATGTCGTACACGGCTTCCCACGTGACAGTGAACTCACGGGCTTTCTGATCCTTTTCATGATTTTTGTACGTGGACTATTCTGGATGAGTGCTCGCTGCCCTTGTTCTTAAGAGTTCCTTTATAGAACGTCCTCAGAGTTGCACAATGAATGCCTAGCTCCTTGACTGCATTTCCACCGACTTCCGGCAGAAGACTTCCCTCCTTCTTCAGCGATGATGACTTCCTCGTCGATGCCACGAATGTATTTTCCTTTGGGTGTACATCAGCTACTTGTGAAAGGGGTGGTTCCGATATCTTAGCCATAGTCCTGGTGGTTTTTTCTTTGGGTTCTGTGTCATGACATTTGGGTGCCATGGTGTGTGTTTCCGGTTTCTTGGGAGGCTGTAATATCGGAGGTTAATGCTTGTGACTGGCGCATCATATCATTTGGCATTGGGTTTTCAATAATGATATCTTCCTTGGGCCACTCGATGAAGGTGCCTTTTGCATCTAACAGAGTGTTGAGTTCTTCATTGGGGGGTAGCAGCAAAGTGAATGACTTGAACTACTCATGGACGCCATCGACGTTCACCTTGGCATGTTTACTGATCATAGGAGTGTTGTGTATCATCTAACCTTGACTTCCAGGATACACGTCGCCCCACGCAGCCTTCACGATGGCTCCCGTTGACCCGAACCTCAATCCTAGCCGACACTTAGTGGGAACCTGGATGAAAAGTATTCAAGTAATTAAGCTTGGGTGTCATAATTATTCCATGGATGCTTCATGATAAATTGTTGGGATATTACCTGTATGAGACCACACGAGTAGGTCACATCCTTGACAGGAGTATGGGTGAGTCCCAGAGAACAGCTACTTCGTAGTCCGTCGGGGCTGGGTACCGATGTTGCCGTGGTGCCCTGGCCATGGCCCTGCTGCATGAATTCTTCTCGTACTCGCTCGAATACTTCAGCTCTTATGTTCTTGCGTGGCTCTTGGTCTTCGAGCTCTTTCTTCACTTTTTCGTTCTCGCTTGTCGTCCTGAGTCTGGTCACGGCCATATCTTCACATGGCTATGCTACCTATACCCCTTGTGCGATCAGTGTGCTCCTTGGTTCCCAGCCCATGTACGAGCACATCTCCATGAAATTTGCCACTTTGTTTGTCCAGATCAAATTGCTTCTGTAAAACAGCATAACATAAATTAGTCCGAAATGTAAAAAAAAAACATTCCTGGCTTCGCGAACAATTAGAGAGCCACCAAACTCTCACCAAACTATCATATTTAAGCCCATATGCCAAATCAGTAAATACCGGAATGCCGGTTACTTAATCTACTGAGTCAGCTCTAGCTCTGGCCCAGTTTCTGGCCCTACGGTCTTTGATGTGTGAAAATGGAGGAGATCATCCAGCCTTCAGCGCCTCGGCATGCTGCTCGGCCCAAACCTTGGACTTGCCTGCATACCCAATAGTCCCCATTTTGTGGAGGTGCTTAAATTTCAAGGCACATATCTGAGCATGAGAACCCTTTGCCATGAACTTGGGCGTCGACTTCACCTTCTCAAATTCATATCATTCGTTTTCTGGGATACACGGATACAATTGCAGGGGACACTTGCCGTGATGCACGAACTCTCTCACTAGTTTCGTATTCTAGTTCTTCCAAGCCTTAGCAGCAGTTAGTAAACCTGCCCGTTCAACACGAGATCTCCTTACACTCAAAGGAAGGTTGAAGTACTCGAGAATCTCATTTGCAACAGTCTCCCGAAGCTGTTGTGAAATGTGTTTCTAGGTAGGAAATAGGATATAAACATGTTGTCGTGCGACTATACCACAAACTGTTCCAAACGTTTTTCTAGCTGCCTCTTGTTCGAACGGAGTTCCCGTATCCTTAGAGATTGAGGTCACAATTAACGCGAAAGGTGGCCTCTTGGATTTCTTCCCGCCTTCGCCTTTGCGGATAGTTTTTTTTACATGTAATGCGTGTGAACATGGCGAAACTTGCGAGTCAGGCACGCGCCTGTAGAATGTATATTTACGAGAAAATGTAAAATTCACATATATGTAATATAATCATTAGATCTACTCCCCCGTCTGCAATTAATTGTCTCAAAGTTGGACAAAAGTGGATATATCTAGACATGTTTTAGTGTTAGATACATCCATTTATGTCCAACTTTAAGACAAGTAATATGAGACGAAGGGAGTACACAAACAAGATTAAGTACTTATATGTATGATACTCAATAAATATGTTTAATCAAATGGCTAAGACTTTGTTTGACAACTGAGTATATTCTCAAAAATAGAGTACTGCTGACAGACAATTTAGTTCTCAAAAATACGTCGTTATAGGGGGAAAACATGTCTGGCCTATACTTTCCATTAAAACAAAAATGCTTAAAGTTGAGTTCTTAAAACCACTGAATTGTTTAAATGGAACAAAACTAGTGAAATTATTGAACGTTTCAAATGAAAAATCGACCTAAAAATATGTCTGTATAATATGCATATATCGAATGCAAAACAACGTTGCTTCGTCTAACATAAGCGTAACTTGAAGGACCAATTGAAAGATAAATCAAGCATTTTGGAACATATCGAACTGTCCAACATCAGATGAGTTAACTAAGTACTCGAAACTAAAAGGCCTAAAAAAGAGTAGTAGTTATAACATAATTAAGTAGGTGTGCAAGATCTCTACGTCATGGTGAGGTCCTTGTCGACTTCGGTGTGGGTTCGAGGAACTACAGCCATACTTCCTGGGGTGGCGGTAGTCCCTTCCACGGCGTTGACCTCGTCTGCGGCGAGGAAATTGCCCGGGTGGCAGGCCTCGTCTGTGGTTTCGGCGAGGAAAGCCTCCGCAGCGGCGCCGCCGGCTAGGCCCTTGGTTTGGCAGACGAAATCTTTCGTGCCGACGCCCTCGGCAGTCTCGCCCGGCTCTACGGGCGGGTGCAGCCGACTATAACGTCGGGGTATAGGAGCCATGGGATTCTTTGCTTTTGTTGCGGCCGTCATTTTGAGGGGTCCTCAGGTCCTTCGTGTGGGGGTGGGTGGTTCTACTCCGGCGAGGCAACAGATCGGAGCAAGGGAGAGAGGGGGTGGGGGTTCGAGACGACGGCAACGAGAGGGACAACGGAGTTTTTATTCTAGATTCGAAAGAGGGTGGGGAAAAGCTATGGGCGCGTGGGAGAAATTTTGGGCGGGTGGAGCAATACGAGCGAAGCCCCCTGCCAAAAATAATCCGATAGGCGAAGGAAGCACTCGGATGACCCAAATTTGTGTGGACGGTCTAGGTAATTGGACCATGTCGTCTACCACATTAACCGGCTTCGAAAAAGGTAGAATATTTGCCTTTTTCTGCTTTTTTTTCTTAGTTTAGGTCCTATCAACCATTCAAACCCATATTTGAGCTCAAGTTCTCAAGATATTCACTCATGTGTGACCTTAACGTGAGTTTGACATTCTAGTGGAAATTAACCCCTCTTTCTGGGGTAAGGTGCTTTCTTTGAAAGGTGTCACGTTTGGGAAATATGTATTTGCTCTTTTGCACACCCACGAAGATTGCATATACATTCATATTACTACACCATGCTAGATTTGTAATGGTTCTTGCATCCCACGCGTGGTTTTAGATCGAAACCCTAATCCGTAGGGTGCGCGTTGTATCGTCTATACCACTTTGACCACCTTCAAAAAGGGGTAGACCATTTGATTTTTCCCATTGTTTGTTTTCAGGGGTGTCGTAAATAGGATCATGCAAAACCAAAATCTGGCCTCAAGGCTAGTCCGAGCAGAAACAACTTGTCGAATAGTCATCTCAACAAGTCCCTCGGATGATCCGGTAGGGTTTCGATTAAGAGAACGTAAGGACGCTGGTGACAATCGTCGGCTAAGAGGGGCACAATTTACCCAGGTTCGGGGCCCTCGTAGAGGTAAAACCCTTACTCCTTCTCTTTCGATCTGTATTATCAGTAGATCGGTTACAATGGGGGATGCTCAAGTCGAGAATATGATCTCGAGCTCAAGGCTTTGGTCGTCTAGCTTAGATTGGATCCCCCCTCAGTGGTTCTCCTAGCCTTATATAGGTGGCTAGGTCTCAAACCGTGTCTGAGATGGTTACAAACCCTACTTTTAGGTCGGTACAAGTTTCCTTCTTGACCCGCAAGTCTTTGCGGGTGGGCTTCAGTTGAGCCTTCTAGAACTGTAAGGTGGCACCTCCCCTTGGGCTTAAGTCTTGGGCCTTGGACCGGGTAGCCTCACCCGATAGGTCCAGGATTCATCCCCACGTCAGTAGCCCCCACAGTGTTTATTCGACTGAGAATCAGTCGAGTGGGCACTCATAGTCCGCTCTTTGATTTCTTCGACTGGTCATTCAATCGCCTAATTTAAAGGTGTCGTGGTATGGTAAAGACAGATGCCATGAGATGGCTTGAGTTTGGGGCTGATGGACGCTGTAGGTATCCGGGGAGGGATCGCACACATGTACGGTGCGCTCAGAAACACTGCAAACACAACAATCTACCCAGGTTCAGGGCCCTCGTGTGGAGGTAACACCCCTACTCCTACCTATCTCTCTCTATTAAGTTATACCGAGTACAGGAACTATAATCTCTCTGTGTATCTCTCTCTGCCGAGTAGCTCGGGCTCAGCTCAATGTGTATGTGACTGAATGAACCTCAAATCCGTCGACTAGTGTCCTTCCTCGCGCAGGAGGAGGTAGGCCACCTTATATACTGGTGGCTAACCACTATTCCATGAATAAAAGTATTGAGTAAACAACTCCACTATGCCAGGCGCCGCAACAGCGCACGCCTCCGTGTTCCCGCTGACAACGTCGCCGAAAGTCTCTGCGGTAGACGGCTGACATGTCTTGTCCACTTTGTCAGTCTCTTAGGGTAGGTCGCTGACATGTCCTGTCCCCGTTGTCAGTGACAGGACTTGACAGCGACCATACCGTACTGCACCCACGTCTCTTTGCGGATAACCACGCACCTAGTAAGTTGAACCGCACGCCTGTACGGCCACTGGATACGCGGGATTCACCTCAACGGATCCATTGACTTTGCGCCCGAGTAAGACATCTTCCCGCCTATCCGGATCACCCGAGCGCTACCCGGCTGATCCAGACTGACACTTGATTCTTTGCTCTTGTCACTTGTTCTTTCTGTCGGATAGCACCAGTCGGATAGCAGACATCCGGGTAGCTGCCTACCCGGCCAGTACGCACCCGTACGGCTCAACTTGGTAAACAACATCTTGAACTCTGTTTCTCACCTTCCTTACCCCTACTCGGGGGTAGCCCCCCGATATTAGTCCTCGAAGCTGGTAGAGTCCGGCGAACTTGGTCGTTGGGCCCTGCTAGCTTAAACCAAAATAACCTATGTGTTGAATATCAGCCGAGTTGCACCTCAACTCGGTTGCTCACGATCTGAATTCGGTCCTTCTCCATCGTAGTCTGTGGGATTTTCTTCATCGTGCCAGGTAGGCCTAGCTGACCTGGATCCAACCGAGATCTCAACACTTAGACAAATTTCCAAAAGCCTTGCCGCTCGAAACAGAGCGCTCCTATCTTCTCGTGTCAAGGCTTTACACGTGTCCTGCAACCGCTGCCCACGACGCCTCGGGTCTAATGTGGTTACATGGCACGCGTCTTCCACTGCTCGCAGGGCCCACATGCCGTTGCGTCGCTTCGCACAGGTGCTCAAGTGCCCACGATCTGCGATGTGCGATTAACTGTGCCCGTTACGCGCGAGTTACTCGCTTTATGCGTTTCCAACGGGCGTGGTAACCCCTCGCGACGCACGATCTTCTCCGCATTCGATCACGAGCCATAACTGCACTGGGGGAGGGTTAATTACCTCCGCCCGCCCACCGTCTAATATTCCTTGCCACTTTCCCCAGCACCTCTTCCTCTCCATTGCCTACTCCGCAACGAAATCACAGTGCCACCGCGAATCCACCGTCCGCTGCTGCTCCTCGCGCAGAGAGAAGAGAGATTCACCTCCACGCGCTGCCGCTCGCCGGAGAGCACTCGATAGCGACAATGTCTCCACCGCGCGGCACCGTCGTCCTCGACCTCGCGCCGCCGTCGTCCTCGACCTTGCGCCTCCGTTTCCATCTCCGCCACCAGCACTTCCTTGCTTTTCCTCACCGGAGAGATTCAGATGGAGCTCGAACCCGCCGCAGATCTGCATCAGGAAGATCCTCCCTAAAGGCGCGCCTGCTGGGAGGGCTCCGACGTCAAGGCCAGTGACTGCCAGTGGCTAGTCAACACCCGCCGGGTGCCCCCCGACGTCATCTGCCGGCCTCCCGGCAACGAGCTGGAGCCCACTCCTTGCCCCGGTGAGTATGTTGTCTTCTTGAGCCATTTCAAGCGCGGCTTCGGCCTTCCCGTCTCCAAATTTATGCAAGAGTTCTTCCGCCATTTTTGAAGGGTTCGTTGCATAGAAAACAAAAAAATTCCTACGCGAGAGACACCCGAAAGGCCAAGATCTAATCTAGGAGACGAAGTGCAACGGGCAAAGAGAGGGTTAAGGAGAACACATAACCTCGAAGACTCAAAGTGGTACGAGATCAAATCTCGTTGTTGGCGTAGTCGTACTCACACCGATCCCCATAGCGAGAAGATGGGCACCGCAATCCGGCGGTGCATCCGTGATCGGTCACACGTACGGTTGATGACGACCTCCGTTCCCTCGTTCAAGCGGGGCGCGGAAGTAGAGGATCCCTCGGAACTCCAGCAGCACGACGGCGTGGTGGTGAAGAAGAATCCCACGGTCAGGGCTTCGCCAAGCTGGAGACCATGGAATGGAGCAGCGGGTGGAGGGAAAAAGGAAGTGGCAAGTGTGTGGAGGAGGGAGAGCTCTCACCCTCCTTTTATAGGAGAGGGGGGAGGCAGCCCAAGGGGGGTGCGGCCAGCCCATGGGGGTGCCCCCACCTCTTCCCTCATCATGTGAGTGGACACTCCACTCACACCCACTCATTTCCCCATTATTTCCCACTTGGAAAATCCAAAGGTTTTCTTTTAATAAATAAATAAAACCTTTTTATTTATTTATTTCAGCATTTGTTAATTCTATTAACAAACTTTTGCATATAGCACCTCGAATCATTTGTTAATTCTATTAACAACCATTCGACGAAAAACCCCTTGAACTATTTCAATTTTCCCAGAAACAATTTCGGTGCTGTCCAAAATATTCTTCGATATTCCGTATCTTCTCAAACGCGTCATCGAACCTTAAGTGTGTCACCCTACGGTTCGCGAATAAGATAGACATGATCGAGACTCCTCTCCGATCAATAATCAACAGCGGGATCTGGAGATCCGTGATGACTCCTATATATTCAACGATGACTCTCGTGATCGTGTGAACCAACAACGCCGTGAATTATTCCCTTTGTCTCGCGATATTTTACTTGTCCGAGATTCGATCATTGGTATCAACCATACCTTGTTCAATCTCGTTACCGACAAGTACTCTTTTCTCGTTCCCGTGATATAACATCCTTGTGATCATATCACGTGCTTGCAAGCGGTTTCGATGTGATATCACCGAGAGGGCCCAGAGTATATCTCTCCGTCATTTGGATGGACAAATCCCACTCTTGATCCATGATCCTCAACTAATACTTTCCGAATACTTAATGACACCTTTATAGTCACCCTGTTACGGTGTGACGTTTGATGCCATCAAAGCACTCTTCCGGTATCAGCGATTGACATGATCTCATGGTCTAAGGAATAAGTTACTTCGTATGTTTGATATAACAATGTAAACTAAATGACTTGATCGCATTGCTATATTCTCTTTGAATATATGTTCATCACATCATTCTTCTAATGACATGACCCCGTTATTAATAACATCCAATGTTCATGATCAGGAAACCTTGATCATCTATTAATCAACGAGCTAGTTAAAAGAGAGGCTTTACTAGGAACCATTGTTTGTTTATTAAGCACACATGTATCAACGTTTCCGGTTAATACAGTTCTAGCATGAGAAATAAACATTCATCATAAACAAGCAATAAGATAATAACCATTTTATTATTGCCTCTCGGGCATATTCCCTTCAGTCTCCCACTTGCACTAGAGTCAATAATATAGTATGTAAGCACTTAACACATATGGCGTTCCAGTGTTATTACCATGCTTCGCATGTGGTAAACATCATCAAAAAGATCTGAACTGTTCAGGTCCTATTGTATTTGCATGTTCTTTGCGTCTACACGCATCACTCATTCTCTAATGAGATGGCTTTGTATATATATGGTCAATTGGTGAAAACTTAATTCCTCAGCTTAAACTGATGTCACTAACATTGTGAAAATGTAGCTTCATAGTGTTAGCATTCTTGGAAACTCACCAAGTTCCGGTGATACCTTAATTCCTCAGCTTAAACTGATGTTACTAACATTGTGAAAATGTAGCTTCATAGTTTTAGCATTCTTGGAAATTCACCAAGTTCAATAAAGAACTCCTTGACATAAAATACGCTTATAATCAGTTGTTAACACAACGATATACTTTAGCCTTTGTTGTAGTATCTGTCACAATATTTTAATTTTGAAACACTTTCAAATCCAGCATGGAACTTTCGTCCATCCTATTGTGCTACCCTTCATCGCATATTTTAATTGAGATAAAATTACTTGAATAAATGACAAGACTATTAGTGTAACATATTACAACTAATATTTTGTCATTACTATATAGGAAAACATATCCTTAGCATTTCTGAAATGACACAAGCATCTCTCCCACTGTTGTCTAATCATCATATGAATTATCCTACTATAACATTTTATAGCATAGGACTCATCTGGTTGTGTACATAGCATGGAAACATGACTTAGAAATCTCAATTTCAATGATGCTCATCATGTGTCAAAACACATGAATCTTGCTCAATTATTTTCCATGTGACAAGAACTCCTTCTTGTCATTTTCATATTAATTTACTTCAATATTTCATCTATGTAATTTGGCTTAAATCATATCAGGTGCATCAATCCATCTTTTATAGATATCGATGCCCAATATCTTCTAAGCCTTTCATCAATATGAAATCAAAAATATTAACCGTGTTAATTTAAAATACATATTTTACAATCAACCATATGTCATCTACATAAAGTATTGGAAATATGTCATAGCGCTCCCACTTAATTTCTTGTAACTCTACAAGCATCTTTATCATTCATGATGGAATCAAACTTTTTTGATAACTTCATTAAGCTAAAGATTTCAACTTCGCTATGCTCACTTCAACCATTGAAGTGTGCATGCCTTTATAGCAACCTTTTGAATTTTACAAAACTCTCAGACTGTGTCAAGTACACATCCTTGATCAAACTTCCTCGAGAGGAGAGTTGGTTTTGTTATTCAACTGCCATATCATAATATGTAACTTTTTGCTAGAACTATCCGCAAAGACTAAAGCATCACTACGGAAGATCGAAATCTTGTAGTAGTCAACTCTTTGAACTTCGTCGAAAACAACTTTTCGATAAGTATCCATGTCTTTGTCGCTATATAGACCCTTTTGCTATCGTTAGGCATCATGCCTATCGAAAGTACTACCAAGTCACATACTTGATATTCATACAAGGATACTATGGCGGATATAATGACTCATAGTCAATTTTACGAAGTCAGGGCCCATCATTTGCTTCTTTTATAAGGTCCAGGTCCTTTTGTTGTCAAAACAACACTTTGCACTTAAACCACAAGTTGTTCTAAGTACAAAACTTTTGGAATTTTCTGGTACAGTTCGCAAACTCATTTGAAGTATCTACAACATTTGTAGTGTATTCTACTTAGTCAAAATAGTAAACCCCAGAACAACTTCCAGTGCTGCGCTACTCTTGACATGATAACGAAGATTCTCTAATCTCGTTGAGTTTGTACTGTGCTCCCACTCACTTGTTTCGCAAGAACTACTTTCTCGAGAAATCAACCCTTTCTGACAAACAACATTTGTCTTTTGGTTCGGTGATAGGAGAAATACCCAATGTTTTATTTGGGATAACCTTATAAACATATATTTATCCTATTTTGGTTGTAAACATTTTACACATGCTATGCATACCAAAACTTAAGAAAAATGACAATTCGGGTCATTACCCAAACCATATCTTATATGTTGTCAATTTCAACGGATCATGATGGTGCTCTTTTCAGTGTAAAAGCGGTTGTCCTTAATGTATAAACTACAAAATTATAATGGCAATTTTATTAATCTTACCATGTCAAACAGGGTTTGATTTTGTCTTTTGAATACTCCAATCTAATGTGGGGTATTCGAGAAGTATAAGTTGTAGAACAATTCTGCAACTTCTCAGATGTTTTGTTAAACTTGTAACTCAAACTTTATCCTTTATGATCCAATCATAAATACTTGATTATCTTGTTACATTGATTTTAACTTCATATTAACAACCTTTTGAACCAATTCAAAATGTCAAACTCTGTTCCCTTTAAATAGATATACTCACATATCTACTTAAATCATCGACAGAATTTTATGAAGGAAAAATTAATCCACCATACATGACTACACATAATGGACTATATACATCAATATGTATAATCTCCACTAAATTAGTCGTCCATTCTACTTTGGCCTATGAACGGAATTCTAGTCATCTTTTGGAAGAGGTCTCACAAGCGTCAATTTATTCAAAACAAAATGACTCCGGAAGTCCATCAATATGGAGTTCCTTCATGTTTTCCTTTCCGATATGAACTAAAATGGTGGTGTCACAATTTAAGTGAAAATCTTTTACGTCTTGCAACGTTTAGCATTCAGTCTTATAGATGTTTACTTTACCAACATGATTTATATTAACATATCCATCAATTATGGAATATGGTCATTGTTTGAACAATCTCATTTGTTCCCACAAAAGACTAGAACAAAATAACAACTTATTAAGTTCTTAAAATAAATCTTAAATGTTTGGTTCGATACTACAATGAACACAATAACACTTTATTTATGTTCTTGTCATAATCGATTCCACATCTATTACTAGTTCCTTTTAGGCCCTTGTATTTCTTGCATTCCGTTGCTTTGTATGACAACTCATACCAACCAATGTGGTATCAAAATACCCAAAAATACTTTGTTAACTAGTAATACATATATAACTCGTATATCAAGCATATACTCCTGAGTTGGACTTTTCCAATTATCTTCTTTTCTGCCATATATCTATTTGTAATTCTATTTTCAATATTCCCTTTCCTTTACAGAAGAATCATTCAACATCAAACAATGCTAGTCGTACTAGCTCATTTTCTTTAGCGTGTTAGTCATATACTATCACCCATTGAGTCACACTTTGAGTTTGATTATTCTACTAATATCACCATATTAATAGCATTCTTCTAGATTCCACTCTTAGCAATTTCCAAGTAAGGTAAACGACTTTACACATACTTTTAATCCATCCCATCATAACAATTTTATGATTAAGCTACTATAGATCGAAGGAAGGAATTTAGAGGATATTTTATTTAGCATCCAATTTCTTGGAATATTCAAACGCCTAGCGTCTTCAATCATTGCATATATTCAGATAATATAAGCAAACATTGTCACGCTAAATTTGCATATATTCAGATAATATAAGAAAACATTGTCATGCTAAATTATACTCAGTCATGTTGCTACAAATAAGTTTCTAGATATCAATATATCTTTCACTTGATTGTTTCTGAAAACAACTCTTTTCAGTTCCAAAATCACCTTGATCAACAAAACATTCTTTTGAAGATAAAGTAATACGAAAGCAACCATGACTCTGGATTCTAAGTAGGAATTATTTGCTCTCTAGATTAATCAATCATTAACCATATGGAGCTAGGTAGGAAATACCAAAAATCTACAATAGGACTCAATTTTAAATTTCACTAATACGGTACCAATCTTAAATGGTATTTACCAGATCATAACAGTTATATCTCAATTAACAATCTAAGTGTAAGGTAGTTATGTGGATGCCAATGAATACTACAATTTGTGCAAATTCACTTTGATTTGTTGTTCATGATAAATAAGTTCAAGTTAATTCAAAAATTAAACCATGAACTCCCACTCAAAAACAACATCCCTCTTAGTCGTCTTTAGTGATTACACGAACCAAAGTCACTACACCAAAACCGATCATCACGTGAGATGATGTAGTTTCAAAGGCGAACATCGACATGTTCATCATATCATCCATATGACTCATGCTTTACCTTTCGGTTACGTGTTCCGAGGCCATGTCTGTACATGCTAGGCTCGCCAAGTAGAACCGTAGTATTGCGTGTGTTTCAAGGCCATGTCTGTACATGCTAGGCTTGAAAACACCCGTTGTATGCGAACATTAAGTCTGTCACACCCGATCATCACGTGGTGTCTCAAAACGACGAACTTTCTGAACGGTGCATACTTTAAGGAAGAACACATTATTATCTTGATATTAAGTGAGAGGGCTCATCTTATAATGCTACCAACGTTATCTAAGCAAAACAAGATGCACAAAAAGGATTAACATCACAGACATCACATGAAAGGATAACGTGATATGATATGGTCCTTCTTGCACTTGATCTCCATCATGTGCATTATGGTATGATCTCAATCATTCCACCAGCGTGGTACCAAGTACCACGGTACCCCAAACTTGATTGTCCATCAATAAGAAGACAACCATATGGATACCTTCCGGTATATCAATAATTTACAAAATAGATAATCTCATAATCAAATTTGTAATATTGACCATATCACATCATATGCCCAGCAAAAACTAGTTAGACGCTTCTAATTTATTTTTGCATATTTTACGTGGCTTAGGGCTTTCGAGGATAGAACCGTTCATACCTACGAACATCAACCACAACGTTGATAAACATATTTTTAGCAACCCTTCGTAGATTAGATCTTAACTATAGTAGGAGAAACGGACACCCCCTTAGCCACAAGTGAGACAACTCTCGCGTACATAGTACACGTAAACTTAGTCTGGGGCAGCTTCATCCTACTATGCCACTAAGATCACAAAATACTCAAGGAGGCAATAACATGATCATCAACGCCCACATACACCTATGTGTTCTACCCGTACAAAACATCTACGCATAGATCCGGCTCTGATACCACTGAAGGGTTCGTTGCATAGAAAACAAAAAAATTTCTACGCGAGAGACACCCGAAAGGCCAAGATCTAATCTAGGAGACGAAGTGCAACGGGCAAAGAGAGGGTTAAGGAGAACACATACCCTAGAAGACTCAAAGTGGTACGAGATCAAATCTCGTTGTTGGCGTAGTCGTACTCACACCGATCCCGATAGCGAGAAGATGGGCACCGCAATCCGGCGGTGCATCCGTGATCGGTCACACGTACGGTTGATGAAGACCTCCGTTCCCTCGTTCCAGCGGGGCGCGGAAGTAGAGGATCCCTCGGAACTGCAGCAGCACGACGGCGTGGTGGTGAAGAAGAATCCCACGGTCAGGGCTTCGCCAAGCCGGAGACCATGGAATGGAGCAGCGGGTGGAGGGAAAAAGGAAGTGGCAAGTGTGTGGAGGAGGGAGAGCTCTCACCCTCCTTTTATAGGAGAGAGGGGAGGCAGCCCAAGGGGGGTGCGGCCAGCCCATGGGGGTGCCCCCACCTCTTCCCTCATCATGTGAGTGGACACTCCACTCACACCCACTCATTTCCCACTTGGAAAATCCAAAGGTTTTCTTTTAATAAATAAATAAAACCTTTTTATTTCTTTATTTCAGCATTTGTTAATTCTATTAACAAACTTTTGCATATAGCACCTCGAATCATTTGTTAATTCTATTAACAACCATTCGACGAAAAACCCCTTGAACTATTTCAATTTTCCCCGAAACAATTTCGGTGCTGTCCAAAATATTCTTTGATATTCCGTATCCTCTCAAACGCGTCATCGAACCTTAAGTGTGTCACCCTACGGTTCGCGAATAAGATAGACATGATCGAGACTCCTCTCCGATCAATAATCAACAGCGGGATCTGGAGATCCGTGATGACTCCTATATATTCAACGATGACTCTCGTGATCGTGTGAACCAACAACGCCGTGAACTATTCCCTTTGTCTCGCGATATTTTACTTGTCCGAGATTCGATCATTGGTATCAACCATACCTTGTTCAATCTCGTTACCGACAAGTACTCTTTTCTCGTTCCCGTGATATAACATCCTTGTGATCATATCACATGCTTACAAGCGGTTTCGATGTGATATCACCGAGAGGGCCCAGAGTATATCTCTCCGTCATTTGGATGGACAAATCCCACTCTTGATCCATGATCCTCAACTAATACTTTCCGAATACTTAACGACACCTTTATAGTCACCCTGTTACGGTGTGACGTTTGATGCCATCAAAGCACTCTTCCGGTATCAGCGATTGACATGATCTCATGGTCTAAGGAATAAGTTACTTCATATGTTTGATATAACAATGTAAACTAAATGACTTGATCGCACTGCTATATTCTCTTTTGGTATATGTTCATCACATCATTCTTCTAATGACATGACCCCGTTATTAATAACATCCAATGTTCATGATCAGGAAACCTTGATCATCTATTAATCAACGAGCTAGTTAAAAGAGAGGCTTTACTAGGAACCATTGTTTGTTTATTAAGCACACATGTATCAACGTTTCCGGTTAATACAATTCTAGCATGAGAAATAAACATTCATCATAAACAAGGAATAAGGTAATAACCATTTTATTATTGCCTCTCGGGCATATTCCCTTCAATTTTGGCCTTCAACCCCACCATCTCCCGGCCAACGCTGTTGCCAGGCTCTCCACATATGTTACCTACTGTGAGGCTTTTCTCGGTGTCTACCCCATGGTAGACACTTGGGAAAAATACTTCTTCTTTCGCCAACAAGTCCTTCCCAACACATCCAACCCGATTGCCCCCAAAGAGATGACTCGGACGGGGAATGCCATGATCATCCAGCGGACAATGAGTATCCACCCGCGGGTACTCAGACTGGACACCTGCCGGAAGTGGCAGAGAGGGTTCTTATACGTTAAGAACCCCACTCCGGCAGAAGGCGAGAAGCAAGTTGACCTCATCAAGCTGCCTGAGTTCCGGAATGTGCCACCCACCGAGATGAGAAATTGGGGCTATCACCCCAAGAGGACCGTGACAGACGTGAACCGTGTAGATGACCGGTTGAAAGAGTTGGTCGAGCAAGGACTCGGAAAGGACAACCTGATCGCCTGCTGGGTGGAGCGTCGGGTTCTCCCTCTCCAAGAGCGAGCACATAAGATGTGCTTCATGGGTGGAGCCCGAGACTGCACCCGGACAACCACCTTCGAGCTCACCAAAGCAGAGGTGGCTATCTGGGCCAAGTCCATCCTCAGGGCCACGCTCTCGGACACCTCGTTTTATGGTTTCGTGCCGTACAGCCGAAACAAACCAGCCCCCCCAAGTGAGTACCCTTCTTTATGCACTTAGCTGATTTCTTGTTTTTTCACACTCTATCAAGTAGGAGGTGTCTCGGTTTCTCCCCCTTAGGCTTAGCCCAATATGCTTTGTGTTTGCATTCTATACCAAGTAGGAATCCTCTGTTAGGACTTAGTTTATTATGCTTTGTACTTGCACGCCACACCGAATAGAATTTCTCTTCTAGGATTTAGCTCATTATGCTTTGTACTTGCATGCTATATCGAGTAGAATTCCTCTTCTAGGGTTTAGCTCATTATGCTTTGTACTTGCATGCTACTCCGAGTAGAATTTCTCTTACCGTTTCTCTTTTTAGGACTTAGCTTCATATTGTTTGTGTCTGCATGCTAGACTGAGTAGGACTTCCACTCGGTACTCTCGAATATAGTTTATTCCTTATGCTGTGCGCTTGCATCCTTAGGCCATTCCTCGCCAAAAAAGAGAGGACAAGCCCATCCATGAGCAAAACTGGGAGCCGTATCGAACCGAGGACGACGCAGAGGCGTTTGACGTCCAGGATACGCTCTGTATCCCGCTCGCCGGCCAGGATGGTAAGTCCCGAGTCTCCACCTCCATTCGGGACTGGTCCGAGGACGATGAAGGTGACCGAGTTCACCAATGTGCACACCGCCAGATATCTCTACTTCTTTCCTTTCTGATTCCTGAATTTGGTCTTCTTGGTTGCAGATGAGTTGGAGGAGGAAGAGCCCATAGACGCGCAACCCGTGTCAATGGCTGCCCCCACCGGAACTAAGAAGAGGTCGGGCAGTGGAGCAGTGGAGCCCCCTGCCGCGAAGAAGAAGACCACTACGCGCAAGAAGCGCCCTGTCGTGGACGGGTAAGTCTGACCGAGAAACTCTATGTTTAGTGTTTGCATCCTCCTGTCTTCTCTGTCTTTTCTCTGTTTTGGTGCTTTGTACTTGCACCATCTTCATTCTTTCTCTCTTTCTCTCTTCTCAGCGACGCACTGGACGCGGACGCTACCAACGCGCCACCCAAGCCAAGTGCACCCGAGAACGTCGTGGACCTTACCACCGACGAAGGGGATTACCAGCTAGAGGATAGGACCCGGATTTACTCTCCTCTTAGGGAAGAGCAAGACCTCGGTGCCAAGAACACTGGCACCGAGATGGAAACTGATCTGGCTTCGGAGCCCATCTCTGAACAATCACCATCAGAGCCCGCCGCCGAGAGGCAACCATCACCAGCAGCAACCTCCACCGAGATGCCCCAAAAATCCCCCTCCGAGAAGCAGCAGGAGGCCCCCGCCGAGAAGCGGAGGGAGACTCCACCAGCGCAGGGCCAAGATCAACATCCGCCCCAGGGACAGGTCCGGCCTGGCGCCGGGTAGGCTGGACAGCCGCAGGAGCCACCCAAGAGAACACCCCAGCCAGATGCGAGGCAGGACTGCCAGCAGCAGCCCAAGAGGCCATAGGCGCCGCCTCCACCGCCGAGAGCTCCTTCTGCTGCCCTGGTGCAACCAAGCCGCCGCATGTTCCAAAATCTTCCAAACCTCTGGATGTCACGGCTGCAGCCGAGAAGATCGCCACCAAGACTGCCAAAGCCACCAAGACCGATGGCAAGAAAGGTCTGAGTCAGTCCTACCGGATACCGGCCGCCACTGTCGGAAACACTCCAAGTTCTCCAGCACCAAGCAACGCGCTGGTGCCCAGCAAGGGTGGCCCGGTTACACGGAGCTCCAAATTTATTCAGACCAGCATACAATTTTCCCCCAAGGACCAACAGGCTCCCGGAGCAGGTACCAGCGTTGCCAACATCCCGGTGAACTTTCCGGAACACTGGCGTGAACTGCAGGAGCAACACCAGCAAAAGCAAGAGCTTGAAGCCAAGCGGCTGGAGGAGCTGAAGAGACGGAGGAAACTGGCCCTCTCCGGCTCCAAGGGTAAAGAATTTGCCTTGACCATCCAACCCGATAACCCATTCCCGGAACTTGCCTACGAGCTCCGAGAAGATATGGAGACCATCCTAGACAGGATCAGTTACATTGAGAAGGACTGGGACAGCAAGAAGTTCGATCGCGCGGAATGGGATGGCCTAAGGCTCAGCATCTTGGATAATTATCGGCAATCTTGGAACAAGGCAGATGCCGGCCCCGTCTCGATGGCCATGGCCGCATCCAGCTGTACATTGGCGCACAAAATGTACTGTCTGCACAAAGCTACTGAGGACGTCGAGAACACCAACTGGGCAAGTGAATTTCCCTTCTATCTGGTTTTCCGAGTTGCCCTCTTTTCCATTTTTTCCTTTGCTTTATCCACCATCCAGTCCCCGAGATTTGGTATGAGTAGACAAGGCTCAGCCGAGTTGCAGTTTACTCGGGCTAAATCTTTCTACTCATATTGTCTCATAATTTTCTTCAGGAATGCACTAAGACCCAGACTAACTCTTCCGCCAACTCATATGGTCCCACCGAGCTGTCAAGGCGAAGAACCGGCAGTTGGAAGAGGAGAAGGGTGAAAGAGCTGTCCTGGAGCAGAGCGTCACCGACACCATCACCAAGCTCTCCGCTTTACAGAGTAAAAAACCAATGCTTTGGTTTGTGCGTTTTGTGCTTACGCCCATTCTCTACCTCTGCTTAATTTCTGCTTCTCTGCAGGTGAGCATAAGGCGCTTGCTGACACGCACCAAGACTGCAAAGTCATGGCCGCGTCTGCGCGGAGCAAGATCTCCTCTCTAGAGGGTGAGTTGGCTTCCGAGAAGGAGTAAGTGCACAAGCTCAAGCTTGAGCTCGCTGAGGCCCTCAAAACCGCGTGATGACTCCCAAGTGAAGGAGATCAATTGTAGTACCTTTCGATAAGTATTTGAGTGTCGAACCCACGAGGAGCTGAAGGTAAGCTATCTATTCTCTAAAGCCCTATAACCCTCTCATATGGTTGTTTATGCAAAGCAATAAGTTTGACTAAAAGGAACTAACTAATTAAAAGCAAGTGACGTGGAGTGTGGTTTGTCTAGTAACTAGTGAAGCAAGTTTAAAATGCAAGTTTCTAAGCAAGTTTCACAAGTAGCAAGCAGCAAATATCTCAAGTATCTCAAGGGAGCAAGTGTTCTAGCAATAGGTGTTTCGTTCGTGTGATTGTCACAATTAGTGAAGCACATGTTTTAGTCTTAGTTGTTTCTTCTAGGAAGGAGCCATAAAAAGGAATAGTCAATAATAGTCAAGTAAATGATCTACAACCCCTTATGATGGATCATGTGGCCAAGTAAATGACTGGACAAGATTGATTAATACATAAAGTCCCACCATAGCCTTACGTTCTAAGGTCCCCTATATATATCCCCCAATAACTTAACTTTGTGGCTCGGTCTCAGATTACTGTCACTCCCAAGTCACCACCACTCCATTATGCTACCGGTGATCACCTTACATTCATTCCCCAACATATGCGTGCACTCATATATTGTACATAAAGACAATCATAGAAGATAACAAACTTGTATGCAACCAATCAACGAACTATTTCACCATTGCCAAGAACAATTCACTACTCAAACATAGACGGGGAGACACAATACATCAAGCGAATATAGTATTGCATCATACATCGTGTTTGCCAAGAGATTACAGTGGAGATATGGAGCTGATCTTGCTGTAGATGTTGATGATGAACACGCCGGAGGGGGGTGGAGCCCTCCAGGGGTGATCCCGGCGGCGTTTCCCCCCTCCGATCTTCTCCGGCGGCAGCCTTCTGTCTCTCTGTTTCGTGGTTTCGTCTCTCGGCGCCGCCTCCTCCTCGAAAAGGCCAGGGGACCCTTTATATAGTCGTCTTTAGGTCACGAGACACTCGGGAGAAGAAAGATCGACGGCGTCGGAGCCACGGGGGCAAAAAGGGGGCCTCTCACGCGGCCAAGGAATCTGGCCGCGTGGAGGGTCCTCTTTGCCACCTGGTTGGCCTTTTGGCCCTCTACTTTGGCCCATGGTCTTCGTCTCGAAAATTCTGAACCGTGCTCTTTGGCCTTGACCTTTTGGAGTCCCGAAGCTCCCGAAAAGTCTGAAACACTAAAAACTACGTTTTCTGGAAAAACAGGGTTAGAACCAAAAGAAGGGGGATTGTTTAGAAAATCCCCCAAATCATTATAAAACATGAATATAAGTTGCTAATATGTAGGAAAAACAAGTAATAACATGCAAAGTTCATGTATGCATTTTACATGCATCAACATCCCCAAGCTTAACCCATGCTCGTCCTCGAGTATGAAGGTGATAAAACTAACATGGACTTTGCATATTGAAACAATCATGGGATATCAAGGAGGATTATTCATGCTACATATAATCAAATGATTAATACTAGAAATGAGTAGCAATATACAATTCATGTTGTAAGAAATATCAAATATGCAAGCAAAGATGCTTCATGAAAGTTCACAAAGTGTATAATGAAATAAAAGCACTATGGACCAAATGCATACACAAAATGAAAAAATAAAATCCTATATTGGTCAAAGAATAGCATAATGGAAAATAGAAAATATGGTGGACACTTTGGAGAAAATTGAGTAGAGGTAAAACATGATCAAGTCTTATTTAGCCTCTAAATTATTCAACTAAAATTACTAATTGAAATGTGGTATCCATTGATCTAGGACTCTCATTGCCCCTTTATCACTAGCATCTTAAACGGTGAATGTTGAAGTAATGCGAATGACAAGGTGGTTGAAAGCCTCATGCCCCGTGAGTGTGAAACCCTACTCCATGATTACTCAACTTAAGATTCCTAATAAGCTTTGTACAATCATAATAAGTATTAATGACATCATAGAGAACCGCAAAGAGGTACCTCTTGTCCCATGACATGGAAACAAGCCCATGTCACAATGACAAGACAAACAAACGGAGTAGACTCATCATCCTTTTTATTTTCATTCACTATTATGCATAGCTTCTTATTTATTGTAGGATGTGTTGTAGAGTCACTCAAGCTGTAAGTAAATTTCCACCATGATAAAGCATGGCTTGGGTTAGCGGCCCAATGAGTTTCTCTAGTCATATAGATACTTACTCATCAAAACTTACTATTCCTCTATTTCATTTCGGCATGGCAGGAGTCCAAAAACAAAAGTACATGATATCAACCAAATGTAAATTTTTGTGCAATGTTGAAAGCTTTCCGGTGATACACGTTTATAGCTAGCTCCCAACCACACACTTTTCAAACGCAAAACTTGTGGCTCCCATTATTGGGTCATGTTTATTAGATGCATAAAAAGTAAAGTGTGCCTTCAAAAGTTCGTGAGAGTCCTATCCCAAGTTCAACCCATGACAATTAATAAAGTGAATATCTTAATTTAGAACATAAATAACACAATAACATGGTGAACATACTCGGAATAGCAATGAAGCTAATGGGAAGATATGGTGGACTCACTGGAAATACTTGGTTAAGGAGTGTTGGAAACAAGTTTTTACTTGTTGGAGTTTTTAAATTTTTGGCTAGCAAGAGGGAGATAGTTGACCAGCTACTATGCATGCATATGTCCATAGAACTACTCATTTCATGACAAACTAAATAAACCAGCAATTAACATCAAGGACATGAATAAGAGATAGCTCAAGACAACATTATTGCAAATTTCTACACATAAAAAGACTATAAATCATGCAAACATATGTAGCTCTTCAAATCAACCATGGCATCCCTATTCCAAGTCATAATACTAGCATCCAATACATTCCAACCCCAAACTCCAGTAGATCAATCTCATATAAAATGATGGGTGTGGTCTTATCAAAACAAAAATAAAAACAAAAACTAGACGCTTCAAGTCTCTACGATAAATGCTTTGCTTAGAAAAACAGAAAGTAGACGTGTGCTAACCAAAAGAGTGTAGCTCCAGTGGGGTGTTCATCACATCCCCAAGCTTATTTCTTTCACCATTCTTGGATGTCTTGAGGCACAGCTCCTCTATTCCCTGTGAAAAAACTTCACAAAACATGTTTCTCCCATTCTTTTTCTGTGGGGTGAGATTAGCATGGACAAACAAATCACATGCTTGCTGTGCAAAATTCCAAATCAAATGCTCCAGTAGATAGACAATAAGGTTAATTATGTTGTATGTTCACTCTCTTGCTTGAAAGAATCATGGAAATTCGATTCCCAAGCCCAAAGAGTGCATAAAACAAAAGAAGACAGAATCTGTACAGAAAAGCAACAGCAGCAAAACGAACGTTTTTCCCTAAGCTAGGCTCGTAAAAAAATTAAGCCAGTTTTTGTGCTTACAGAGGACAAAAGGTTGCAGAACATACTAAAAAATTAGCTCAATCCGACATACCAATAAAAAACGTAAAATCATACGGTGAGCAGACTTGTGCTGAAACAGAAATTTCATGCACTAGGATAGCAACTTATAAGTCCAAATGGGTTTGACTTGACTCTTTATTGAAAACTCCAGAATTAAAACAAAAAAAACTAATCTCTTGAGACAGAAAGAGGACACTAGGAAAATCCAAACAAAAACAACCGGGTTGCCTCCCGTAAAGCGCTTTCTTTATAGCCATATAGCTAGGTTTTACTTACTTAACATCATGATGGTTGGAGTGAGGTGGTTCGGCATCCCCAAGCTTGGATTCTTATACTTATTTGATACATGTAGGGTGAGCCCAGGGGTACATCCCCAAGCTTGATTGGTTCTCCCTCTTGATCTTTGTTCATCTCACTCAACTCTTCCTCCTGAAAAATTCTTCTTACACAAATCTCAACATAAAACTTGATTAGAGGGGTTAGTGCCTCCATAAATAAAATCCACATAGGTACAACAAAGACACATCATGAGTTGATTCTAAATATTAACTACTAGTACTATAGTTGTGCATTGCTCCTTGATCAAAAGAACCACACAAAACACAAGTAATGAGAGCAATGCAAAATAAAGACATAATCTGCCAAAAACTGAACAGCCCGTAAAGAGTGAATTTTTAGAGGCACTTAATTTTCTCAAATAAGAAAACTTAAAACTAATGAAATATGTGATAACTAAATATTTCTGTTGTAAATTACCAGGTCAAAATTCCACTTCTGTGATTTAAAACATTTTTCGCAGTGAAGTTCAGGAATCTGTTTTCTTGACAGCTAATTACTATTGTTTAATCCTATCTCTCATATAAGATTATTATTTCCATTTAAGATGAGAAATAAGACAGAAATGTGATGTTACAGTAGTGAACTAATATTTTTATTGTTTTTAGCTTTGGAAAAAGTTTTAATGATAGAGACTTTGCAATGGTTTCATTGGCATGAACAACACATGTTCAAGGTCGACCCCGACTTCTCCATTACTCATCCTTCTCATTTACTTTCCCAAATTTTTTATAAAATGAAAATCTTAAACTAAATGATACATAACAGTAGGTAAAGGCATTTTACATGTTGTAAAGACATAAATGTGTGCTCAAACCGAATAGGAAATTAAAGCATAAGGAACACACCAAAAAAATATTAAACAATTTATTTTTAAGTCTAACCCATTTCCTATGCATTGGTATTTTGTAATGAAACAAATAAAAGAAGCACATAATAGCAAGCATAGAAAGGTAGATCAAGTGCAACTTCAATACTTTCAGCATAAAGAGGGGAAACTTAATATTGTTGAAATATGTGTAACCATGTTTCCTTCTCTCATAATAATTTTCAGTGGCATCATGAATAGATTCAACAATATGAATATCACATAAAACATTCCTATCATGAGCCACATGCATAAAAGAATCACTACTCTCCACATAAGTAAAATCCTCATTAGTGATAGTGGGAGTTAAACATTCATAATTTTCATTGCAATCATCATATATAGGAGGCATAGTATCATCAAAGTGAATTTTCTCCTCCAAGCTTGGGGAACTAGAAATATCATGCTCATCAAAACCAACTCCCCCAAGCTTAAAACTTTCCATAGAATCAGCAAGTATATCATTTTTATCCTCAACGGTAGGGGGACTAAAAATATCATATTCATCAAGACAAACTTCCCCAAGCTCAAGGTTTTCCTTAGCAATAAAGGTGTTCAAAGAATTAGTACTACCACAAATATGATTGTTGTGCAAATAATTTTTCAATTTCTCCTCAAACACTTCATGTCCTAATTCAAGGTAGATATTATACAGTTCTAAAATTGTTTGGTTGTTTTCCATTTTATAATTTTTTGTGTGTTTTAGGTTTATATGTTAGTATGCAATGCAAACAAGAATAAAAGCTTAGCACAACGCTCCCCGGCAACGGCGCCAGAAAAGTGCTTGATGACTCCCAAGTGCAGGAGATCAATTGTAGTACCTTTCGATAAGTATTTGAGTGTCGAACCCACGAGGAGCTGAAGGTAAGCTATCTATTCTCTAAAGCCCTATAACCCTCTTATATGGCTGCTTATGCAAAGCAATAAGTTTGACTAAAAGGAACTAACTAATTAAAAGCAAGTGACGTGGAGTGTGGTTTCTCTAGTAACTAGTGAAGCAAGTTTAAAATGCAAGTTTCAAAGCAAGTTAAACAAGTAGCAAGCAGCAAATATCTCAAGTATCTCAAGGGAGCAAGTGTTCTAGCAATAGGTGTTTCGTTCGTGTGGTTGTCACAATTAGTGAAGCACATGTTTTAGTCTTAGTTGTTTCTTCTAGGAAGGAGCCATGAATAGGTATAGTCAAGTAAATGATCTACAACCCCTTATGATGGATCATGTGGCCAAGTAAATGACTGCACAAGATTGATTAAGACATAAAATCCCACCATAGCCTTACGTTCTAAGGTCCCCTTATATATATCCCCCAATAACTTAACTTTGTGGCTCGGTCTCAGGTTACTGTCACTCCCAAGTCACCACCACTCCATTATGCTACCGGTGATCACCTTACATGCATTCCCCAACATATGCGTGCACTCATATATTGTACATAAAGACAATCATAGAAGATAACAAACTTGTATGCAACCAATCAACGAACTATTTCACCATTGCCAAGAACAATTCACTACTCAAACATAGACGGGGAGACACAATACATTAAGGGAATATAGTATTGCATCATACATCGTGTTTGCCAAGAGATTACAGTGGAGATATGGAGCCGATCTTGCTGTAGATGTTGAAGATGAACACGCCGGAGGGGGGTGGAGCCCTCCGGGGGTGATCCCGGCGGCGTTTCCCCCCTCCGATCTTCTCCGACGGCAGCCTTCTGTCTCTCTGTTTCGTGGTTTCGTCTCTCGGTGCCGCCTCCTCCTAGAAAAGTCCAGGGGACCCTTTATATAGTCATTTTTAGGTCACGAGACACTCGAGAGAAGAAAGATCGACGGCATCGGAGCCACGGGGGCAAAAAGGGAGCCTCTCACGCGGCCAAGGAATCTGGCCGTGTGGAGGGTCCTCTTTGCCACCTGGTTGGCGTTTTGGCCCTCTACTTTGGCCCATGGTCTTCGTCTCGAAAATTCTGAACCGTGCTCTTTGGCCTTGCCCTTTTTGGAGTCCCGAAGCTCCCGGAAAGTCTGAAACACTAAAAAGTACGTTTTCTGAAAAAACAGGGTTAGAACCAAAAGAAGGGGGATTGTTTAGAAAATCCCCCAAATCATTATAAAACATGAATATAAGTTGCTAATATGTAGGAAAAACAAGTAATAACATGCAAAGTTCATGTATGCATTTTACATGCATCACCGCGCTGCAGGCCGGCAATGAGAAGACCGAGGCGCTGAACCGGGCTGCCGTGGAGAAGCTGGAGCTTGAGAAGGAGATTGAGTCTCTGAGAAAGAGAAATCAAGCCCTCGACACTATGGTGGATGACTCGCGCCGCCTCCAAGACAAGCACTTTAGGCTCTTTGAAGATTGGACCCGCCGGCTAGGGTCCCTTCTTCTGGAATTATCCTGTGAGTTACAGTAAACCTTTGCTCTATCCGGTTTCATTCTTTCAGTTTCTTCTATTCGGCTCTTCTTCTTCTCGGTTCTTTTTTCTTACTCAACCCAGCATGCCCCACCCTAGGCACCTTTCCGGATTTCAATCTCGCTGCCGAGACTGCTATGGAGAAGGACAGGAGGCTGAGGGCAGCTGCAGGCCTCAATGCTGTTGACTCAGCCACAATCGACGACCAGATCGAGAACATCAAGGCTCGGGTAATCTCCCTCAAGGGCATGGGCGCCTCCATGGTGTCAACAGCCATGCGAATGCACAAGATTTTCTGGCCGGAGAGAGAGTTCCCAGACACGATCAATCAGATCGCCTCCGACCTATATCACGTCAAGGAGGAGTTGAAGAAATGGCGCACCTCTGCAGCCCGAGCTGGTGCAGATGAAGCCCTCCACTTCGTGCTATCTTGGTACGAGAAGCTAGATCTTGAGAAGCTCAAGGACCTCCAGAACAATTCCAAGTGGACCGATAGGGATGAGTTCATCCTGCGTGGCAAGGAGACCGCCTATCAGCTTGCATCCTATGCATATACTCAGCAGTACATCGACGGCCCCATGGAGCCGGACACAGATGTTGAAGACGATGATGAAGAAGATGACGATGATGCCAGCGAGGAAGGTGGTCATGGAAATGAGGAGGAGCATGAAGAAACCAGCGACGAGGGAGCCGAGCAGGACAATGCCGAGGAGGAGGCCGAGACGGGCGGCAATCAGGGGGCGACCGAGTCACGAGCTGGCTCTGAAGATACCCGGATTGATTCGTAGCCCGCTGCCCCCTCCGGAGCTGTCACCACCGAGATGGTGATTGACACACCCGCTCCCGAGTTGGGCGCAGCGGGGGCCGCCACCGAGAACGTCGCATCCGGGTCCGCGCCTCCAACCTCAACTGCTGCCTCCGAGCCCGCCTCCGCGCTCGCCTTCGAGTCCTCGGATCTGTCGAGCGTAGAAGACAACTCCACTCCATCGACCATATCTTAAGTTCCTGCTCTTAATTTAACTCAAAACTGCTTATCAGATCCCCGGTATGCCGGGTGCAGATGTATCAACAGTTTACCGTTTCAGTGCTACTCTGTTTTATTTAAGTTTTCTTAGCAAGCCTGGCTCAATGACGGATTGCGTTAACTGCAAGTCCTCGAGTTCTTTTCTTATCCGTCCAATTCTTTTGTCTTTGCTCTTACCTGCCACTTGTGGCTTTTTGGTAGTCGAGTCACAAGATTTCAAAAACTGAGTTTCTAATACTTAACCACTTTGAGATTTAAATTTAACGCTGCATGACCAACACTTAGCCGAAAACACAGAAGTAAAAGACATCCTACTCGGTTGATACACTCTTTCTTTCCTTAGCAATTTTTCGTGTGTTCATTGACCTTTGGCTGGTTCTCTTGCTTGCCATGAAGCCGGGTTGCAGACAACAGCAAAGTCAAAGAGTTGGCCCTTGGGTTTAAACACAGTACTAGATATACGGGTGAAATTTTGAGTACACTAACAGAGTAGGCAAAGCAAAAGATAATAAATAACACAGAGCGGGTTTGGCACAGGCAGTCCTCGAGTTCGAATTCGGAGTGCCGACTTGGAATTTAACTCGGTTGAGGAGATATAGACAATGTTTTTTCAGGAATGAAAACGACGGACTAGAGCTACATTCCAAGGACGCTTGGATTCCTCTCCAGGTTTATCCACCCTGTTCTTCTGTGGCGCCTGTGCATCGATGAGATAATAGGCATCATTGTGCAGAGCCTTGCTCATAATGAAAGGACCTTCCCATGGAGGAGAAAGCTTGTGCATCCCAGACGTGCGTTGCACGAGCCTCAGCACCAGGTCACCTTCTCGGAAAACCCTTGGGCTTACTTTCTGGCTATGATAGCGTCTCAGATTATGTTGATATACAGCTGAGTGCGATAGAGTTAATTATCTTGCTTCTTCGAGCAGATCCACATCATCTTCTCGGTCTTCTCTTGCCTTTGCCTCTGTATAGAGGGTTACTCTGGGTGAGTCATGCTCAAGGTCAGTGGGCAACACGGCCTCAGCTCCATATACCAGGAAGAATGGTGTGTATCCGGTTAATCGGTTAGGGGTAGTCCTTAGACTCCACAACACCGCCAGCAACTCGTCCAGCCAACAACCAGGGGTTCGCTGTAATGGCTCAATCAGCCTTGGTTTTATTCCGGAAAGTACCATGCCATTTGCTATTTCAACTTGTCCATTTGAGGACGGATGGGCGACTGATGCAATGTCTAGCCGGATCCGCTTCTCCTTACAGAACCGAGCAAAAGCTCCTTCAGCAAAGTTTGTTCCATTATCCGAGATGATCCCATGCGGGTAGCCATACCTCAGAATAATATCCTTCAAGAAGCTTACTGCTGTGTTTCCATCACATTTTCGGATTGGCTTCACTTCAATCCATTTGGTGAACTTATCAACCATGACCAAGATGTGAGTCATGTTGCCCTGAGCTGGATTGAAAGGACCCACCATATCCAAACACCAGACATCAAATGGCCAAGTAATGGGAATTGTTTTCAACTCGGAAGCTGGCATATGAATTTTGCTTGCATACCTCTGGCACCCATTGCACTTCCTCACCAGATCTTCTGCTTGTTGCAAGGCAGTGAGCCAATAGAATCCATGCCGGAAAGCTTTCTTGACCAGGGCCCGAGATGAGGCATGGTGCCCACACTCTCCTTGGTGTATCTCCCTGAGAATTTCTTCTCCCTCTTCTGGCTCGACACAGCGTTGGAGTACGGCAGTGGCACTTCTCTTGTGCAGCTCTCTGTTGATGATAGTATAGCCCTTGGATCTTCTTTGTATTTGCCTCGGTGCAACCTCGTCACTCGGCAAGGTGCAATCCATCAGAAAAGATAATATGGGCAAAGCCCAACTCGGTGTCTCCCGGATAGGAAACACTGGTTCGTCCACTTCCATAGGATCAGCTGTCATGACTTGCTCCGAGTTGGAGACGAGTCCCCGAGTCCCCAAGTACTGAGAAATGATCCCCTCAATGAATGTGACAGTCCCCGGGTTTACTGAGGCAGTCCCAGGGTTGGATGGAGCAGTCCCTGGGTTCTCCTTTGAGCCCTCCCAATCAATCTCCATGGGAACAGCCTCTGAGTTTGGCAGAGCCGGGATGAATATAGGCTCCGAGTTGGGTGATGGCTTGATAGAAGGCTTCCTCAAATGCTCCAGAACAATCCCAGGAGGGATGAATTGCCGAGAAGACCCCAACTTGGACAGAGCATCCGCTGCATCATTCTCAACTTGGTGGATGTGATGGAATTCACACCCATCGAAGAATCCGGTCATATTCTGGACGAGGAACCGGTAAGATGCCATGTTGGCATCCAACGCGTCCCAACTCCCCGAGACCTGTTGAACCACCAGATCTGAGTCACCATAACAGACAATCTGTCGGATTCCAATCTCCTTGGATATTTTGAGCCCATGGACCAAGGCTTCGTATTCGGCAACATTATTGGATGCCGAGAAGTGAATTTGAAGCACATACTTGAGCTGGTCCCGCTTGGATGAGGTGAGTACTACACCAGCACCAAGTCCCTCTTTTACCTTGGAGCGATCGAAATGCATCCTCCAGAAGTTTGTTTCCGGCAAGGGAGGTTCATACTGCATCTCGGCCCAATCGACAAAGAAGTCAGCCAGGGCCTGGGATTTGATGGCTTCTCTTCTTGCATACAACGGGGTGTAAGCAGCTAGCTCAATTTCCCACTTGCCACCCGACCGCTTGCATCCTTGTTGCCCATAATCTCCGAAATGGGAGCAGTGCTCACCACTGTAATTGGATGCTCCTGGAAATAGTGTTTGAGCTTCTTGGTACCCAGGTAAACCCCATAGGTCATCTTCTGGTAGTGTGGATAGTTTTGCTTAGAGTTGGACATCACTTCACTCAGATAATAGACCGGCCTCTGCACGGACTTGCCCTCTTCTTCTCGCTCCACAACCACCACCACACTCACAACTCGGTTGGTGGCTGCAATATAGAGCAGCATTGGCTCCTTGGGCAGTGGAGATGCCAAGACAGGAGCACTACCCAGCATGGTTTTGAGCTCCTTGAATGCCACATCAGCTTGTGGGGTCCAGACAAACTTGTCACTTTTCTTCATGAGCTGATAGAGAGGTAAGGCTTTCTCGCCCATTCTGCCCAGGAACCGGCTAAGGGAAGCCAGGCATACGGTAAATTTCTGCACATCCTTCAATGATCTCGGCAAAGACATGCTCTCTATAGCTTTTATCTTTGAAGGATTGGCCTCAATGCCCCGACTGGATACAAAGAAGCCGAGTAGCTTGCCAGCCGGGACGCCAAATGTGCACTTGGTTGGATTCAATTTCATCTGGTATTTGCGCAAGCTGGAAAATGTTTCCTTAATATCGCTCAAGAGAGTGTGTTTTTCTTTTGTTTTGATGACAATGTCATCTACGTACACCTGCACATTTTTGCCAATCTGCTCATGCAGGCATTTCTGCATGCATCTCTGGTAAGTAGCCCCAGCATTCCTCAAGCCAAAACACATAACACGATAGCAATAAGCCCCGTACGGGGTAATAAAAGCAGTCTTTATTTGATCAGTCGGATTTAAAGATATCTGGTGAAAACCAGAGTAGGCATCAATGAAAGACAAAAGTTTGCACCCGGCAGTGGAATCAATCACCTGATCTATGCGGGGTAGCGGAAACGGGTCCTTGGGGTAGGCCTTGTTCAAGTCGGTGTAGTCCACGCACATGCGCCACACCACAACGACCATGGGGTCATCCTTCTTCTCCACCATGACCGGATTGGCCAGCCAATCCGGATGCAGCACCTCCATAATGAATCCACTTGCTAACAGCCTTGTGATCTTATCACCGATGGCTTTCCTCCTTTCAGCCGCAAAGCGGCGCATAGCTTGCTTCAACGGCTTGGCATCCGGCCGCACATGAAAGGAGTGCTCAACCAACTCCCCGGGGACACCCGCCAGGTCCTGATTGGACCATGCAAAGACATCCCGATTCTCACGGAGGAAGTGGATGAGCTTGCTTTCCTATTTCTCCTCCAACCCGGCGCCAATGATGGCAACGCGCTCCGGGAACTCCGGGTCAATCTGCACCTTCTTTGTCTCTTGTGAGGCCTGGAAAGTGGCTCCGTGCTGAGAGCTCGGCATGCGAGGCATACCGAATTGAGTTGCATGTGCCTGTGCCACCACCTCATGTATCTTCTTCTTCTCAACCACAATGACCATGGACTCGGCAAGCCGAGATCCAGCAGATGCACAGTCCAGAGAATGCTTGTAGTCACCGAGATGGTGATGATGCCATTGGGACCGGGAAGCTTCATCTTCAGGTAGGCCGCATGAGTAGAGGCCATGAACTTGGTCAGAGCAGGCCTACTGTCGTGGGATAATCACGGCAGATGTTACCTGAGGTAACTGATCTTGGGGCAAGTCGACACAGGTATTCGGGAGAGGGTTTAGCTCAAAGGAAGACATGGCAAAAGCGATCTGAGAACCGGAGAATAACTCGCCGGATCTCGATATCAATGATACTGGATACTCGATAATAGGTATTACAACTATGACTTGAATCTCTCTTAGGCGAAGCCCAGGGGTTGGTTTATATAGTACTCATACCCCTCTGGGCTTGCCCTACAAAGCGCTCCTCGAGTCCTATTTGAACTCTACATACGAACCCTAACTTTTCTTACCATAACCCACAATCCGGGTTACGAACCTTACACGCCCTGGGCCTTCCAGGAGTTTCTTTGTCCTTAGCCGGATTTGGTCCAGCCACCGTCTGGGCCGGATCACACCTGGGAGCTGGTATACCGGGTTACTACTCCCCCATCACCTACCGAGCAGAGCATGATAGGAGCTCTGAAGATCAACCAGCTCGAACTGCAGGCATCGGCCCGACAGTTGTCCCTTGTGCTGAAAAGCACATCAATCCATATCCGGCCAATAGGCGCACAAGACACTCCTGACACAATGCCATGGAATGTGGTCCGGCTGGGTAGCAGCATGTTCTCGACAATGCCGAGCTTCTCCATAGTATCTCGGTACATGATGTTGGTGCTGCTGCCGTTGTTGATCAGCACCTTGATGAATTTCACATTTTTCTTGGACCCCTGGAAAGTAGGGTCCACCACCAGAGCATATGTACCCAGCTTGGGCATGATCTTGGGATGATCATCTCTAGACCAAACGATGTCCTGTTCGCACCAATGTATGTAATCCGGCACTGCCGGCATCACAGCGTTTACCTCCATCGCACGCTGGTGCTGAAATTGCTTGTCATCCGGCTCAGTGGTGAACACCATGTAGCTCTCATGATGCTCCTGGTACTGGTTCCGGTCTCCACCTCCGCCATTGTTGTTGTTGTTTCTCTGGTTGGTATTGTTGTTGTTGCGGGTGTAGTAGTTGTTGTTGCGGTTGTTGTTGTAGTTGCGGTTGTAGTTGTTGTTGGCTCCCTGCGCCACTTGATTCACATTCTCCCTCCTTTGGTTCTCGGCTGGCCTGGGAGCAGCTACCCGAATAGGCTGCACATTGGAGCCTGGGAGCGGAAGAGGAGGAGGAGGAGGAGGCAGATGACCAAACCCCTCGCCCTTGATCCGGTCCCACCAGCTGCATTGTCGGGTAGTATGGTTGGCTGGCCTACTCGGATGCCGAGTATGGAAGCTACACGGTCCATCCTTCATGTTCTCAAAGACAAACCTCGGAGGATCTCCAGATTCTTGGGGGGCACTGTTCTGCTGACGAGCATTGTTGATGGGGGAGTAGTAACCCGGTATACCAGCTCCCAGGTGTGATCCGGCCCAGACGGTGGCTGGACCAAATCCGGCTAAGGACAAAGAAACTCCTGGAAGGCCCAGGGCGTGTAAGGTTCGTAACCCGGATTGTGGGTTATGGTAAGAAAAGTTAGGGTTCGTATGTAGAGTTCAAATAGGACTCGAGGAGCTCTTTGTAGGGCAAGCCCAGAGGGGTATGAGTACTATATAAACCAACCCCTGGGCTTCGCCTAAGAGAGATTCAAGTCATAGTTGTAATACCTATTATCGAGTATCCAGTATCATTGATATCGAGATCCGGCGAGTTATTCTCCGGTTCTCAGATCGCTTTTGCCATGTCTTCCTTTGAGCTAAACCCTCTCCCGAATACCTGTGTCGACTTGCCCCAAGATCAGTTACCTCAGGTAACATCTGCCGTGATTATCCCACGACAGTTGGCGCCCACCGTGGGGCCTGCGTCCAAAGGTGTTTACATCACGGGAGAAGCTCGGAAGAGCATGGAGAACTTCGTCGTCGGCGAGATCTACTCCAATGGCGAAGGAGAAAGAATAGTGGACAATTCCGGATGGGAGTTGGAGCCGGATTACTTCGAATCCGGATCCATGGTGTCAATCGGCCAAATCAGTATCTTCATCGGCATGGTACGTACACTTAATTTGAAAGGACAATATCATGTGCACGTTACAGGAACTTCCAGCAGGGACAAAAGGGCGTTAAAACAAACAGCGAATCTGTCCTCCTCGGCCACTCCGGGGTACTTGAGGTGGGCAGAGCAAGAGGTAACGTGGAGCAGGAGAGATCATCCAGAAGGAATAGAGCGCCCCGGGACCTTGGCGTTAGTAGTTTCGCCACAGGTCAATGGTTACGAACTGAAAAAGGTGTTGATGGACGGAGGAAGCAGCATCAACATCCTATATTGGGAAACTTTCTTGCGCATGAACCTCAAGGAGTCCCAGCTACAAAAAAGTTCGACGGTGTTCCACGGGATCGTGCCGGGTCATTCGGCACGCCCCGAAGGGAAAATTGCATTGGAAGTAGCCTTTGGAGAATCGGTAGATAACTATCGGGTGGAGTGGCTCACGTTTGAAGTAGTCAAGCTGCATAGCCCCTACCACGCTCTGTTCGGAAGGCCGGCTTACGCTAAATTCATGGCCAGGCCGTGTTACGTATATTTGCAGTTAAAAATTCCAGGCCCCAAGCGGACCATCACTATCCATGGGAACCGGGATATAGCAGCAGAGTGTGATGAGGGAGATTCGGTGATGGCCGAGCACGCCTGCAGAAAGGAAGAGCTTAAATATTACCGGTCTCAGGTGGACCCTGAAGATGGCACGGCATTGAGAAGACCAGATTCTGAAGACGAAAGAGTGAAATTTAAGGCTGCTCAAGACACCAAGAAAGTAGATTTTGTGGAAGGAGACCCCACCAAGCAGTTCACTATAGGGTCCAATTTGGAAGACGCGCAAGAAAAGGCCCTAGTGGAATTTATACGCTCAAATGCGGATGTGTTCGCCTGGACACCCAGCGACATGCCGGGTATCCCTACCGAGTTGGCAGAGCACAGTTTGCATGTAGATCCCAGGGCCAGGCCTGTGAAGCAAGGTTTGAGAAAAATGAACGAGGAAAGGAGAAGAGCCATAGGTGAGGAAATCGCACGACTATTAACCGCAGGCTTTATCATGGAAGTATTTCACCCGGACTGGTTAGCGAATCCGGTTCTAGTGATTAAAAAGACAAATGAATGGAGGATGTGCATCGATTTCACGAGCCTCAACAAGCATTGCCCAAAGGATCCGTTCGCGCTGCCAAGGATAGACCAAATCATAGACGCGGTAGCCGGAAGCGACTTGCTATGTTTCTTGGACGCATATTCGGGATACCATCAGATTAAACTCAAAAGGGAGGATTGGGAAAAAACCTCATTTATAACCCCTTTTGGGGCCTTCTGCTACAAGACCATGACGTTTGGATTGAAAAATGCGGGCGCAACTTATCAGCGGTGTATCCAGAAATGCTTCGAGGATCAAATTGGGCGTAACGTGCACGCATATGTGGATGATGTGGTTATTAAGACCCGGAAGGCAGAAACGTTTATTGATGATTTAAAGAAAACGTTTAAAAACTTGAGGAGGTATCAGATGAAGCTCAACCCAACGAAGTGTGTGTTCGGAGTCCCGGCCGGGAAGTTACTTGGCTTTATAGTCTCCGAGAGAGGAATTGAGGCAAACCCGGATAAAATCAAGGCCATACAGAATTTGAAGAAACCGGAAAATCTGAAGCACGTTCAAAAACTCACGGGCTGCGTGGCAGCCCTGAGCCGGTTCATATCCAGGCTTGGAGAAAAGGCAATACCCTTGTACCGGCTTTTGCGGAAATCAGATAAGTTCGTATGGGACCAGGAGGCAGATGAGGCGTTTGAAGCACTAAAGAAGCAGTTATCTGAAGCGCCAGTACTAGCGGCGCCGGGTCCTAAAGAGCCTATGTTATTGTATGTGGCAGCCGGTCCCCGAGCAGTTAGCGCAGTGGTTGTCGTGGAACGCAAGGAAGATGGGAAGAGCTACCCGGTCCAGAGGCCAGTTTACTATGTCAGTGAAGTGTTATCAGAAGCGAAGCAGCGTTACCCGCATTGGCAAAAATTGGTGTTTGGGGTCTTTATGGCCAGCCGGAAGTTGAAGCCATATTTCCAAGAACATCCCATAACAGTGGTTAGTTCAATACCAATGTCGGATATCATCAGAAACTCGGATGCAACGGGCAGAATAGCCAAATGGGCAATAGAGATGGGAGATTATCATATCAGCTACGAGCCTAGATCGGCGATCAAGTCCCAGGCCTTGGTTGATTTCGTTAACGACTGGACGCATACTGGGGTGGTTACCGCAGTTCCAAGTTCCGAGTCATGGACCATGCACTTCGATGGATCAAAGCAGTACGAGGGGTCAGGAGCCGGAGTGGTGCTGACATCGCCAAAAGGGGATAAACTAAGTTACGTGCTACAGATTCATTTTGATTGCTCAAACAACGTGGCCGAGTATGAGGCCCTGTTGCATGGCTTGAAGGTAGCCAAGGAGATGAACATTAGAAGGATACGATGCTTTGGAGACTCCGATCTCGTGGTGCAGCAGGTGTCAGGAACCTGGGACAGGAAGGACGCCACTATGGCAGCGTATCGCAGGGAGGTGGATAGGGTTGCCGGGTGTTTCTCCGGGTATGAAGTGGAGCACATAGACAGAAGAAAGAACGAGGCGGCGGACGCACTCGCCAGACTCGGCTCGCGCAGGGAGCCGGTTCCACCTAATGTTTTCGTGGACGAGCTATGGCGGCCGTCAGTTAAATCCGAGTCTGAAGAAGAATTAGCAAATCGAGACCCGGACGTGGAGCTCGTGGCTACGATACGCGGCGTCCCCGAATGGACGGAGCCATATCTGGCATACCTATCACGGGGCGAACTACCAGAACAGGAGGTACTAGCAAGACAAATCGTAAGGCGGGCAAAAGGATACGTTATTATCAATGGAGAGTTGTACAAGAGAAGTGCGGCAGGAGTCTTTTTGCGCTGTGTGACACCAGAGGAAGGCCGACAGATTCTTAAGGAGATCCATGAAGGTGATTGCGGGCATCATGCGTCCACAAGGTCTCTTGTGGCCAAGGCCTACCGACATGGGTTCTTCTGGCTCACAGCTCTAGCAGACGCGGAACGGATAGTGGCAAGGTGCGACGGATGTCAAAGGTACGCTCGTCAAACTCATGTGCCGGCTATGGAGTTACGGACCATTCCATTAACTTGGCCATTCGCTGTTTGGGGTATGGACATGGTTGGCCCCTTCCATATGTCACCTTGCAAGAAGACGCACCTTTTAGTTGCTGTTGATAAGTTTACCAAATGGGTGGAGGTTATGCCGGTCACCAATTGCGAAGCGACCACAGCAGTCAAATTCCTGAAAAGAATTATATACCGGTTCGGGTACCCCCACAGCATAATTACCGACAATGGAACCAACATGTCCCTTGGAGAGATGGAAAAATTTTGTGGCAGCAATGGAATCAGGCTTGATGTAGCATCAGTGGCACATCCGCAAGCCAACGGGCAAGTGGAGAGGGCGAACCAAGAACTACTTCGTGGATTGAAGCCAAGACTGAGGGTTCCCTGTATCAGGGCTGCTGGGGCATGGGTTGAAGAGCTCCCTTCCGTGGTCTGGGGTATTAACACTACACCCAACCGATCCACCCAGATGACGCCTTTCTTCATGGTCTACGGCGCAGAAGCGGTATTACCAAGCGACATCATTCATGATTCACCAAGAGTGACAGCTTATGTGGAAGTAGAGAACGAGAAAACCCGGCAAGACGCCGTGGATATGTTAGAAGAACAGAGGGAGCAAGCCTTGGAAAGATCAGCCATATATCAGCAGGACTTGCGAAGATATCATAGTCGGCGGGTGAAAAGCCGGGTCTTTCAGGAGGGAGACTTGGTCTTGCGCTTGGTTCAGACAAACGAGGGAAGGCACAAACTATCGCCACCATGGGAAGGACCCTTCATCGTAAGCCGGAGCCTGCATAATGGGTCATATTACTTGATAGATGCAAGAGAAGAATCGACCACACTCAACGATACTGCTCACACAACTGCACCTATGCAAGAAAGAGATAGGCCGTGGAACGTGGCTCAGCTACGTCCGTACTATACTTAGCAGAAAAAGATGTAACAGGCAGCAGGTTTCAGACGCACTCTTTTCCTGTCCAGGGCACCCTTGGGGACTGGATGGGTTTTTAATGAGGCGGCTTGCTGGCCTAATTTTTTCATATCAAATAAAAAGGGATTATCAAGAAAAGAAGCAAGTGTTATTTATACGATGTGAACATTCAGGTCTGGAGGGCTGGTTGCTCATACAAGCACAGCTGTAAACTCAAAAAGGACCCGGCCTTGATGCCAATGAGTTATAGGGGCCGTCACTCGAAAAAACGAGTGCGGCTACAATCTTATAACCGGACAAAGAAGTCCAAATTTCTCGGCTATTCTTACTTAAGCTCGATGTGACTCGCAACGAAGTGGCATGATTCGTTCGCTTACGACTAATGTCGGTCATGAGACCCAAACGGGACTTGCTTGACCCCGTTTTCGTATTGATGTAACAACATGGTATCCACGCGAAAGCCGGCTTATAGTACAAGATAGTCGAAAGGGTCATCTAAACCACAAGTTATGCAGAGTATAAGGCCGATAGCCGGAAACTCAACGATTATCAAGCATAACTTCAAACCTCATAAAAAGCTGTCCTGAAGTCTTGGGCATTCAGCAACAGGCGATTCGTTTACTTGAAAGAAAACAATCATGTGTCCTAGACGCGGGAACCCGGACTGGGGACTTATGAGCTCTAAGGAAGAAACAGCATCATCCAGCCGTTAAAATTAAAACGAGCCACGCATCCGGGTCTCAGGAGCTTAGGGATTCAGGTGTAAAACCGATCCCTAGACGCCAACGACACCCGGAGGGCGGGTCTTGCTAAGGAAAGTATATATAAAAAAAAAGTATAAGGTATCGAGAATAAAACAAGTGGATATCAAGAACAAGCAAATGCAAAGACACATTCATCAAAAGCCCAAAGGGGCGCAAAGTGCATCGGGAGTTTAAATAAAAGTGATACAAAAACCATAAAGTATCAAAAGAGCACAGGCGCTCTGCTTAAATGAATAGTAAAGCTGTTTTAACAATGCTTTGCCGGCTGACGTATGTGGAATGATAGGCATTACTTCAAGCTGCAGGGTCCATCTTGGCCTTGCCCTTGTCGCCACCTGTAGTTGCGGCGCCACTCGGGTCAGCAGTAGTTCCGGGTTGTGCAGCAGAGGTTGCAGGAGCAGAGTCGGCCTCGGTCTTCCTGACGGTTTCTTCCTTCATCTTGATCGCCTGCTCCTTCCAACGGGCAAGCATATCGAACGGCTGGGGGCGGTTCGCCTTGACAACCTTGTCATTAGCATCATAAGCAGGGAGAATCTCATCAATCTCTAAGCTGTCAGCAATAACGCTAGCCGGATGGCGGACTTCTTTCTGAATAGCCTTGAAGTCCTTTGGCAAAAACTTGGACCCATCCAAGTTGAACTCTGGAAATCCACTCATAAGTTTAGCAAGTTGTAGCTTGGGGGCGTAGGCTTTAGCCAGTGCGAGCCCCCGGGTTACCCCAAATCGGCAGGAGGACCGTTTCCAGTGCCAAATCCACTCGGGGATCGTGGAGCAGAATTCCAGTAATCTCTTCATATTATCTGGCTTGACATCCGGCAGTCGCAACTCATCGAGTATCCAGCTAACTCCGCCGCAAAGTTGGCGAAGAGTATTCTTGATGGTTTTAAGCTTGGCAGCATCATCTTCTTCGGGGGCAGCATCACGTGGGCCTGCTAAAGAAAGGCAAAAGGAGCAAAGATAGTAGGCAAGCAAGCGCGGTTGTTCAAATCAAAGCAATCCGAGTCATAAAAAGGTGAAATTCAAAAATCTTACCAGTCGCAGTACGGTGAACATCAGCAATTTGAGCGGAAAGAGTTGTAAGTTTTTCCTTAGCCCTGTGAGCTCTCTTCCTGTATTTTTTCGTCATCTTTTGGCACCTGCGAGCCTCAGTCTCAGCAGCTTCACGAAGGGCCGTTTCTTTTCCAATACGCTTGGTGGACTTGGCCAGCTTCTTCTCCAACTGTGAAACATAGTCCTGTAAAGAAGCATGAAGAGGGATCAGCCGGAAACATTATGCAAAGTTCCAAGCAAGTTACCTAGTAATTTACTCGGAACTTGGGGACTAGGCATGGAAACAATTGATGATTAGTCGGGATTACCTCGTGCTTGGTTATTAAGGCATCTAGTATGTTTTCTTCGTCGCCCTTCAAGGTATGGAGGGCATCTAGCATTTGAGCAAAGGTCATGTCTTCAGGGCGAAGTTGAGAAGGGCCGGAGGATTGGCCCTCTTGTGGAGGAGTTGTTCCGGGTTTGGGGGTCGAAACCCGGATTGTTTGAACGTCCGGGTTAGGAGAGTCTGGCTTGGTCTCCAAAATGATGTCTTCGTCCACTTCTTCAGAGGGCTGGGGTGATGCAGTCTGTGGTGGAATTGGGTCCTTAAAAGGATCTTCTCCATTTCCGTCCTCGGCCTCGTCCTCAACCTCAACGTCCATGTCATCACTCGGCTTCTCTTCTCCCTGCTCTTCTGATTCAGGGATATCCGGGTCGCTTAGCGTAACTGTGGCGCTGAAGAAAAGAAGGATAATTGCCAGTTTTTGGCGTTGGAGTTCAGGTTGAGAGGTGGCATCAGTGAGTGTTTGCGGCGCTGGATGGATACCCCGCCGCAGGTAAGAAGCGTTCCGTCACCGCTCTCACGGCATGGTTCGCATTGGAATAATTCGGTAAAAAGAGCAAGGTTTGGTGGAGTGCATAAGTACGACTCGGACAAAACTATGAAGTGGGTGATGCTCAGCATAGAGTTAGGCCCTATGTCGAACACCCGGAGGCCGTAGTGGCTCAAGACTTCCCGGAAAAAAGAGTGACCCGGAGGACGGAATCCCCGGGTCACATGCTCGGTAAAACAAATTACCTCGTTCCCGATAGGAGTGGGACGGGTCTCATCGCCAGGAGCCCTCCAGTGTATTTCCTTTTGAGAAGGAAGGATTCCTAGCTCGGCCATCCCATCCAGTTTGGCCTTCGTCGTTGAAGACCGGCCCCAGTCGGCAGAAGTGGTTTGGGAGGTCTTTGCAGGAGCCGGGTGTTTTCCCTGTCTTTTAGGAGCCATGGAGTTGACCTGCAAGGGACAAGGAATATATGGAGTAAGATTCGGAACATCAGATCATTCGAATCTGGAGACATTAAGGCGCTAAGGCTAAAATAAGACCCGGATAATGCGCTACGATGCTAAATGCAGAAGATTTACCGGGTATCAGATGAAGTTGAGTAAATTGTTAATTACTTACGTATTGAGGTGGGTTGGGTGAACATGGATGGTTGCCCATACCTTTATTGTGGAGGAATTAACTGGAAAAGGAGGATTATCCGGGTGTTAATGCGACCGGCGGAAAAAACAAGGCGGAACGGATCTAGATCGAAGAACTTGCAAGTAATCTTATATGAAGTTTGATGGTTAATAAGGGTGCGGGGGTGAATTGCGACTGCGCATCAGGTGCTTGAAGGAGCTAAGGACTATCGAAGCGGATTAATTTGATGATACCCGAAAGTTATTTACGGGTTGACCCAGATCCAATCCTGGTCAAATTGAGGAAATTGCGAGTTTCAGTTGGATGATTGGGAGAGGCTTACCAAAGAAACTAGGGTCCAAAATGAGGCTGGTGCGCGGCACGGCTTGAGTGTCTCACCACGGCCCTTGATGAGAGAAATGAAGGCGTGACGGCGATGCTTGATGGCGGCGTTGGGAAGCTCGGGGTCGATTGCGGCCGGAGATGGCCTTATCTTTCGCAGTGCGCGCGAGCCTGGAGGCAGGGACTGCGAGGGAGCGAGGAGAGAAAGGATGTTGGGGCAGAGTGAAAGGTTTAGGGTTACTTTCGGTTGATATTTATAAGGGAAGTGGTGAGCTCACCCGCGGCTGGAGAGCCGGAAGTTACGGAGCAATAATTATCCGCACAGGTTTGGCGTTGCGGGCGTTCGGAGCGAGGTGAAATGTTCCGTTGACAGGGGGAACACAATTTATCCCGAGATATCAGGGATCCTTATCGAGAGTAGGGCCTTAATATCTTAGGGTTCAAATCTGGAAAGGTCCGTTAAGCACTCGAGGAGGGATCGAGCTGTCGAATGACCGTCACGGAGCTGTGTCTAGTCATCTGTTAAAGTAACTTGACCCGGTTCATGTAAGCTTGGGCGTTTCATATCTTTTTTAGGGAATAGCGAGCGCTTCAAGAATGAATCTGTGAAGCCCGCGCTATCCTGGGGACTACTGATGGGGGAGTAGTAACCCGGTATACCAGCTCCCAGGTGTGATCCGGCCCAGACGGTGGCTGGACCAAATCCGGCTAAGGACAAAGAAACTCCTGGAAGGCCCAGGGCGTGTAAGGTTCGTAACCCGGATTGTGGGTTATGGTAAGAAAAGTTAGGGTTCGTATGTAGAGTTCAAATAGGACTCGAGGAGCGCTTTGTAGGGCAAGCCCAGAGGGGTATGAGTACTATATAAACCAACCCCTGGGCTTCGCCTAAGAGAGATTCAAGTCATAGTTGTAATACCTATTATCGAGTATCCAGTATCATTGATATCGAGATCCGGCGAGTTATTCTCCGGTTCTCAGATCGCTTTTGCCATGTCTTCCTTTGAGCTAAACCCTCTCCCGAATACCTGTGTCGACTTGCCCCAAGATCAGTTACCTCAGGTAACATCTGCCGTGATTATCCCACGACAATTGTACTGCTTCTTGAAGTTTTGGCCCTGAGTCTGGTTTTGCCAGTACTGGGCTCCAGCAGTTTTTTGCCTTTGGCTGCTCCCGGCAGCACCTTGATCCTGAGTAACTGCAGCAACATGGTCCGACCCACAGTGGATATCCGGACGATCTTCCCTTCTCTTTTTGCGGAAGTATTGGCGGTCATGGCGCCGGGCTCCATCATGGTGTTTCCTCTTCGGCTCAAAAGAATCGAGCAGAGGCGAAGTAGGGTCACCGAGAGCATACATATCTGCAATCTTGATTGTCTCGGCGAGGGTACTCAGCATCTCCCTGTGCAGTTTCTGCCACAACATGCTACCAGGCAATGGCCTGTGACTCATTCACACCCTCACATGTGTTCCTCAGAGTGCTCCACCGAGTAAGATACTCGCGGTCAGTCTCCTCTTCTCTATGCTTGCATGTCGAGAGCTGCTGTGGCCGGTTTGGCCTCTTGTAGGTGCTGGCGAAGTTGCTAATGAAGGCTTCCGAGAAGTCAAGCCAGTAGTTGACATTGTCTTTGGGCGGGTTGTTGAGCCAGATCCTTGCAGGGCACATACCTCACAGCCCATCTCCGGTTACCACTTGCGACATACACAGCAGTAACATAATCATTCAGCCAGTCCTCTGGCTTGGTGCTTCCGTCATAGGTCTTATTCCCTCTAGCCAGCTGGAACTTGGCCACTGCTGGCTCCCCCATGATTCTGGGACCAAAACAACTTGTCCCGGGCGGGCCCCTTGCTTCTATCTCCTCGGACCAATAGATTTAGTCTAGCTTGTATCTTGCATCACTTGGCTCCAACATTCTTGCTCCCAACCGAGCTGCGAGATCTCTTGGGTCGGCGTACCCGGCTTGCTCCATCGCCGAGTACCCGTCGCTGTAGAGGTCTTGGTGCACAGGACCGGGTTGAGCAACCGGGTTGACCACTGCAGCAACTGCTTGTGGATGAACAACATGCTGAACCGGGTTGACAGCATGATGCCGAGATGGGCCATCTCGGTTTCCTCCTTTCCCCTCTTGGTGAACTCGGGCGGCCTGGTGGCCAGTACCTGCAGCATTGTGTTTCTGACCGGGCCGCCGCTCTACCGCATGCTGTTTTCCAGCGACAGCCGGGTCGTACACCTGCATCTGTTTGATCCTCCCAGAGTTTACACTCGGGGCCCTCTCACTACCGGGAAGCAGTGAAGAGGCCTGCTTTCCAGATCTCACCCCATGTGAGTGTACAACATGAGATGCACCAGCCCCCGGATTAGCTTTCCGGGAAGCCTCATTCTGCCTACCAGCTTCTAGAACAAGCTCATTGAGCTGCTCCTACTACCTAGCGCGAGCTTCGCCAGTCAAGTTTGGCAACTCGGTAGCAACTGACTCTGCAGCTCTAAGTGTTTTGGCAGGAGAGCTATATTTTGGCCTACCAGCAGTAGTTAAACTACCAGACTTGCTAGCAGCTCTACCATCTCTAGCTAGCTCAATACCTAGATTGCGACGAATGATTCCTATATTGCTAGGATTTCTAGATATAGGAGTAAAACCATGGGCTCTATTGTACTCATTTTGATCCAGGTTGAGCTCAAGCCTAACCTTTTCCAGCTCCTGGGTCTCCTGGAGCAAGGCCTAGCGCTGCGGCTCGAGCTGCGCCCTCACCATACCTGGATCCACGTCCGTAGCGAGAGGCATACCGACGTGCTCGACACCGGCACGAGCCGCCGGTATCACAGTTGATGTAGAAGGGTCCTTGTAGCCCGGCATGTTCTGAGGCCGGTCGTAGGGCTTGTGGACCGGGCGAGCAGCCGGCTCGTCGACGACTTCGGGCGCAGCGGGCGCGCCTTTCCCGGCATCGATAGATGGGACAATCATCATCACCTCCACGATGCCCGCAGAGCGGCCGGATGGCTGCCCACGGACGGCGATAACAGCAGGAGGGCCCTCAGCAACGAGCACCACCTCGGGATACTCGCGGATGACGGTGGTGGCGACGTACACCAAGTGCGCGCCGAAGGAGATGACGGAGCCGCCTGCAGGCACGGGCCTGCCACCAAAATCACCAGCATTGTCGGAGACGAAATCAAGGGAGCCGAATCGGTGGACAAGGCCACTGACCACGCGCTCCCCCGAACGAGAAACGAGTCCCGTCCGAATAGAAACCCCAGCCAGCGCCGCTGCTGGCCCCATGGTGGGCGCCAACTGTCGTGGTATGGTAAAGACAGATGCCATGGGATGGCTTGAGTTTGGGGCCGATGGACGCTGTAGGTATCCGGGGAGGGATCGCACGCCTGTACGGCGCGGTCAGAAACACTACAAACACAACAATCTACCCAGGTTTAGGGCCCTCGTGTGGAGGTAACACCCCTACTCTTGCCTATCTCTCTCTATTAAGTTATACCGAGTACAGGAACTACAATCTCTCAGTGTATCTCTCTCTGCCGAGTAGCTCGGGCTCAACTCAATGTGTATGTGACTGAATGAACCTCAAATCCGTCAACTAGTGTCCTCCCTCGCGCAGGAGGAGGTAGGCCACCTTATATACTGGTGGCCAACCACTATTCTATGAATACAAGTACATAGTAGACAACTCCACTGTGCCGTGGCGCACGCAACAGCGCACGCCTCCGTGTTCTCGCTGACAACGTCGCCGAAAGTCTCCACGGTAGGTGTAAGGACCCCAGACCGGCAGTCTGAAACCCTACGTATGCATACATTCACGATCCCAGAAAGATCAGTCGTGAACAACATACACAGTTGGCACACAGAAATACATCATCCATTACACGAATACATAAAGGTATTACACAAATATCACATGATCAAGTTTAACGCAACTGCCACATGGGGCATGTAACTTATCAAACACAGCGGAAGACAAATAAAACACAACGTAGTTGAGCCCAAGTCACGCCTTAACCTACAGGCTGCTGACCCGGAGACGATCCTAGTTCGCAAAGCCGTCAACTCCGTACTTCTCTTCATAGATATCCTTCGGAGGCTCCTTCTCAAAATCTGATAAGTAGATACCAGGGGCGAAACCATAATGAGTACATTTGAATGTACTCAGCAAGACATCCATCATGTCACTTACCAACATGCAAATATGCTTATATGGTGGAATAGGTAGGCTATAAATATGGTTCACTATCAATGGTGTTCATATATGATGACACCACAGTTGCAGTCAGGTTAATCTGTATCTTCGTTGAAGAAGATACTTCAGAAGAAAATAATATAGTTTTATTTCTCTTGTAGATATCACATGTACAAGAGTTTTTGTAAAACTTTGTTAAAGAATATTTTCTCTTTGCAAAACTTCTTGGAATCAGTTTCCAGAATTCTTGCTTAGAGTAGAAAAGGTTTTCTTTGCAAAACATTTTGTTTTGTATAACATCATCTGGCTTTTCATCATCGACGATACCTCCACGGTATAAGTTTCCATTCCTTTCCGAACTTCCCAAGTTCAATACATCCTTTCCAAAAATTCCCTTTCAAAAACTTCCTTTTTGAAAACATTGACACAATGCTAGCTACATGGCCATTCAACCGTCCATATCCGAGGACGCGGCTATCTCGAAATAGTTTTACTCTGCAGAGGTGTACACATTTCCACCAGATCCAGAATCCGCCATGAAACACCCATGGACTGTTCCCAACCTATGAGAACATCAGATAACTGATCTTGAATATCCACTATGTACAAGCTAGAACATGACTATCTCTTCAATTGGGTTTCCCCCTCCCCGGCAAGCCGTGTCCCACACCGCCCAGACAGGAGGCCCAACTGCTGCATCCGGAGGGAAAATTAATCCCACACTTTAGATGTCCCGTATTCCCCACTCCTAGCAACATTTCGGTTCGGAGGATCCCATCCCCTATAGCACTTGAGATAGCACACATACTAACCATAACAAGTTTTTAATCAAGCCCCTACCCATATTGGGGTAAAGTGGCAGTACGGTAAAGGTTGTCCAGCGAAGACTAGGTTATGTGTCATTTTTGAAAAACACCACTTTCTCAAAAATGACCACTTCCACATTCCTCCGGAGAACAAGGATCCGCCTTTTCTCCGGGTTTTTCCGTAAAGCCTTGGTTTGGTAGAATCACAATTTTAGGGTGTCCACTTAGGGACTAATATATTTGATGGTAATAAATACCATATGGTGGCCTATGGGCTTGGTATTACCAAGTTTAACTATTGGCATGATAGTAACCTATAATATAGTATAGTAGTAATTTCCACCTCAAAAATAGTTTTGATAATCAAGTTTTTGTAAAACTTCAGAGGTAAAACATGCATGATAGATAATGGTAAGTATTGTATCAGCAAGCAATCAGGATGCTTGCCTGGTATCTCTTGTGTCCCTGGTTTTGGAGTGACTGGAACTTGAAACACCGCTTCCCGACACTTCCTTCCTCTTCGTTTTCTAACGCCGTAAAAGGAATAAAGGACACACATTCAGAACCAATCAAGGCAAGCAACCATATGTAACAATACATACAGCAAGGAAATCTAATAATAACAAAATCACTCAATTATTAATTGAGGCAAACAATCAAACAATCCTACTTGGCAGAAATGCCATTTAATAAGACAACTTAAGGTTGGAGGGACATATCTCACAACCTTAATATCATGGATTCAGTGGGTGTGCCACTCTCATACCAGGATATTAGTAAACCCAAAATACACTTAGGTTCACAAGGGTGAGACTACTAAAAGTATATAAAACATGCACAAAAATAATCATGGAAATGGGTCTATCAACCACACCACAAAAGAACAAGGTAGCTAATCTGCTAAGCCTAAATCCACGACAAGAATAAATGAGACACATGATTTGCAAAAGTTACTTTTACAAATCAGTGAGCCTACCCAAGTGTAACAAGGTAATAGACTCACCACAAAACACACAATTTCTCATAGTGAGAACAATAGAAACAATGACTAAAAAGGAGGAATCCTTATAGACATGTTTCTACTAAAAATTTGCTATGCAAGCAAGCATAATAAATAAAGTACTAAAATGCAAACAAGGAACCATGTTATCATAATGGGAATGAAAACATGTCCTCATGCAAGGATACACAAATATCCACCAAACACAAGTTGGCAGGAAAAATAATTTAACACAAAAACTGCTAAGGAAACTAGTACTACTCAAACATGAAGAATCAATGGATGCATTTCAATCAAGTAATTGAAATACAACCAGAGGGTACATGTCATAAAAACAGGAGTGAAAAACATCTATACTTGCTATAACAAAAATATCCCATTGGATAAAACAAGGTATCATTTTGCAGGGCAACTCCTATATACTAGTGGTAATAAAAAGGGCATTACTGGAGGAAGCAAACAACACTCCAAAAATGGAATTTCCCTAGCAAGCCACACATGATTTCAACCACTTACAAACAGAAGCATACCCATTTTTGTTTAGCACAAAAATTCCCAAAGCAAAAATACTAGGCACTCATTAGTTATGAAACTACATAAGAGAAATGCATCTAGTTTGGGGAAATAATGTTTCCACCAAAAATGCAATGAAACCAGTGGGTGTTCCACTAGCATAACAAAGCATTAAGAGGTCACAATGCCTCTGGTCCAATTGCTAAAAATTAACAAAAAACTAAACTAGCATCTAGTGCATTAACAATACTAGCAGAAAATAATAGGGTGCTTAAATAAGCAAGGCAATGCTACTCATGTTATTGTTTTCACACAAGTGAAAACTTTAGGGTTCAAGTACTCATAATAACATAATCAAAATGCTACTGGTCCTATGAACAAAACACAAAAATATGAGGCTACTCAACCACAAATGTTTATGTCAAAAATTCCACACATGAGGGAATTTTTCCATAACATTCTCATAGTAATGACAAAGCTACTCATGCTTTTCTACCAAATCAAATGCACTATAGCAGAGGTGATACTAACAAAATATAAGTACCAACATGGTACTGAATCTAATATCTCAACACAACAATTCAATCACTTGCACACAAATTAATCAATCAAAAAATTATATGCAAGTAATAAACTAGAGATAAAACATATGCTACTAATATAAATCCTATTTCTTCTCCACTCAAGTCCACACATTCTAACATGATAAAATAGCTAAGTAATACTTATAAAGCAAGTTCACACAACTTATACATGCTAGAAAACAATGTTTCAACACAAAAATACATTCACACAATTTAAATAGCTAAAATGCCAAAATGGCAGAAACAAGCATTTTAAAGATCTGTCCACCAAAATTTCTATGATGCTCTAAAAATTAAACCCTTCTAGGTTTGGATAGTCCTAAACATATACAAGACCATCCAATTGAGTTTGCATCAAAAATCATTTTTAATTATTTTATAAAAATCACCAAAGTGCTCTCTAGTGTTTTACCAAATTGCATGCCATTTCAAAAATACAATGAATTTGGAAACGAGGTTAAATGCTCCTGTTAGGAAATTTCAAGGGCTTTCCAATGCAATTAGCCTCACTTCATTCTGAGTTGTAAAATAAAAATGGTGCTCATTTTGGTGTTTCTGGTACCTGTTGCCAAATCATTTTTCATTTCAAAAATATACATCCAAAAGTAGATCTACAAAATGGATATGGTTTAGGTTTAGTTGCTTTACATCTGTGAATTTTGGTTTGGTCAAATTCAGCTTTTAGGTAGGTTTTTAGAGCCAAAAGCAAACATGCATCAATCTGTGAAAATATAAATGGAAAAAGAAACTTGTTGGGCCAGATCCGGATCTGGGCCGGCCAGATCTATCCGTACCGCGGGCAAAGCTAGCCACTGCCGCTGACCCGTGGGCCAGACGACACGGTGGCAGCCACGCGGCAGATCCTTGGCCCCACGGGCCAGTTTGACTCTCTACCAGCGCGGGTCAAAGGGCGCTGACGTCGCCATGACATCACCACGACGTCATCGCCGGCGGGATTGCTCCGGTGAGCTCGAATCCGAGCGGATTCGACCGCCAATCTGCAAAATAAAAACATCTACAAGTTTCTTACGCCGAGGGGAACCATCTGAGCCCGGTCTCGTTTCCTGGGAGGCCTTCGGAGAGTGGCGGCGACGGCGCGCGGCGGCGGCCGGACGCTACCGCGGCGAGACCACGAACTAGGGGGAGAGGGAGAGGGGAAAATGGTCGGGGAGGACCGTGTGCTCACCGTGAACTCGAGGGACGACTCGTTGAGGTCGGAGAGGGCTCGAGGGAGCGGCAATAGCTCGCCGGAGCTCCGCCGGTGCTGAAAAGGGAAACGGATGGCGCGGGTTCTACGACTCGAAACTCCACGATTCCCTTCGCAGGGAGGACTAACTCGACGATACGGAGGAGATGGGCACCACGGCGACCTGCGGCGAGCTCTCCACGGGCCGAATCGACGGTGGGGGTTTCGGCTAGGGTTCCGATTTGGGGATTTTCTTGAGAGAGAGAGGAGAGCTCGATGGGGGGGGGGGGAGAGAGCTTGAGGGCAGACAAGAGCACATGGGGGCCCTCTTTATCCCCAAGGGTTCCTTCCCTTCGAAGCCATGGGTAGGGGTGCTGTTCTCTACAGGGAGCTAGAGGTTGAAGATGACTCGGATTTCATTTTAGTCCCTGGGTATTTACCACTAGGTCCTTCTCTTCTCTGAAAAAGGATGTTTTCACTAAGCAAACAAGGTTTAAATTTTAAATCCTTTTGCCCAAAATTCTAATTAGTTAAGATACACAACATATGTGAAAATTGTCTCAATTAGATAAACTTGATAATTCAAAGTTGTTCAAATTTGAATTCTTCCATAAATGGACATTGAATTTATTAACCTACTTAGGAGCTTCCAAAAATGATAATTTTTGGCACACATTCCTTATTTGATATTTTCCTTAGGTGGTAGAAAATTCAAGTCATTTTGAGTTACTTCATAGAACAAACTTGTTCAAATTTCAAAAAGGTGCTGTCAAGAAAACAGGGGTTTTTGGCAACTTAAATTATTCAAAAACTTGTGCCCTTTTGGTTTTCATCCTTATTTATGATATAGATCATGTGGTATTTATTTCATGGCATTTGGAAAAAGTTTGTAGAACAAACTTGTTCAAAATCCCAAATGTTGCTGTGGAGAAAAACCATGTTTTCAGGGCTTTAATGGATTCAAGTTTTGGTCTCCTCTTGTTTGTGTTCCTTATTTGATATAAGGAAGCAATGGTATTAATTTCAGACCATTTCAATAAAGTTTCCAATAGTAACTTGTTTTAGTTTTCTGTTTCTGGAAATATTGGAATTTCTATTTAATAAGGCACTTGGCTTTTCTTTAGCAATGCTTTGCCAAAATATTTATGTGACTAGAGATATCAAGTCAATGCTATCCAATTCCTTTGTTTTTAAGCTTGCAAGGTTGGAAAAACATTTGATAATATTTTGGTGAAGCATTTAAGAATGCCTCTTTTTCTGATAATCTTATAGGGAAATGTTATTTAGTGTTTCCTCTTTCTTAACTTAGGTCTTGGGATAATATTCAACAAGTATGAGTTTCATAAGATAGTTTTTGGAAAACTCTTTGATCCATATTTACTTTAGAAAATATTGCCAAGGTCATTGGAACAATATGTTGAATATTTTTAGTTCACTGCTTTGCTATCCTTTTAAGTTTGCAAGTTTATATAATTAGTTTGTTTAGTTGCACTTAAACAACCACAAACAAACACAACCAAGGTTTATTAGTAAAGCAATTAGCAAAACAACTGTGTTAACAGGTATTCCAAAATTGGGATGTGACAGGTCTTCCCCCCTTAAAAAGAATCTCGTCCCCGAGATTCACAAGCGAGGACTAAGGGAGGGCCAACAAACACAATTTTAGTGTTGGAGTGCAGGTGCTTCCCCCCTTTGACTTTTCTTGGGAGGAGGGGTTCTTCCCTAAACTATCAAATTCTTCAAAGAAAATTCTTTAGCTATCAATTTACTCAACCGCCAAATTTTAAAAATTTCTGATAACGTCACTACTGCCAACTAGTTCCTTTTTGTGCAGAACTACCTGGAAAAGTACCGTCAATTATTACATGAGTTCCTAGCTATATCCCACATATTACCTACCACATATGGAGTGGTGTACCACTCTCATAGAAAGGTATATAAGAAGCTAAAAATATAGCTTGTGGGTGCAAAGGTTAGGTTGCTAAGGTAAAACAAACAGACAGAACAATACTCATGGCAGTGGTTATTACTCACCACAAGCAACTATCACTTAAAGTGTTCATGATTTTAGTTGGATGTTTTAGATTCTTAAGATACTCTTAAGCACAATCATAACACAAGTATAAACTCATGCTAAGGTAAAATATTTAAACAAAATCCAATAAGCAAGCAAACAACACCACAGATGAATAGACTAATAATTCACTAGGTTATGGTTTATTAGAGGTTTTGGAATCCATCAATCATGAACAATGAGAAAACAACCAGTAGATAAAAACCAATGAATACAATCCTAAGGATACTCTAAAACACCATCTTTACACAAGATCAAACTCCTATTTCCCAGGCATAAAATAAAATAGGACTGCACAAATAACACACTAGTATGACAAATCTACACCAGCATGCTATAAGAGATAATCATATCCTATAACCATAGAACATGCAGCTAAATAATTCATGGCATGATAACAGAAGTAATAACTTCCTAAACATGCTATATCAATACATATACCCAGAAAATAAAAAGAGGGTAATACTAGAGCAAAAATCACCATTTTCTAGTGGTGAAACTAGTTTCACTCTAGAGAAGCAAACAATGCTATCATGATGTTTAAACTTAAACAAGCAAGTCATGAACATAAATGTACCTAATAACAGTACACAAAACTTACTCATGTTAGTAAGCCCAAACATCAAAACAATCCCATGATACAACTATTAAACATGCATAAATTAATTCTAGCAATTTATGTTTTTCTTAAACAATTACTAGCAAACAAGCAAGGTATAACCCACACAACCAGTGGCTATGCAATTAATGAAAAGTTATCTAAACCTTTTCAAAAATCCATACACTCAATTTAAAATCATTCACAAACAATCTACCAATCAAGAGGAATTTATTTTATTTGTGAACAATTTAATTTTAGCACACGATAGTGAAACATTTCTTAACATGATACCCCTAAGGAGTATTATGCTAACAAAAGGATCACACCTAAACATATTAGTATTTACTAATAAGAAATAAACTTCTCACTTGCATAAGTGAAAACAAACAATTATATTTTCCATGGTGGAAAATAGAAATCAATCACATAGTGAAACATGCTATTTTCACACATGTGTATGGTTGGGGATTTTCATCCTCAAGCCAAAACACCATGGGACCAGTGGACTATGGCCTACTAATACCAAGTAAAAATAGGTACTAAGCCTCTGGTTACTCATGAAAAACTTTGCATACCAGGTAAAAATATAAGGCTATTTAATCTAGTGAAGCAATACTAGTGCATACTGATAGTAATGCTTACACATGCTTTACTATTAAGAGACATGCAAGCTAACATAGGTACAAGCATCAAAATAACAGTACCTAAATGGTACTGGACTCAAAGAAAACATAGCACAAAATTTACTAAGAAAGTATACACAGATCTAGCTCTCACAAAATTTCCAAATAATTAACTAGAAGGTGACAAATGCTATTCATTTTTGTTCGAGTTTTCCAATCATGCACCCACTTTCTAGGGTAGATTTATTGTAATAAAACAACATAATAACAAGTCCTAACAACTCCATATAAGTTAGGAAGCAAGATTGAATAAAACACAAATTTATTTCAATCAAGAGCACACAAAGAAACAAAAACAGGAAAACTGCTAATTTCCAGTTCTATCATATCCATTCCACCGTTCACTTAATTTCTAAACCACGAATATCATAGTACCTACAATGTCTACCAATATTTGGTTTCCAAAGTAGATACACAAGATATCCTGTTGACTAGTAAACGAATAGGTCAACACCTTATTTTCTCGTGACTTCTCCTTTTTACCAACTAGATTAAAAGGTGTCTTAAATCACTTAAATCTTTGGTTTAGAAAGAGTTGTCAGTAGTTCACATGATTTGGTTAGGTGTCAACCTAAGATTAGGCAAAGCATGTTAGTCTTGTTAGCTTTCTATTTAATAATGTTTGTCCGACAAGATACGGCTAGCGTCATACGTCGAATATTGAATTGTGCTCTTTTGATTGGATTCTGAGGGGGTTGCGCATCATGGCATGTGAAAACTTCTTTTGCACCTTTCTCCAGAGGAGGGAGGTATATAACTCTTAAAAAGGGGATCTCTTTAGTTTGGTCTTTTAAAAGGGTACATAAAAAAAGATGTGCAACATTTAGCCAACAGGGTAAAAAGAGTCTTTTGCAAACATACCAAACATAGAGGTTTTGGTCAGTAGTGGTTGGTGCATTCACGCCTTTTCTTCTTTGAGGGTTGTCGTTGTTGGAGCTTTATATGTTGGAGTGCATCACTGATAGCAACGCTAGCAGCTCGTGTGGCTTAATGGTCCTCTATTATTAGGTCCAATGGTGCTTTCATTGATTGTGAGGGAGATGGTGGTGGTTCACGACGGGTCGCATTATGAAGCGAAAACAAGTATAAGTCTAAGCAACAAATTCTTGTTTTTTGAATGCTATACAAACATTTTTGCTTGAAAAAATTTAACAGGAGGCGATTCAAAAACAAGAGCGGGGCAATCTCAAATTTGCAAAATTTGAGCACTCCGCAAACATATAGAAGCCTAGATGAACCAAAATCTACACCACACAATAGCACAAAGTCCTTACGGACACACATAAGCAAGCCAAAACACACAAGCAAGACTCCATTGGAGCTCCGTCGGGGGATGATCCAAAAATCCTAGAAGTGGCTGAAGAACTTATCTACTTCTGACCCTCATCACTGTAGAGCTATGCGATTATTTTGGTCTTCTCGGGACATCGGCAAGTATAAAAGTTTTTGGATGGAAACAAGATAATAAAAGTGAAGTTTTGATAAAACCTTTAACTGAGAGAGGTAATAATATGCAACAATCTGTTTTTGAAACCCCAACTATCTTCTGGACAGAAAACTTCAAATACGAGAGATGTTTCAAAAACAGAGCGGAGCAGTTGTAAACAAGTAAGAAATAAACTCTTAACCGAGAGAGATACTAACTTTGTAAGGCCCGCCCTTCGAACCACTGTTCAAGAACGCCCTTGATATGCATTTATAATCTTTTGAAAAGATAATAAGGAGGGGAAAATATACTAAAATTCCCTTAGATAAAAATAATGTAGATAGTAAATAGGTTTTTACTCAAAAATACTTTTCTTTCCTATCTGACGTCCATGCTAACTAAGGTCTCCTAAGGTCAGGATGGCTCTGATACCAACTCTGTAAGGACCCCAGACCGGCAGTCTGAAACCCTACGTATGCATACATTCACGATCCCAGAAAGATCAGTCGTGAACAACATACACAGTTGGCACACAGAAATACATCATCCATTACACGAATACATAAAGGTATTACACAAATATCACATGATCAAGTTTAACGCAACTGCCACATGGGGCATGTAACTTATCAAACACAGCGGAAGACAAATAAAACACAACGTAGTTGAGCCCAAGTCACGCCTTAACCTACAGGCTGCTGACCCGGAGACGATCCTAGTTCGCAAAGCCGTCAACTCCGTACTTCTCTTCATAGATATCCTTCGGAGGCTCCTTCTCAAAATCTGATAAGTAGATACCAGGGGCGAAACCATAATGAGTACATTTGAATGTACTCAGCAAGACATCCATCATGTCACTTACCAACATGCAAATATGCTTATATGGTGGAATAGGTAGGCTATAAATATGGTTCACTATCAATGGTGTTCATATATGATGACACCACAGTTGCAGTCAGGTTAATCTGTATCTTCGTTGAAGAAGATACTTCAGAAGAAAATAATATAGTTTTATTTCTCTTGTAGATATCACATGTACAAGAGTTTTTGTAAAACTTTGTTAAAGAATATTTTCTCTTTGCAAAACTTCTTGGAATCAGTTTCCAGAATTCTTGCTTAGAGTAGAAAAGGTTTTCTTTGCAAAACATTTTGTTTTGTATAACATCATCTGGCTTTTCATCATCGACGATACCCTCACGGTATAAGTTTCCATTCCTTTCCGAACTTCCCAAGTTCAATACATCCTTTCCAAAAATTCCCTTTCAAAAACTTCCTTTTTGAAAACATTGACACAATGCTAGCTACATGGCCATTCAACCGTCCATATCCGAGGACGCGGCTATCTCGAAATAGTTTTACTCTGCAGAGGTGTACACATTTCCACCAGATCCAGAATCCGCCATGAAACACCCATGGACTGTTCCCAACCTATGAGAACATCAGATAACTGATCTTGAATATCCACTATGTACAAGCTAGAACATGACTATCTCTTCAATTGGGTTTCCCCCTCCCCGGCAACCCGTGTCCCACACCGCCCAGACAGGAGGCCCAACTGCTGCATCCGGAGGGAAAATTAATCCCACACTTTAGATGTCCCGTATTCCCCACTCCTAGCAACATTTCGGTTCGGAGGATCCCATCCCCTATAGCACTTGAGATAGCACACATACTAACCATAACAAGTTTTTAATCAAGCCCCTACCCATATTGGGGTAAAGTGGCAGTACGGTAAAGGTTGTCCAGCGAAGACTAGGTTATGTGTCATTTTTGAAAAACACCACTTTCTCAAAAATGACCACTTCCACATTCCTCCGGAGAACAAGGATCCGCCTTTTCTCCGGGTTTTTCCGTAAAGCCTTGGTTTGGTAGAATCACAATTTTAGGGTGTCCACTTAGGGACTAATATATTTGATGGTAATAAATACCATATGGTGGCCTATGGGCTTGGTATTACCAAGTTTAACTATTGGCATGATAGTAACCTATAATATAGTATAGTAGTAATTTCCACCTCAAAAATAGTTTTGATAATCAAGTTTTTGTAAAACTTCAGAGGTAAAACATGCATGATAGATAATGGTAAGTATTGTATCAGCAAGCAATCAGGATGCTTGCCTGGTATCTCTTGTGTCCCTGGTTTTGGAGTGACTGGAACTTGAAACACCGCTTCCCGACACTTCCTTCCTCTTCGTTTTCTAACGCCGTAAAAGGAATAAAGGACACACATTCAGAACCAATCAAGGCAAGCAACCATATGTAACAATACATACAGCAAGGAAATCTAATAATAACAAAATCACTCAATTATTAATTGAGGCAAACAATCAAACAATCCTACTTGGCAGAAATGCCATTTAATAAGACAACTTAAGGTTGGAGGGACATATCTCACAACCTTAATATCATGGATTCAGTGGGTGTGCCACTCTCATACCAGGATATTAGTAAACCCAAAATACACTTAGGTTCACAAGGGTGAGACTACTAAAAGTATATAAAACATGCACAAAAATAATCATGGAAATGGGTCTATCAACCACACCACAAAAGAACAAGGTAGCTAATCTGCTAAGCCTAAATCCACGACAAGAATAAATGAGACACATGATTTGCAAAAGTTACTTTTACAAATCAGTGAGCCTACCCAAGTGTAACAAGGTAATAGACTCACCACAAAACACACAATTTCTCATAGTGAGAACAATAGAAACAATGACTAAAAAGGAGGAATCCTTATAGACATGTTTCTACTAAAAATTTGCTATGCAAGCAAGCATAATAAATAAAGTACTAAAATGCAAACAAGGAACCATGTTATCATAATGGGAATGAAAACATGTCCTCATGCAAGGATACACAAATATCCACCAAACACAAGTTGGCAGGAAAAATAATTTAACACAAAAACTGCTAAGGAAACTAGTACTACTCAAACATGAAGAATCAATGGATGCATTTCAATCAAGTAATTGAAATACAACCAGAGGGTCCATGTCATAAAAACAGGAGTGAAAAACATCTATACTTGCTATAACAAAAATATCCCATTGGATAAAACAAGGTATCATTTTGCAGGGCAACTCCTATATACTAGTGGTAATAAAAAGGGCATTACTGGAGGAAGCAAACAACACTCCAAAAATGGAATTTCCCTAGCAAGCCACACATGATTTAAACCACTTACAAACAGAAGCATACCCATTTTTGTTTAGCACAAAAATTCCCAAAGCAAAAATACTAGGCACTCATTAGTTATGAAACTACATAAGAGAAATGCATCTAGTTTGGGGAAATAATGTTTCCACCAAAAATGCAATGAAACCAGTGGGTGTTCCACTAGCATAACAAAGCATTAATAGGTCACAATGCCTCTGGTCCAATTGCTAAAAATTAACAAAAAACTAAACTAGCATCTAGTGCATTAACAATACTAGCAGAAAATAATAGGGTGCTTAAATAAGCAAGGCAATGCTACTCATGTTATTGTTTTCACACAAGTGAAAACTTTAGGGTTCAAGTACTCATAATAACATAATCAAAATGCTACTGGTCCTATGAACAAAACACAAAAATATGAGGCTACTCAACCACAAATGTTTATGTCAAAAATTCCACACATGAGGGAATTTTTCCATAACATTCTCATAGTAATGACAAAGCTACTCATGCTTTTCTACCAAATCAAATGCACTATAGCAGAGGTGATACTAACAAAATATAAGTACCAACATGGTACTGAATATAATATCTCAACACAACAATTCAATCACTTGCACACAAATTAATCAATCAAAAAATTATATGCAAGTAATAAACTAGAGATAAAACATATGCTACTAATATAAATCCTATTTCTTCTCCACTCAAGTCCACACATTCTAACATGATAAAATAGCTAAGTAATACTTAGAAAGCAAGTTCACACAACTTATACATGCTAGAAAACAATGTTTCAACACAAAAATATATTCACACAATTTAAATAGCTAAAATGCCAAAATGGCAGAAACAAGCATTTTAAAGATCTGTCCACCAAAATTTCTATGATGCTCTAAAAATTAAACCCTTCTAGGTTTGCATAGTCCTAAACATATACAAGACCATCCAATTGAGTTTGCATCAAAAATCATTTTTAATTATTTTATAAAAATCACCAAAGTGCTCTCTGGTGTTTTACCAAATTGCATGCCATTTCAAAAATACAATGAATTTGGAAACGAGGTTAAATGCTACTGTTAGGAAATTTCAAGGGCTTTCCAATGCAATTGGCCTCACTTCATTCTGAGTTGTAAAATAAAAATGGTGCTCATTTTGGTGTTTCTGGTACCTGTTGCCAAATCATTTTTCATTTCAAAAATATACATCCAAAAGTAGATCTACAAAATGGATATGGTTTAGGTTTAGTTGCTTTACATCTGTGAATTTTGGTTTGGTCAAATTCAGCTTTTAGGTAGGTTTTTAGAGCCAAAAGCAAACATGCATCAATCTGTGAAAATATAAATGGAAAAAGAAACTTGTTGGGCCAGATCCGGATCTGGGCCGGCCAGATCTATCCGTACCGCGGGCAAAGCTAGCCACTGCCGCTGACCCGTGGGCCAGACGACACGGTGGCAGCCACGCGGCAGATCCTTGGCCCCACGGGCCAGTTTGACTCTCTACCAGCGCGGGTCAAAGGGCGCTGACGTCGCCATGACATCACCGCGACGTCATCGCCGGCGGGATTGCTCCGGTGAGCTCGAATCCGAGCGGATTCGACCGCCAATCTGCAAAATAAAAACATCTACAAGTTTCTTACGCCGAGGGGAACCATCTGAGCCCGGTCTCGTTTCCTGGGAGGCCTTCGGAGAGTGGCGGCGACGGCGCGCGCCGGCGGCCGGACGCTACCGCGGCGAGACCACGAACTAGGGGGAGAGGGAGAGGGGAAAATGGTCGGGGAGGACCGTGTGCTCACCGTGAACTCGAGGGACGACTCGTTGAGGTCGGAGAGGGCTCGAGGGAGCGGCAATAGCTCGCCGGAGCTCCGCCGGTGCTGAAAAGGGAAACGGATGGCGCGGGTTCTACGACTCGAAACTCCACGATTCCCTTCGCAGGGAGGACTAACTCGACGATACGGAGGAGATGGGCACCACGGCGACCTGCGGCGAGCTCTCCACGGGCCGAATCGACGGTGGGGGTTTCGGCTAGGGTTCCGATTTGGGGATTTTCTTGAGAGAGAGAGGAGAGCTCGATGGGGGGGGGAGAGAGAGCTTGAGGGCAGACAAGAGCACATGGGGGCCCTCTTTATCCCCAAGGGTTCCTTCCCTTCGAAGCCATGGGTAGGGGTGCTGTTCTCTACAGGGAGCTAGAGGTTGAAGATGACTCGGATTTCATTTTAGTCCCTGGGTATTTACCACTAGGTCCTTCTCTTCTCTGAAAAAGGATGTTTTCACTAAGCAAACAAGGTTTAAATTTTAAATCCTTTTGCCCAAAATTCTAATTAGTTAAGATACACAACATATGTGAAAATTGGCTCAATTAGATAAACTTGATAATTCAAAGTTGTTCAAATTTGAATTCTTACATAAATGGACATTGAATTTATTAACCTACTTAGGAGCTTCCAAAAATGATAATTTTTGGCACACATTCCTTATTTGATATTTTCCTTAGGTGGTAGAAAATTCAAGTCATTTTGAGTTACTTCATAGAACAAACTTGTTCAAATTTCAAAAAGGTGCTGTCAAGAAAACAGGGGTTTTTGGCAACTTAAATTATTCAAAAACTTGTGCCCTTTTGGTTTTCATCCTTATTTATGATATAGATCATGTGGTATTTATTTCATGGCATTTGGAAAAAGTTTGTAGAACAAACTTGTTCAAAATCCCAAATGTTGCTGTGGAGAAAAACCATGTTTTCAGGGCTTTAATGGATTCAATTTTTGGTCTCCTCTTGTTTGTGTTCCTTATTTGATATAAGGAAGCAATGGTATTAATTTCAGACCATTTCAATAAAGTTTCCAATAGTAACTTGTTTTAGTTTTCTGTTTCTGGAAATATTGGAATTTCTATTTAATAAGGCACTTGGCTTTTCTTTAGCAATGCTTTGCCAAAATATTTATGTGACTAGAGATATCAAGTCAATGCTATCCAATTCCTTTGTTTTTAAGCTTGCAAGGTTGGAAAAACATTTGATAATATTTTGGTGAAGCATTTAAGAATGCCTCTTTTTCTGATAATCTTTTAGGGAAATGTTATTTAGTGTTTCCTCTTTCTTAACTTAGGTCTTGGGATAATATTCAACAAGTATGAGTTTCATAAGATAGTTTTTGGAAAACTCTTTGATCCATATTTACTTTAGAAAATATTGCCAAGGTCATTGGAACAATATGTTGAATATTTTTAGTTCACTGCTTTGCTATCCTTTTAAGTTTGCAAGTTTATATAATTAGTTTGTTTAGTTGCACTTAAACAACCACAAACAAACACAACCAAGGTTTATTAGTAAAGCAATTAGCAAAACAACTGTGTTAACAGGTATTCCAAAATTGGGATGTGACAGTAGGCGGCTGACATGTCTTGTCCACCTTGTCAGTCTCTTAGGGTAGGTCGCTGACATGTTCTATCCCCCTTGTCAGTGATAGGACTTGACAGCTCCCATACCGTACTGCAGCCACGTCTCTTTGCACATAACCACACACCTAGTAAGTTGAACCGCACGCCTGTACGGCCCCTGGATACGCAGGATTCACCTCAACGGCTCCATTGACTTTGCGCCCGAGTAAGACATCTTCCCGCCTATCCGGATCACCCGAGCGCTACCCAGCTGATCCAGACAGACACTTGATTCTTCCCTCTTGCCTCTTGTTCTTTCTACCGGATAGCACCAGTCGGATAGCAGACATCCGGGTAGCTACCTACCCGGCTAGTACCAACCTGGTACGGCTGAACTTGGTAAACAACATCTTGAACTCTGTTTCTCACCTGCCTTACCCCTACTCGGGGGTAGCCACCGACAAAAGGGTGCATTGTATCGGCTGTTTTCGCAGAAGGATGTGGCTCAGTCGCTTGGCTCTCCTGAGAGATCAGGGCCAATTAATTGCATCTAGGGCAAACACGGTTCTGGCCTACTCAAATTCAAGACCTCCGACTCAAACTTGGCGAGGTGATCGTTGCGACTGGGCCGTGAAGGTCTTACCGAGTCGAACTTAACCTAAAGGGGTGCCTGGCACGTCCGCTAGGATTTTTCTTCGTGTTGTTGACACGGAATTTTACCAGAGGATGCAGCTTGAGTGCGATTCCAGGCCCACAAGAGAGATCTTTGGGTCTTACCTTCGTACTCGAAAGAATACGGCATCCGGATGTGCCTAGTCGGTCGAACAATCCAGGATAGGGATGTGTAAATACATCGTGTGATAGAATTGCGAGAGCCGCATATTCATAATTTTACCTTGGTCATGTTCTTCTAATCCTTCGGGTGAAGAAATATTCCTTCTCTGATCTTGTGCGAAAGAGATTTCGCGTTTTTGCGAAGTTCATACGGAAGAAACTCCGTGCTTCGATGAACCCATACGAAAGAGATTTCGTGTAAGGGTGTATATGTGAAAGAGACTTCACGCCTTGTTGTGCCCATACGAAAGAATTTTCATGTCAGGGTGTTTATGCGAAAGAAATTTCGCGTTTTGATGTGCTCATACGAAAGAATTTTCGTGTCAAGGAGCTTATGCGAAAGATATTTCGCGTCTTGATGTGCCCATACGAAAGAAATTTCGCATCTTGATGATGTATGCAGTGATGTCACTGCGCACTTGCTTCGTTCTGACTCCTCCCGATGGGACGTGGCGAGGCTGAGTAGAGCGTGCGGGCCCATCTTGTCATCTTTTTAACCGGAAGCGATAGGTCGTGTCCCGGTTTTACCGCTGGCCACGCGCTGTAAATACGCACAATCTTCTCGTTAAGATCGTGCGGGCGGCGGGGGGGGGGGGGTAACTGCCCCCGCCGCTTCGTTTCCACTTCACGCGTGGCAGCCGCGATGGGTGCCACGTCACTTAGATCTACGGCTTGGATCACCCTAGCTCGGGTATAAGTAATGATCTCTAGGGGAGGGGTAAATCCCCCGGCCCTTAGTCATCTTCTTCCTCCTCGCGCACACCTCCTTCTCTGTAGGCACCAAGCAGCCTTCAATGACGGGAACGAAAAAGCGTGGTGCGGCCCTATCGTCCTCGAGAGATGTGGCGAGCGCCTCCGCGGCGCCTCCCGTCAATACGGGTGATTGGCGCGCCGCGAACACCACTAGGAAGAGCATCACTGAGATGCAGCGGGAGGGACTGCTCCCGCCGAAAGCTGACAAGCGCGTGCGCCTGTCCAAGAAAGAGGATGTCCCCAACCCCCTCGCCAACGAGCGTGTCTTCTTCTTCGAGCACGTCTCCCGCGGCCTGTCGCTCCCCCTCCATCCATTCTTGGTCGGGCTGCTGTATATCTACGGTATACATCTGCACGACCTCCCTCAGAACGCGATTCAACACATATCGTACTTTATCGTGCTTCCTGGTGATCCGTCCGCACTGGGGGCTTTGGAAAGCCATCTTCAAGGTGCGGATCCTCCGGGAGAGGGCGCAGCCAGGCGAAAAGATGGGAGAGCCGCTACGTACCGGAGCCTTCGGGATTCAGGCGAGTAAGGACATCCCCTACATGGAGATGTACTTCGTCGACTCGGCGCATGGGTGTAGGAAAAAATGGTTCTACGGCACCAACAACAGCGCGAGTGGAGGTCCAGAATTCCAGCCATTCGCCACTCTGAATCGGCGGATATCCTGACTGCACAAGCTGACTGCTGAAGAAGGTATAATTGTCGCTCCCCTACTCCCGAAGGTGGCAAGCTTCCACGACAAAGAGTTGGGGACCCTGCTGAATGGGATACACCTATCGGGTGTGTTTCTTCGTCGACGGATCCAGCCTCTTCAAGAGAGTTCAACCTCCATGTGGGAGTACGTGGGCGTCACAGACCCGAGCCGCTCTTGCGAAGACATCCTTTCGAACGCTGAGTTCGAGAAGAAGATCGTGGCCATCACCAAGATGAAGAAAGGAGATGTCTGCTCGGCGTGTCCTCTCGAACCATTCGAAGATTCGAACCCTCCCCCGGCTGAGGTGAGTTTTTCTTTGTTCTTCTTTCTTGCTTTTTGTTTCTTTCAGTTTGGATCTTCGTCGGTTGAGAATCTTTTCTTCTTTCTCTCTTTCGCTTTCGTAGAGCTTGAAGGTGGCGACATGCTACCCGCCAATTTCCGTGCAAGATGCCTCGGATCTTCTGGCGAGTAGTATCGAAGCCCCTCTCGAGACTAGCGTCGCAGAAGCTGACTTAAGCTCCGAACGCGACTACATGGAAGAGGAGGAGGAGTCGGGTAGCGACCAACTTTGCCACCGCAAACGCAGCCAGCGCGAGAAGGAAGAGGTCACTTCTAAGGATAGCTCTTTGGGTGACGAGTCCGTCAAGGATGTTGAACCCCTTCAGGTAGCTCCTCTGAGTGTGCTTCCCTCCGTGGGTCGTCAGTCGAAGGTCTCCACCGCCTGGAACCTGGTTCTTCTCGACGAGGACGAGTAAGTCCTGTGCATTTTTGTTTTTAATTACAAGTCTTCCTCCCTTTCTTCCCATTCTGGCTCTTTATCTGATTTTGCTTTTAACAGCAGTCTTGCGACCATCAGCCCAGGCCGGTTTGCTTCTTCGATTCCTTCGGTGAAGAGAAAAGAGGCCACCATGGATCCTGCTCTAGCTACTGAGGTTGCCCGACAATCTCCAAACCCCGCAGGAGCAACTAAAACCCCGGAGTACGGGATGCCCGGCTTTGCGGGTGGAGCATCAGCGAGCAGGGAAGTCTCGGGCAGCTCAGCAGACCCTCTGTCTACTGCCCAAGGCAAGGTAAGCCCGTTTTATTCTCTTGCATCTTGCTTCACTTGTTCTTAATTTTATCGGGTGCACGGTAGTGCTCCCGATGGGAGTAGTCCCCGAGTCTATGGTCAACTGCTTGCAGTTGGCCATGGACTCAAGTCAAAGTGATCTCTTTTCACTCGTACGTTGGCCTTGTTTTTCATTGGGTGCACGGCAGTGCTCCCGATGGGAGTAGCTCCCGAGGCTATACTCGACTGTGTACAGTCGTGTATAGGCTCGAATGACGTATCCGTGGTTTTTTGAGTTGGAATTTTACATGCCCTTCTCGACTCCCTCGCTGCTTTCGGGTGCCGCGTGCTTTCGGCTGAGGCGGACTACGTTTCCCTTAAGGCGGATCGCGACCAGCTCGTCCAGGACGACCTCTCCCTTCAAGGTAGTCTAGCGCGCCCTTCTTGTCTTTGTCGTTTCTTTCTGATCGCAATCGTTGGTCCAAACACATCTTTTCCATTGCAGATGAAGTTACCCGCCTGAAGGCTGAAAAGGCGGAGGTTGTCTCTCGGGTGAAGACCCTTGAGGTAGAGCTGGAATCTTCCCGACAGGAGTTGGAGAACACTCGTAAGCACTCAGCCGACCTTGAGGGGAGTCTTGCGGAAGTTCGGGGGGCCCTAAAGCAGCTGGAAGATGCGGGTGCGAAGCGCGACAGTGACTTTGTCGGCTCCATCCGACCTTTGGCTCAGAAGCTCGCGGGTAATTTGTGTTTCGCCCTTTCTCGATTGTGGCCTTTATTTGCCCTTTTCGCTGATGATTGTTTTGTCTTTGTCTCAGATGCTCTTGGGGTTGGGCTGGAGCTTCCGAGGTATCAGCGACGGGATGCCCTTACCGACACATGCGCTCAGCTCCAGGAACACGCGAACAGAATCTGCTCCCTTGTTGGTGATGCCACCCGAGTGTTGACGCAGTTACACGAGCGCTTGTTCGTGGACGCGGCGGTTCCACCTACTCTGGGTGGTCTTCTGCAGGTCTTCCTGGGCGATGAAGATCCCCTCCACAAGTTTTCGCTCGCGCAGACTGAGTGTGGGGCCAAGACGGCTATCCAATTTGCTTTGGCGCATGGAGTCTCGGGTGACCTGGATAAGGTGTACTCGGAGCTTCCGCGCGACTCGCTGGGCAAAAAGGTAGCGATCCGCCCTTTTGGAAAACATGTTGAAGAGCTCGCAAGGAAGCTTTCTGGTGTGCTCTCTCGCGGTGGTCGTAAGGGCCAACCTTCCGCGAGTGGGGCTACTTCTACAGCTCCATAGGATAGCTTTTTTATTTTCATGTGCTCTTGATGTAATGAATCCTGGGATGTATTCCCGTACTTTATTTTTCTTAATCGAAGTGTTTTCTGAAAGTGTTAGTGCTTTTGTATTTACGCCTTACTTTGTATTCTCCCGATGGGAGTAGCCCCCGAGCGCCCGCCGTTTTGGGTGGTATATTCTCGAGTGGGGTCTTGTATTGTCTCTGAATTTTGGCTGTTCTTTTTCAGGTAGTGGATTCCAGCGTTGAGTCCTCGAGTGGAGCTGCTTCGCAGGTCAATCCGTTGGTCGCCGCTGCCAGGACATTTGCATCACTCCGTGATCGTGTCGCGGATGGCAATCGTAAGCTGAAGGCTTTGTGAGGTGTGGCTGATGTCACCAAGTAGAAGCAAAAACTTGTAGCGGAGCGTGAGCAATATGTGATGGAAGAACTAGCGGCTGTTGCAAAGGCATTGTCGTGGGATAATCACGGCAGACGTTACCGGGGGTAACTGATCTTGGGGCAAGACGACACAGGCGTTTGGGAGAGGGTTTAGCTCAGAGGAAAACATGGTGCAACTCGATCGGGTAGCCGGCAATCAAAGTCGCCGAGTCTCCAACCTTGATATAATAACTCAACTCTGGAATTACACTAGATGCTCGATATCAGGCGATATTGCTAGGGTTCTTAGATCTCTCTCGACTAAACCTAGGGGTCGGTTTATATAGCACTCGTACCCCCTGGCTTACCCTCCAAGACGCACCCTGAATCCTACCCGGACACCGCATACAAACCCTAACTTTCCTTTACCGTAACCCACAATCCGGGTTACGAGACCTACAAACTTGGGCCTTCCAGAAGTTTCTCTATCCTTAGCCGGATCTTGCACAGCGTCCTTTGGGCCAGGTTACACCTTGGAGTTGGCCTACCGGGTTATTATCCCTCTATCAGTAGTCCCCAGAATAGCTTGGGCTTCACGGATCCGTCCTTGAAGCGCCTGCTATTCCCTGCAAAAATATCAAACGTACAAGTGTATGGAGGCCGGGTTAAAGTGCTTTGATAAATAGCTAGGCCTAGCTCCATGGTGGCCATATAGTAACCCGGCTTTTCTCCAAGTACTTGGCTTAGCTCTCCAGGTCTGAACCCCAAAATGTCAAGATTCTATACTTGATAATTGTTCCTGATATCACGGGATGGATCTCTTTCTCCTTTTCGTTCAGACGCCTTGCTCAACACTTAAAGCGCATCTCGCAAAAAATCAAATAGATAGCCGTTTACTCCGCAATTCCCGGCTCCCGCTCGCTGAACCGGGCTTATCCACTCGTGCTATAAATAGGCTCCTTGGGGGTAACCCGAACCCTAACGGCTCATTTCCCCCCACTCTGCTTCCTTTCTCCCTCCGTGCTCACCCTTGCTGGGCGCCACCACGGAAATCCCGCGCGCATCACCGGAGCCCATTGGCCGGAGGCTGTGCTCCGCCACAGCTCACCCCGCGCCGCCGCCAAGATCCACCGGCAAATCTCCATCCGGCCCGTCAGGAACCGCGAAAGGACACCAGGCTTGCGCCATCTGCCTCCGCAAGGCTTCACTCAGATCTCCTCCAGTAAGCCTCTTGTATCTATTAATTTGTTCTTGCAATTTCTTGATTTCTCCTCAGATTAGATCCAAATCAACACGCCAATGATTTCTCAGCCATGCCGAATTAGGTTGCCAGCATTCCTTTTAGTTCGCCCAATAGATAAGATACAACCTCCAATTCACTCTCCTATTACCTGCAATCGTTAATTTCGCCACAAATCTTAAGATGGAATTTCCAATCTGGGCTTGAGCCACTCAAAATTTCCGCCTTTGCCTCAATCACCCGGCTAATCCTCCCCTTTCCAGCTCCTTTTATTCGCACTAAGTGCCCGTGCAGCCATCAATCGTCCTGAAAAGCTCCTTCAACACTTAGATCCCCATAATTTTTGCTATAATACTTGACACCCGGATAATTCGAACCTCACTCTGCAAATAGACACCCGGATAATACGCAATTTTCGTGTCTCAATATTACCCTGCCGATACTTGGCCGGCTCACAGCTTCCGTGTCTTATTCCTTTTATCCTTTTACCTTGTACTTTGCAGGTCAACCACATGGCTCCCAAAAAGCAGGGGAAAACTCCGACTAAAGCCAAAGCCACCAACTCCATATCCGCCAACTGGGCGCGGTCTACGGTCACCAAGGCCAAGTTGGAGGAGCTGGTCGAGCTGGGAGTTCTTCCTCCTCAAGAGGATATCCAGTGGAGGGTGCCGGGCAAGGAGACCCGGCCCACCCCGACGAAAGACGAGGTAATCTGTTTCGTGGAACATGTGACCCGGGGCTTCCGCCCGCCGGGTCACCCTTTTTTCCGTGATGTTCTAAGCCATTACGGCCTTCGCGTTTTTGACATCGGGCCTAATTCTGTATTAAACATTTCCCACTTCATCGTCCTTTCCGAGTCATACTTGTGCACTTCGCCAAGTCTAGCTCTTTCATTGAGCTTTTTCAATGCAAACCGTGCCGCGAAAGCGGTGACGGGGCGCTTCTCGCTTGCGGCGGGGTTTCTATCCAGCGCTGCAAGAATTCTCTGATGCCACCCCTCACCCTTAACTCCCATGTCAAGCACTGGCAGCTCTCATACTTTTACTGCCAAGACACCTCCCCACCCGGCCAAAAGAAGCTGCCGGGTTACTCAGAGGGTCTTCTTGACATCTCCGAGAAATTTAGTGCCTTCGCCCCTGACTCGGACAGGGAGGCAATTCAACCTCCACTAGCCAAAATCACCACTCTCACGGCCCAAGGCCTCATCGGGCTCAACCTGGTGAAGACTTGGGTCGACTTCCGGATTCAACCCAATTCCATCCGCACAAAGTTGATGTGCGAGTATTCGGGGCAATCTATAGACCCGCTCCGGTACTCTGACAACATCTTCGCGGCTGGTGACACTCACAAAACCATCAAGGGTTTTCTGACAGAAAAGCTTGAGGTAATCCGGAACATATCCGGATTGGAGCCCTTCACACTCGAGAACCCAGCCCCCAAGGTGAAAACCCGATTTTGATGCCTTTACCTTTGCTCTTTCCACTCGATACAGTTGATGACCCTTGTATTGACAATTTTCAGGCTGATGATGATTTTTGGAAAATCAACACTTCTCCTAGCTCCGAAAGTCCAGAGGAGCAAGAAGAAGCCGTTAACTCGGACGAAGGTACTCTCCGGATTTTATTTGGTTCCTTTAAGCTCATCATAACCCCTTCATTTCCAACTATAACTTTGATGATATCCAGAACAAGAAGATGACGAAGAAGAAAACTCCGACGGCAAAGTAGAATCCGCCAGCGACGAGGAGGAACTGGAGCCGACAATCAAAGTCGGATCAAAAAGAAAAACTCAAGAGGCCACCTCCAAGGTTTCATATCACCTCCTCGCATTCAATTCATATTCCTTTAATGATATACATGAGCTACCTTGACGTTGTTCCACTGGCCATGCTTGAAGGATGTAACATCCCAAGTCTGAAAAATAGCCTTTAGAATGTTTGCTGTCTGTTATTTTATGTTTTGCATCATGGCATCATGTTGATTGCATTTGTTTTGTTTGTTTTCCATTTGTTTCCTTTGTTTTCTGTTTGAATTTCAACTCAAATTTCAAACCCTTTGTTTCATCCTTGTGATGTTACAATTTCCAAAGTGAGAGTTCAAATAAAAACAACCAAATTGCTTTCATTTTTATTCAATGTTGATCACTCATTAAAATTGTGGGCTTAATCAAACAAATGATTTTCAAATCACCTTCAAGTTCAAATCAATGCATCAAGCAGAACCAACTTGAACTTATGAATTTAATCAACTAATTTAATCAAATTGAATCTTAGGGGTCACCCTAATAAAAACATGGTTTTCATCAATAATTATTTAATTATCAAATTAACCACACTCAAACCAATTCTCAATTCATTAACCTTTTGAATCCATGAAATGCACCCCTAATTTGAATTCATTAAATCCCTTTTAAACCCTAAAGAAAACCTTATTGAAAATACCTTGTTTCTCTAAAATTAACTAATATTGGAAATCTCAATTAAATTGGTTTAATTTTAAAACAACAAGCAAACCATAAAGTTTTGAAAACAAAAACCACCAAAAGGTTGCATTTCAACTAAGAAATTTATCCTATTTTTTATTCCAAAATTTTCCTTAAACAAAACCTTGCTTTGTTTCCATTTTGCTTTAATACCAAAAAAATAATAATAATAATCAAATCAGTACAAAAAAAATAGGAGAGGGAGAGCACAGCAGCCCAACTCCCAGCCCATTTTCCTTCTCCCAGCCCAGCCCAAATTCCTTGGCCCAATACCCCCTCCTGTCGCTTTTCTTCCACCTCCGTACAGGTGAGATCACCCCACGTCAGCCATGGTGTGCTGCCTCACCTGCTCCCCCTCCTCCCCTATTTCTATCCCTCTCCGAAAACCCTAACCCTAACCACATCTCCCACCTGCGCCGCCATCCCTCTCTCCCCCTCGATCTCATCTCCACACAAGAACGCTGCGGCTTGTCTGAACCTCACCACCGAGCCCTTCGTGGCCGAATTTTTGCCTCCATGGCGCCACCGAGGTGGCCCTCTCCGAGGAGCCCGGAGGGCGGGAATGGATACGTGCGTGCTCCAGCTACCTCTCCGTTCCCTCGCCGGTTGCTGGGAGCAACCGGAGTGCCCGCGCCGTCGCCGGAGAGGAGCACCTCTGCCACTGCCGTCAGGCAGTCGACAGCAGCAGCAGCAGGTTCGATCGGTCTCCTCACCTCCTCCCTCGCCTGTTTCTTCCGTGTCTGCACCCTGGCAGCGTCACCACGTCCACCTGCACGATCCCCACACCTCCCCGCACCAGCAGATCACCGGCGCCCCATGGCCGCAACGATCCTTGTCTCTGTCGAGTTACAGGACAGGCAGCGAGCACATCTTCAGTTTCAGAAAAGAAACATCCCGCAGCCACACCATAACTCCCCCCGAGATCCCCTTCTGTTACAACTGATGCACTAGCCCCACTGGTAGCGCATGCGCGCACGGAGCCTGGAGCACCCGGGTTCGATTCCCAGCTCCACCCCTTTTATTTTCTGCTCCTTTTGATTCAGTTAACCAGCTCGCACCACACCTCATACCTCCCCACTACTCCCTACTGTCACCATCCGTTTCACCACCGCAGTGGCAGTAGCTACCGCGCAGCACCCAGGGGGTGTGGGTTCGAATCCCATCCCCGGGATTAAACCCAACCTTTTCCATTTTTATTTTTCCTGGCCAACACAACCTTCTATTCACACACAGGTCCTTGCTAATCTTTTCTAGATCCCTGTTGATTAATTCTAAGTCCCTAGCTGTTAATAAAAATGGCAGATTTGCACCAAATGTTCTAAAATGCATAAGTAATTCATCCCAACTCCAATTTTGACTTTTTAAATATGTTTTCTGCCCCAAATTGAATGATCTATCCAAATATAAAATTTATTTACTGTTTTGAATATTTTAAATTGTTGAAATATTTGAATTCCTGTTTAAATCACTTAATTTTGCAAAATTCATAACTTGTTCATAAAAATTCCAAATTCAACAAACTAAATATGTTTTCCAATCAACTTTTCATGTACTTTCCAAATATAAATTTTGTTTGCTGTTTTGAATAATTTAAATTGCTGAAAACAACTGTTTCTTGTTTATTGCAATTAAAATTGCCAAAATAATAACTTGCTCATTTTAAATCCAATTTCAACAAATGAAATATGTTTTCCATGCAAAATTAAACCATCTTTCCAAATAGAAACTTTGTTTTCTGTTTTGAATAATTAAAAGTGGTTAAATAATTAAATCTTATTTAATTCATTTAATATTGTTAAATTTATAACTTGATCAAGTCAAATTCTTTTGGGACATATAAAATATGTTTTCCAACCATAAAATCATAACCTTTTCAAATATAAACTTTGTTACTTGTTTTGAACACTTTAACTTGTTGAAAACAACAATTAATTGTATAACATCATTAAGTAACCAAACTTTCCAAACTTAATCAAAGATTTCCAAAACTTGTTCCAATCCTTTTTCACTTGCATCTATCATTGTTATTTGTTGTTATCTTGTTGTTATCATCATGCATGAATCATGCTAACAACTCTCACATAAAAATTAATTGTAAATCATTTGTTTCCACTTATTTCAATGGATCCTTTCCATGTGCAATCCAATTGCCTATGGGTCCAATTAAATTGTGTTATCTTGTCAAGTAGTTTATTTTGATGCATCTATTAACATGTCATGCATCATCCTTGATTGTGCACAATGCCATGATAATGATTGTTTATTTGTGCCTTGTTTGTTTGCTTCTTCTCGGATACACGACGACGTTGAGACCGACGACCTTACAACACCCCCTTCTAAGGAGTTTAGCTCAGTACCAGGCTACTGGGTTTTGCAGGCAAGTTATCACTCACATGAACCATCGTGTTCCTTTCAACATTGGTTACCGATACTTTCCGTTGTCTATTCTGCTAGCCCTATGATTAGTTGCTTCTGTTACGAACCTATCACATGTATCCTTTAACCCTGATATTGCCTCACCTCCATACCTATAACCATTGTTTGAGCCCGTGTCTTACTAGCATGCTTAGGTTGTTTTGCTCGAGTCTGTTACCCGTTACTTTCCGTTACTATATCGTTATTATGTTCAGGGGGCTCGATGTTTAATCAATCAATCATGCTAATGTTGCTATTAATAATAAATTTGATGATAAGGCACCGGCAGGAGGCCCTTTGTGGTTTTGAGGCCTGCTAGTGTCGACCCTAATAGGAAAAGGGTCTTGTCTACTGATCCATGATGAGCGCACTACCCGCATGTGGGAAGCGAGTATGGGCGCCCCCCTCAATTTGACTCGATTCGCATCTCGTCCAAATCGCCTCATTTAGTTCGGGTTTTCCATTTGCTGCATGCATGATCTTGCGAGCCCTTGGTACCCGGGTGGAACTTTCGTAGTCGGCATATAGGGGGACACGGTCTTAGAGTGCTATGAGGGTCCCTTTTCTTCGGGGCTCGATTAGCCGTGCGCCCAAGGTTCTTTGGGCTTGATGCGAAGAAGAGTTGAGTTGTGTAGAGTACCTCGCTTGGTGGGTTAGCTCCCCATCTGGCGGGTTATTCTTGCGTGTACGGCCAAATTGGTGCAACCCTGCAGGGATAATCTTCTCGAGAAGCCGTGTTTTCCGCGGTTATGGATTACTTGGTGAAAGTACTGGCTAACAAGTACTCAGGACAACTTAAACATAATGATCAAACATGTTACACCCCATGATTAATAACTTGACTAGTAATAGATTTATTGACACAATAATTTGAACCATCATTATACAACTGTGTGAGTTCATCCTCGGATTGCTTCTTTGGATAAGGGGCGAGATCCAGGATGGGTTTGTTTGATGTTAGCTTTCAGTTGGTTACAATCACTCGATCTTATCCCCTTTCTGATAGTTGGAAGTGATAGAATCTCTGTAGTTGGTTAGTGCAGCCAGTTGCAGCATCTTTTATATCCCTTTCTTCCGTTGAACCCAAGGCATCTGTGCTTGGTGTTGACGGGTTACACTTTGGTGAACTGTGAGTCTTGCTTGCCAGTACGTTGTTGTACTGACCCCTTTGGGGCTGTGGTTTACGCAGACGATGTTTCCGAAGATCTACATGGTGGCTACTACGTGGAGTATGACGAGACTGCTGACGAGTAGATAGCGGACCCGGGCAGGATCCGAGACTTCGTGGATGGGCTCCTTCTGTTTGTTTCCGGCCTCTTAGGCCTATTTGGTTCTTGTCTGTACTCAGACATGTTGGATGCTTCCGCTGTGTTGTAATGATGTATTGTTGGGGCATGTGCCCTCTGAATGATTGTATTTGCTATCTCTGCTCTAATGAGAGCCATTTGCAACTTATTTCAATCTTTTGTGTCATAGAGATCTGTTGTGATATCACTTGTTAAACGCCGTTGACGTACCATGTGTGTATGGTTTGAAGTACGTCGACGGAAGTGCCTGTGATCTCTAGTGGATAGTTTACATCGACGATGGAATAGCAGAGCTTGTGTTGTCGCGCATAAGCGCAGGCCTACCAGGAAGCTGGGACGTGGGAGCAGTTATGCCCCATAATCCAAGCATCTGCTATCCAGTTCGTACGGTGAGTATCCCCTAGAAGTCAGGGTGCGACAAATGGTATCAGAGCCTGTCTGCCTGTAGGATCCCTTTTTACTGGTCGCAGTTGAGTGTAGAAACTATTTTGTAGCTATATAGGAAAAATGAAACGTGAGAGTAGGAATTCTGTTCTTTTTCTTCTTTCCCCACCCTCCCTCCCTTTTCTGGTAAGGAAGTGCAACGTTGTTTTTCCCTTCTCATCTAAACTTTCAAGTTAGGATTTCACGAATTCTGGTTTCTCTAGGATGGTTATATCTACTAGACCATAGGAATGGAGGTGGTTGTGACATGATTTATCATGTTGCCTACTCATGATTGAGAACGGAGGCGTGTAAGCCCCGGAAGCAGATCCTCTATTCCTTAAGCAGTAGATATTGATCCTTTAGAAGCCCGGATGGGTTTTCCCGTAGTACCTCAGGAGTTTTGTTCTCGTTTTCCCCGATGTTGTTATCCTGTTCTTCTCAACATCCTTTTCGTCCGTTGAAATCTTGTTGTTTTCCAATTCAATTCTTCTACCGGCGTCTAATCAAAACTTCCTCGTAAACTCTTGTCCAGTTAAAGTGTTATTTGATACCGGAGCATCACATTCCTTTGTGTCAACAATCTTTTCCACAACACACAACCCAATTCTGGTTCCACTAAGCAATCCAATCTTGTTCAATCCCCGGGATCTCAAATGTTGACTTCCAAGATAAGTAAGAACAATCCAATTCAAATGGGAGGCCACATATTCCTCGTTACTCTCATGATTGATGATTCTGACATTGATGTTATTCTTGGTGTTCCATTGATGTCAATAACACTGTTCAAACCTTATTACAGATAGTCTATTCTCCAAATGAATCACTATACTCAGCTTTACACCCTTGGTGCAAAATATCTCCCCTTTTACTTGAAAATGTTCCGGTGGTTTGCAAATTACCTGACGTCTATCCAATGTGCACGATGTGTTTCACGTGTCACAGCTCAAGAGGATCTTCCCAAGAAGATTCCGGACCTTCTCTTTTCTCAGTAGGAATCTCGGGGCGCGATTCCTTCAAGGGGGGGCGTTTTGTAACATCCCAAGTCTGAAAAATAGCCTTTAGAATGTTTGCTGTCTGTTATTTTATGTTTTGCATCATGGCATCATGTTGATTGCATTTGTTTTGTTTGTTTTCCATTTGTTTCCTTTGTTTTCTGTTTGAATTTCAACTCAAATTTCAAACCCTTTGTTTCATCCTTGTGATGTTACAATTTCCAAAGTGAGAGTTCAAATAAAAACAACCAAATTGCTTTCATTTTTATTCAATGTTGATCACTCATTAAAATTGTGGGCTTAATCAAACAAATGATTTTCAAATCACCTTCAAGTTCAAATCAATGCATCAAGCAGAACCAACTTGAACTTATGAATTTAATCAACTAATTTAATCAAATTGAATCTTAGGGGTCACCCTAATAAAAACATGGTTTTCATCAATAATTATTTAATTATCAAATTAACCACACTCAAACCAATTCTCAATTCATTAACCTTTTGAATCCATGAAATGCACCCCTAATTTGAATTCATTAAATCCCTTTTAAACCCTAAAGAAAACCTTATTGAAAATACCTTGTTTCTCTAAAATTAACTAATATTGGAAATCTCAATTAAATTGGTTTAATTTTAAAACAACAAGCAAACCATAAAGTTTTGAAAACAAAAACCACCAAAAGGTTGCATTTCAACTAAGAAATTTATCCTATTTTTTATTCCAAAATTTTCCTTAAACAAAACCTTGCTTTGTTTCCATTTTGCTTTAATACCAAAAAAATAATAATAATAATCAAATCAGTACAAAAAAAATAGGAGAGGGAGAGCACAGCAGCCCAACTCCCAGCCCATTTTCCTTCTCCCAGCCCAGCCCAAATTCCTTGGCCCAATACCCCCTCCTGTCGCTTTTCTTCCACCTCCGTACAGGTGAGATCACCCCACGTCAGCCATGGTGTGCTGCCTCACCTGCTCCCCCTCCTCCCCTATTTCTATCCCTCTCCGAAAACCCTAACCCTAACCACATCTCCCACCTGCGCCGCCATCCCTCTCTCCCCCTCGATCTCATCTCCACACAAGAACGCTGCGGCTTGTCTGAACCTCACCACCGAGCCCTTCGTGGCCGAATTTTTGCCTCCATGGTGCCACCGAGGTGGCCCTCTCCGAGGAGCCCGGAGGGCGGGAATGGATACGTGCGTGCTCCAGCTACCTCTCCGTTCCCTCGCCGGTTGCTGGGAGCAACCGGAGTGCCCGCGCCGTCGCCGGAGAGGAGCACCTCTGCCACTGCCGTCAGGCAGTCGACAGCAGCAGCAGCAGGTTCGATCGGTCTCCTCACCTCCTCCCTCGCCTGTTTCTTCCGTGTCTGCACCCTGGCAGCGTCACCACGTCCACCTGCACGATCCCCACACCTCCCCGCACCAGCAGATCACCGGCGCCCCATGGCCGCAACGATCCTTGTCTCTGTCGAGTTACAGGACAGGCAGCGAGCACATCTTCAGTTTCAGAAAAGAAACATCCCGCAGCCACACCATAACTCCCCCCGAGATCCCCTTCTGTTACAACTGATGCACTAGCCCCACTGGTAGCGCATGCGCGCACGGAGCCTGGAGCACCCGGGTTCGATTCCCAGCTCCACCCCTTTTATTTTCTGCTCCTTTTGATTCAGTTAACCAGCTCGCACCACACCTCATACCTCCCCACTACTCCCTACTGTCACCATCCGTTTCACCACCGCAGTGGCAGTAGCTACCGCGCAGCACCCAGGGGGTGTGGGTTCGAATCCCATCCCCGGGATTAAACCCAACCTTTTCCATTTTTATTTTTCCTGGCCAACACAACCTTCTATTCACACACAGGTCCTTGCTAATCTTTTCTAGATCCCTGTTGATTAATTCTAAGTCCCTAGCTGTTAATAAAAATGGCAGATTTGCACCAAATGTTCTAAAATGCATAAGTAATTCATCCCAACTCCAATTTTGACTTTTTAAATATGTTTTCTGCCCCAAATTGAATGATCTATCCAAATATAAAATTTATTTACTGTTTTGAATATTTTAAATTGTTGAAATATTTGAATTCCTGTTTAAATCACTTAATTTTGCAAAATTCATAACTTGTTCATAAAAATTCCAAATTCAACAAACTAAATATGTTTTCCAATCAACTTTTCATGTACTTTCCAAATATAAATTTTGTTTGCTGTTTTGAATAATTTAAATTGCTGAAAACAACTGTTTCTTGTTTATTGCAATTAAAATTGCCAAAATAATAACTTGCTCATTTTAAATCCAATTTCAACAAATGAAATATGTTTTCCATGCAAAATTAAACCATCTTTCCAAATAGAAACTTTGTTTTCTGTTTTGAATAATTAAAAGTGGTTAAATAATTAAATCTTATTTAATTCATTTAATATTGTTAAATTTATAACTTGATCAAGTCAAATTCTTTTGGGACATATAAAATATGTTTTCCAACCATAAAATCATAACCTTTTCAAATATAAACTTTGTTACTTGTTTTGAACACTTTAACTTGTTGAAAACAACAATTAATTGTATAACATCATTAAGTAACCAAACTTTCCAAACTTAATCAAAGATTTCCAAAACTTGTTCCAATCCTTTTTCACTTGCATCTATCATTGTTATTTGTTGTTATCTTGTTGTTATCATCATGCATGAATCATGCTAACAACTCTCACATAAAAATTAATTGTAAATCATTTGTTTCCACTTATTTCAATGGATCCTTTCCATGTGCAATCCAATTGCCTATGGGTCCAATTAAATTGTGTTATCTTGTCAAGTAGTTTATTTTGATGCATCTATTAACATGTCATGCATCATCCTTGATTGTGCACAATGCCATGATAATGATTGTTTATTTGTGCCTTGTTTGTTTGCTTCTTCTCGGATACACGACGACGTTGAGACCGACGACCTTACAACACCCCCTTCTAAGGAGTTTAGCTCAGTACCAGGCTACTGGGTTTTGCAGGCAAGTTATCACTCACATGAACCATCGTGTTCCTTTCAACATTGGTTACCGATACTTTCCGTTGTCTATTCTGCTAGCCCTATGATTAGTTGCTTCTGTTACGAACCTATCACATGTATCCTTTAACCCTGATATTGCCTCACCTCCATACCTATAACCATTGTTTGAGCCCGTGTCTTACTAGCATGCTTAGGTTGTTTTGCTCGAGTCTGTTACCCGTTACTTTCCGTTACTATATCGTTATTATGTTCAGGGGGCTCGATGTTTAATCAATCAATCATGCTAATGTTGCTATTAATAATAAATTTGATGATAAGGCACCGGCAGGAGGCCCTTTGTGGTTTTGAGGCCTGCTAGTGTCGACCCTAATAGGAAAAGGGTCTTGTCTACTGATCCATGATGAGCGCACTACCCGCATGTGGGAAGCGAGTACGGGCGCCCCCCTCAATTTGACTCGATTCGCATCTCGTCCAAATCGCCTCATTTAGTTCGGGTTTTCCATTTGCTGCATGCATGATCTTGCGAGCCCTTGGTACCCGGGTGGAACTTTCGTAGTCGGCATATAGGGGGACACGGTCTTAGAGTGCTATGAGGGTCCCTTTTCTTCGGGGCTCGATTAGCCGTGCGCCCAAGGTTCTTTGGGCTTGATGCGAAGAAGAGTTGAGTTGTGTAGAGTACCTCGCTTGGTGGGTTAGCTCCCCATCTGGCGGGTTATTCTTGCGTGTACGGCCAAATTGGTGCAACCCTGCAGGGATAATCTTCTCGAGAAGCCGTGTTTTCCGCGGTTATGGATTACTTGGTGAAAGTACTGGCTAACAAGTACTCAGGACAACTTAAACATAATGATCAAACATGTTACACCCCATGATTAATAACTTGACTAGTAATAGATTTATTGACACAATAATTTGAACCATCATTATACAACTGTGTGAGTTCATCCTCGGATTGCTTCTTTGGATAAGGGGCGAGATCCAGGATGGGTTTGTTTGATGTTAGCTTTCAGTTGGTTACAATCACTCGATCTTATCCCCTTTCTGATAGTTGGAAGTGATAGAATCTCTGTAGTTGGTTAGTGCAGCCAGTTGCAGCATCTTTTATATCCCTTTCTTCCGTTGAACCCAAGGCATCTGTGCTTGGTGTTGACGGGTTACACTTTGGTGAACTGTGAGTCTTGCTTGCCAGTACGTTGTTGTACTGACCCCTTTGGGGCTGTGGTTTACGCAGACGATGTTTCCGAAGATCTACATGGTGGCTACTACGTGGAGTATGACGAGACTGCTGACGAGTAGATAGCGGACCCGGGCAGGATCCGAGACTTCGTGGATGGGCTCCTTCTGTTTGTTTCCGGCCTCTTAGGCCTATTTGGTTCTTGTCTGTACTCAGACATGTTGGATGCTTCCGCTGTGTTGTAATGATGTATTGTTGGGGCATGTGCCCTCTGAATGATTGTATTTTCTATCTCTGCTCTAATGAGAGCCATTTGCAACTTATTTCAATCTTTTGTGTCATAGAGATCTGTTGTGATATCACTTGTTAAACGCCGTTGACGTACCATGTGTGTATGGTTTGAAGTACGTCGACGGAAGTGCCTGTGATCTCTAGTGGATAGTTTACATCGACGATGGAATAGCAGAGCTTGTGTTGTCGCGCATAAGCGCAGGCCTACCAGGAAGCTGGGACGTGGGAGCAGTTATGCCCCATAATCCAAGCATCTGCTATCCAGTTCGTACGGTGAGTATCCCCTAGAAGTCAGGGTGCGACAAAGGAGTCGCCCATGACCAAGCGCAGGTCAACTCGAAATCACCCGGGTGATGGTGCTCTTAACCCGGGTATTTCATCGACTCCGACTCGGCGGGCTGGTACTTACCCTATCCTTTCTCGGTCGAAACATTCTCCTTGAACCATTCCCATATGAAATCTGACTTGATACTTTCCAGCCTCTCCCGGGTCCAGCGACGGATTTCCTTTGGACTTTGCGGTGAATACCGGGTAAAATCCCCTTCCTGATGCTCCACCACATTTCATCACCCTTTCCTGACTGTATATTTAGTTGCTCACTCATAACATCTATAGGGCCACGGTCGTTATCAGCGACCAAGAGGATATGGAGACCGAGGGCCCGGGTAAGGGGAGCCCGGCTGATAAGACTACAGCCGCGTCTAGCGGCAAAGAACAAGCGTCGCCGACACAAGAAGCCGAGTATCCGATTGCTTCCCATGCAAGCAAGAAGAACAGAGCCACGACCTTGGGTGCAGAAGAAGGAGCATCGGATTCCGACATTCAAATGACCCGGGTGCCGCCTCCCACTAAGAAGAAAACTCCTTCTCGGAATTTCCAAGGCCCCGGGTCCTCTGATACGGGTAAAGACACCTTTGATCAATTGACGAACACTCTCCTCACTATGAAGACTTCAGAGAGCAATATCTTGGAGCGCATGGCCGCAGAGCACCAGGTAATGACACTTGATATCTCGTAATGCATATCTAGTCCCCAAGTTCCAAGCATGACTTGCTAAAGTTATGTTTGGTACTTTACGCAATACTCAGCTTTCCATAATATCCAACTGATACTTGAGTTCCTTGATACTTACAGGCGCAGATAACCCGGTCTGATGAAATTTTACTCAAGACCGAACAACTTCTTCTTGCCGAGGTAAAGCGGAGGGAAACCCTTGAGGATGACATGAAAACTTTGAAGAGGGATGTTTCTAAATACAAGAAGAAGTGCAATACCGCTCAGACCGCACTGAAGAAACTATCGGACCAGGTCGCCGATACTTATCAGATCCTACTTAGTAAGTTTTTGCTGCCGATTAATTTCATGTCTTAGCTTTATTATGTGATACTCAGGATTATTGATACGTTCTTTCTTTTGTTTCAATTGTAGGTGCCAACCTTGCGACCCCAGAGGAGGATGCTATTGCCAAGGCTAGAACCCTAAAGACTGTGCTCCGGACTTTCTTTGCCGGCACAAAATTTATACTGGATGCCGTGAAGTGGCCTACAGAAGTATATCCGGGTGAAGAAAATCTCATTCAAGCCTGCTCCACTGTGCCTGGCTGGATTGAAATCTGGAAACGCTCGTCATGCCGGATTGGTATGACCCGGGCCTTTACCCTGGCCAAGGCTTTCTTTCCGAAGCTTGACCCGGCAAAGGTAATATCCGGGTTTCCCGAATTCAAGGCGGACGGTTCCAAATTTACACCCAAGGATTTCAAGGCCATACAAGCCGCAGTGCGTCCCTCGGCTACCACTTTGGCCGATAGTTTGGATCTAAACACGATTATGAGTGCATACGACGCTGATGGCAAAGTTGTTACGGAGGAAGCACCCCCGCCCTTTGATATCTTGGAGAAGTGGGTTGCTAACTCAGCCAGGAAGAGGGAGGCAACTGCGAAGAGAGAGGCCGAGTTAGGATCAGGGCCGTCTGCCTCTACACCAGCTGTCCCTCCACCTGTCCGCCCTGGTGCGGTGAGTCCGGGTAATGCTGCCGGGAAAGCTAAGCAGCAAGCCCAGGACCAAGACCCGGAAGACCGTACTCAGGAGGCCGAATAGGGCAGTACCATCATAATACCTTGGTTACGTGATGCTTTGTATTCAAACTATTATGCTTTTGATGGTGCGCCTGTGCACCCCTGATACTGATGTCGTAACTTGTAACGTACTTTTAGTCCGTGATATACTTTGCGGCTTTCCTGGCCTTTTGATAATCGTGCTACTTGTCTATTCTTTGAACTTGTTCTCGATACCCGACTCTCTTTTTGGCTCCCTTCGTAAGACTCGGTTTTCCGAGTACCAGGGGCTTTGATAAGTGGACTTTTCTTTAAGTCCCCAAGACTCGGATGGTAGGGTCTTTCGAACTTCGATAGCCAAGTAGTTTGTTTCTGCTTCGAAGTCCCCAGTCCCCATGACCCAAAGTCCGAGTCATGGGGGTGTGGCCTTTCTCAGAGAACAAATTGTTTTTTACCGAGTCGAAAACCTAAAGCCATTCCGTGTAGGTACTGAAGTTATGCTTGATAGTCGTTGAGTTTCCGGCTATTAGCCTTGTACTCTGCATAAACTTGTGTTTAGATGACCCTTTTGACTATCTTGTACTGTAAGCCGGCTTTCGCGTGGATACCATGTTGTTACATCTATACGAAAACAGGGTCAGGCAAGTCCCATTGGGCTTCATGGCTGATTGTAATCGTAAGCGAACAAATCATGCCACTTTAGTGCGAGTCACATCGAGCTTAAGTAAGAAAAGTCAAGAAAATTTGGCTCCTTTGTCCAGTTATAAGATTGCAGCCGTACTCGTTTGCGAGTAATCGGCCCTTATAACTTATAGGCATCAAGGCCGGGTCGTTGGGTTTGTGGCTGCGCTACTTGAGCAACCAGCCCCCGAGACCTATATACACTCAACGTTCTTAATGATACTGAAGTATTGATGTCACATGGATGCTACTTACTTGTAATCAGGCTGTAACGAGATAGGACTTGATAATCATCTCTTTTATTGATGCGAGAAAGTTTTGGATCAGCAGGCCGCCTCATTAAAAACCTTCCAGTCCCCTTAGGTACCCTGGGTAGGAAAAGAGCGCGTCTGAAACCTGCTGCCCGTTACATTGTTTAGTTCTTCGTGGGCACCGGTCCCAGGCTGGCGTGACCGATGCACATTCTCCACATGTTGGATTTTTTCATGATGAGTACCGGGTTTACTAGCCAACCCGGGTGAGGTGTTTCCGTGACGTGGCTGGTTGTGAGCGGCCGTGCAGTTTCTTCTTTTATAGCGGATTGTTTGTGGGAGTCATCCTTGATAAAAGCCACCATTTTAGTGTCTTGTGCTACCTTGGACTTTGCTCTTTCGCCTTCAGTACTCGGCCTTTTTGATGTGGTTCTGTCCTCCGGGTCTTCTTGAGACCGGTAGTGCTTGAGTTCTTCCTTCCTACAGGCTTGCTCGGCCATTGCTGCGTCTCCTTCATCGCATTCAGCTGCTATGTCTCGATTTCCATGTATGGTAATGGCCTTCTTGGGACCCGGGATTTTTAGCTGCAGATATACGTAACACGGCCTAGCCATGAATTTGGCGTAAGCCGGCCTTCCGAATAACGCGTGATAAGGGCTGCGCAATTTGACTACCTCAAAGGTGAGCCACTCGACTCGATAGTTATCCTTTGACTCCCCAAAAGCTACTTCCAATGCGATTTTTCCCTCGGGGCACGCTGAATGACCCGACACTATCCCATAAAAAACTGTTGAGCTTTTTTGTAGCTGAGACTCCTTGAGGCCCATGCGTAGGAAAGTTTCCCAATACAGTATATTGATGCTGCTTCCACCATCCATCAAAACCTTTTTCAGCTCATACCCATTGACCTGCGATGCGACTACTAATGCCAAGACTCCCGGGTGTTCCACTCTTTCTGGGTGATCCCTTCTGCTCCATGTTACCTCCTGTTCTGACCATCTCAGGTATCTCGGGACAGCTGACGAAACTGCGTTGACCGCTTGCTTCGGTATCTTTTTGTCCTTGTTAGAGCCTCCTGTGGTATGCACATGATATTGACCCAATTGTTTGGGGTTAGCCTGGAAACCTCCTGCCCCCCCTTGGTTATTACCTTGATTTCCAGCCGCCGGGTTACCAGCTGGGGGTGGGCCGTTGCCCGGGTTTCCCCCTGGACCCGGTCCTCCTCCCCGTCCTGCACCTCGCATAGCTCTGTTCACTTCCTCATTTTTTCATCTTTGTAAGTTGGCGCACTGCTCCAAGGAGTGGTTAGCTGGCCTGCCGTTCCTGCTGTGCTTCGGGCATGCCATCCTGAATATGTCCCAATTGTTACCCGGCCTTGGTGGTCCTTGATAGTTTCCTCCATTGTGATTACCTCCGTTGAAATTTCCTTCTGCTCTGGGTCTCGAAGATCCGGCTTCTGTGTTAGCGACAAACTCGGAGCCTCCTTCAAACGGGCGCTTGTTCTGGCTATTTCCGTTATTACTCGGTGCTGATCCATTACCGGTTCTTCCGTTATTACTTGTGTTTGCTTTTACCTTCTTGTCATCAACTTCCTCTTCTGTAGTATCTGTCGCAGCGTGTTTGTTGCACGCATCCATTAATTCTCCCATTGTAACTTCCGACGCATTCCGACTAGACTTCATGCGAGTTAACTTTTGCACTAAAGGTATATACTTGCATGTTTTTGCCATGGCTTGTAATGCATCCTTGGGCTGAATGTCCGTGGACGAGTGAAGTATCTCCATAACCCGGCGCACCCAACTGCGTGCCGACTCTCCCTTCTTCTGAACGCATCGCTCTAGATCATCAATAGTGAACAATTTTCTGCACGTCCCATGAAAGTGCTTGACAAACGCGGTCTTCAATTCCTCCCAGGACTTGATCGACCCTTCCGGCAAATTGGTGAACCACAACTTTGCTGCTCCTTCTGACATCATCAAGTACATGAACTTGGCTTGGAGATTCTCGGATGCGTTGCGAATCGACATTGCCATCTCATAACTACTTAGCCATGTTTCTGGATCCATAGTTGGCTCGTAATTCACTACTTTCCCTGGCTCTTTGAATTTTTTCCGGGTAAGGTTCAGCTCTGATATTGTCCGAGAGACACTTGGGTCCCGCAAGAACGGTCGAGGCCGGCCTTGCTCTAGAAACGTGTGATACAGCGGGGGGCGCGGCTGGGCGCGGCGCTGCGAGAAGTCCATGTGCTGCAGACCCGGCCGCGGCCCTCCGAGCTCTGGAACTGTCCACAACAGCCTGTGCTGCTGATGCTGCCTGAACGCGGGGAGGAGGCGGCATTTGCTGCCGCTCTTCCCTCCGCCGTACTGAACTTGTTTGGATATTCCCTTGTTGTTGACTGACGTATGGCGTCCCGTGCATCCCGCTTCTATGATCCGGATAATTGGCTTGCTGTGCCACTGCAGTGTGCAACAGATCGATGGCTTGCCGGGTCTTCTCTGCATGGGGTGACTCTCCCACAGGGATTTGATTTAACGCGAGTGTCGCCGCATACACATTGTCCATGGGATTATTGTAGTGACCGGCTGGTGTGCGAAATCGTGATGGTGGCGGTGGTGGTAGATCATTGCCGGTTGTGATTCTAGTCTGTGGGGGGGTAACCCGGCAAGCTCATTTGCCGGATGCGTCCCTGCTGTCGCCGGTTGGGGTGCGGTTCCCTGGTTCACCACTGGTATCGGCTGATCCTGAGGTGTGACAAATAAAGTAGCCGGATTAATAACCCCGCCCGTTGCTGGTAACCTAGTTTGATGCCTTTGATGTACTCTAGATGTTTCCTCCCGGAGCCGAGTTTCCAGCGCATCCAGCTCACGCTGCCGCGTGGCCATCCCTTGCCTTTCTGCCTCTACTTGCCTTCTTTGCTGTTCCAGCGCACGACGAGCCACATCTAGGTCCCTGACACGCTCCGCTGCGTTTTCTGGAGTGATAACCGTTGCAAGAACCGTGGGGTCTAGAATCAGATTATTATCGAATAAGGCCGGGTGGCGCGGGTTCGAAGGACCCGCCCCTGGTGTCCGGTTTCCCAGGAATCCGAACGTATTTGTGTGCAACTCCTCGTCTGCTGCGCGGCTGGTCATGATGACCGACTCTCCATCCAACCCGGGCCAGAACGGGTCTCTGGTTAGCCGCGTTCCTCCTGCTGGGCCAATGCCTGAGCGCCCCCGACTGTGCTGCGGTTGCCGTTCTCTTGGTTGAGATTGGCCGCGGGAGCCGTGTAGACCGCAACTCGACGTATGATACTCGGTGTAGATTCATGTTGTTCTTCTCCGGCGTTTATCTCCTCGTACCGGTTCTCCAGCAGATCCAGGATAGACTCGGTATCGTCCTCTCTCTCGACCCGGTCGCGCGGGGTCCATGCCGGCTCCTCCGGCTGTTCCCACTTCGCGATGGGTTCTTCCGCCGAATATGTCGTTCCGATCGATTCTTCATCATCCGATCGGATAGAAGTGGCTCCCCCTGGCACAGAATCAGATCCAATATTGTCAGGGATCGAACTGGAAGTACATACCATACCAATGAAGACGCTGATCCGGCCGATTGTCACGACGGATCCGGATTCGAGATGATCCGATTCTGCCCCCCAGCCGGAATCGTCCACCGTCTTTTCTCCTTTGTGATCGATGTAGATCTCGCCGACGACAAGATTCTCCATGTTCTTCCGAGCTTCTCCCGTGATGTAAACATCTTTGGACGCAGGCCCCACGGTGGGCGCCAACTGTCGTGGGATAATCACGGCAGACGTTACCGGGGGTAACTGATCTTGGGGCAAGACGACACAGGCGTTTGGGAGAGGGTTTAGCTCAGAGGAAAACATGGTGCAACTCGATCGGGTAGCCGGCAATCAAAGTCGCCGAGTCTCCAACCTTGATATAATAACTCAACTCTGGAATTACACTAGATGCTCGATATCAGGCGATATTGCAAGGGTTCTTAGATCTCTCTCGACTAAACCTAGGGGTCGGTTTATATAGCACCCGTACCCCCTGGCTTACCCTCCAAGACGCACCCTGAATCCTACCCGGACACCGCATACAAACCCTAACTTTCCTTTACCGTAACCCACAATCCGGGTTACGAGGCCTACAAACTTGGGCCTTCCAGAAGTTTCTCTATCCTTAGCCGGATCTTGCACAGCGTCCTTTGAGCCAGGTTACACCTTGGAGTTGGCCTACCGGGTTATTATCCCTCCATCAGGCATGCTCTGTAAGTTTGCAAGCCCCCGAGTACTTGTCGTTGGTCCCTCTCTTTGTTTTGACACATTTGTTGTCCTTGCAGTTGTTGAGCCTGACGGAGTCTGTGAAACTCACTGGGTGGACAATCACATCGTTTACGAGTCGGGTAGCCCAAAACCTCATGCGAATGAGTTCTGGTGTGACCACAACCGAGGTTTTATCCTGGCTACCCTGAAGTATCGGGCGAGCCAAGCGCATATAATCGTCGAGTCTTGTCGCGAGGCTCTGTCTTCTGTCCATCGGGCATTTTACCCTTTGGGTGTTGTCCCGGATAGCTTGAGTGGTTTGCTCAGGATGTTCCGTTGGGTGGGGGAGGCTCGAGAGTGCGTGCGCCAACAACTTTTCAGTGGAGCTCAAGTGGCACTTGCCTTCATTCGCCTATGGCACCCTGAGGTCAACTTTCTCTCTGTGGCGCGACTTCCTGACCCATCGGTGGATATTTCTCCTCATTATGCGGTCGTGCGTCCTGCAGCGGAGCAGATTGTTCGACTGACCTCCGAGGAGATTGATCAATTGCTTGCGGATGCGGCTGCTCACCGACAGTTGTAGATAAATATCTTGTATTCTTTGTTGTAAGGTGTTTGAAGGCGTAAACCCTGTGACCTTGTATGTTCCATTCGATATTTTTAAGGTGTTTATAAAGTGTGCACCTTGTTATACCCTATATTATTTTTTTATCGAGTTTGAGTGCTCGAATGAATGTTGTGATGCTAGCTAGGCGTAGCCCCCGTGTGTTGGGGGGTGTTAACCTGTCTTTTTAGCATTAAAGAGAAAAAATGTGATAGTCTTTGTAGCTATGGTTGAGAAACCATGTTTTTATTGCTATGGATGTGGAGCCATGTGTTTGCTCGAGCTACAAAGTGGCTGGTACAGCCTTATTTCTTGTGAGTAGAAGATAAAAAAAAACCTAAGGATAAAACTTGCGGAGGTGCGCCACGTTCCACGGGTTGGAGTAGATGCCTCCGTTCTTCGGGTTCTTCAAGCGATAGGCGCCTCCTGGGATGACTTCATGTATGATGGAAGGTTCTTCCCATGGTGGCTCGAGCTTGTGTCCCTCCTTTTTCTTGAGCCGCAGCACCAGGTATCCTACCACGAAGGATCTGTGGCGTATGCGGCGACTGTGGTAGTTGCACAGTGACTGTTGGTAGACTGCAGATCTTGCGAGTGCGATGTCCCTGATCTCGTCCAGTGCGTCCATATCATCCGCGAGTGCCTTGTTTGAAGTTTCTTTGCTGTATGCGACGACTCGTGGGGCGCTAAACATGACGTCCTCGGGTAGCACGGCCTCAGCGCCATATACCATGAAGAATGGCGTGTAGTTTGTCGACCAATTTGGTGTTGTTCGCAGGCACCATAACACCGATGGTAATTCCTCGGCCCAGTGCCATGCTGCTAGGTGCAGTCGATTGAGTAGCCGCTTCTTTAGGCCAGCCGACACTAATCCGTTGGATCGTTTGACTTGGTCGTTAGTTTGCGGGTGCGCTACCGAAGTGAAGCTGAGAGTTATCCCGTTTTCCTCGCAGAATTCCTGAGTTTCTTTAGCTGTGAAGTTGCTTCCGTTGTCCGTGATGATGTTGTGCGGTATGCCAAATCTGCACACGATAGAGTTGAGGAATCTCACGGTGCAGTCGGCGTGCACGAAGGTGACTGGCATGGCTTCTATCCATTTTGTGAATTTGTCGACTGCTACGGGCAAGTATGTGTATGCTCCGGGTGTTCACTTGCGCAGCGGTCCCACCATATCTAGCCCCCATTGAGCGAAGGGCCAGGCGATAGGGATCATGTGGAGCTCTGTGGCAGGGGCGTGTGGCTTGGGCGCGACCTTTGGCAGGCGTTGCATCTTTCGACTAGGTCTTTGGCGTCTTTGGCTGCTGTGAGCCAGTAGAATCCTGCCCTGAAAGCTCTGCCCATGATTGCTCTCCAACTGGCATGGTGCCCGCAGTCTCCTTGGTGTATGTCATTGAGCAGCTCTTTGCCATCTTTGGGTGCGATGCATCTCTGCAGTACTCCTGATATACTTTACTTGTATAGCTCTTCATTGATCACCCGAAAGGATTTGCTGCGTCGTACTATCTGTCTGGCCTCGAAAATGTCTGTTGGGAGCTATTTGTTGGACAAGTAGTCGAGGTATTTTTGCGTCCAGACTGGCTCGACGAGAAAAACTTGCCTTGAGATATTGTGGATTAGTTCGATGATAGCAAATTTGCGGGCTGGTATCTGCTTCTACTGCTGCGGGTGTTCCTGCTGGTTTCTTGACTTTGACTGATCGTTTGATCATTCTTTCGAAGTAGATCCCTGGAGGGATGGGGGCGTTCGTTTACCCGATGTTTGCCAGTTTGTTTGTTTCCTCATTGCTCGATCGCGCGATGTGCTTCAGCTCACACCCCTTAAAACTTCCTTCGAGTAAGTTGTACATGTCACGGTAGGCGACCATGTTATCCGTGATGGCGTCACACTCCTTCATCGTCTGCTATACGATGAGATTTGAATCCCCATATATCATCAATCGAGTGGCCCCGCAGGCAATCGCCATCTTCCTGCTATAAGCCGGCTCGCACTAGGGGATTTGCGTTTTTCAATCAATTCTTCACTCCCAGCATGATTGTACATACATATACTAGTAGAGACATGCAAGATTTTTACTGTGACACACCTCTCTCGCATGCACGGTTTCCGTCCAAACCACCCTAGCTCGATACTTGGGCCACATCACCCTTTATTTTGACCGGGTTCGATAGGGGGTGTAGACAATGCAATTTTTTTCATTTTCTCGTGCTACAGATGTTTGTAGCTAATTTAAAACCATATAAACCTTAAAATAGATGTTCAATGAACCGTTCTAGGCATAGGAAACTTCGGACCCTCTAGGTTGAAGCTCGAACGGTCCGGGGTATCCAATTCCATAGAAACATGTACCTCCAAAAGAACGATACATAGTGCTATAGAAAGGGTCTCAGTTATCCATTTCGGTCCCCTGAGCTCGCCCAAGGCCTAGTCCTGCCACCGTCACCGCTAGCCACAACGAGTTAACCCTCCCCCGCCCCCGCCCAGGCCTAGAGGAAATCCAATCATCTGACGGATCCCACGCTTTGGTTCCCGCCCAAGGCCGTGTGGAGTTCTCCAAGACGACCCCCTGTCGGATATATGCAAATAGGGGTATATCCGGCATCGGCCAAAGGCCGGATTACCACGGTGCCCCACAGGTAATGGAACAAAGTCTATTGGGCGGCCCATTAAGCTGATGCGCAGGAAGCCGGATTCTAGAAAATCCCGAATCACGGCCCAATACGTGGTCTGACGTGGAGAAGAAGCCGAATGTCTTACTTTGCAAGAATAGGAATACTTTCCATAGTCTTCTAGGTTTCCTCCCCATAAGCCCTAGTCCGTCTATCTATATAAAGCTGTACGGGAGATGTCGAAAGACAGATGAGAACATAGTAGTCAAGTTCTAATAGCTAGAAGCCAGATCGCTGGGAAGTTCATACTCGCCGAATTAGTGAAACCTTACTGACATTGTACTTTGTATAGTTCAGGCTTCAGGCCTGATTTAGTGAGATCGCAGGAGTAGGAATGCCACCTTAGTTGCAACGTACCGAACTTGGGTAAATCGTGTCTTTGTTTCCACTATACCACATTTCTACCCATGGCTCTATCAGCAGTCTTTATGGAACCCCTGCCATGAACCTAACTAAGAACACTAGACAGTTGGCGCCCACCGTGGGGTCAGCATCATCGGGAGTCACATTTTGAGCAGGAATACTCGGCGGAATCGGCATCACGATTACTGTCGGAACCCTCGAATTCGACGGGAACGTCGGACGCTTCGTCGATAATGGATCCTTTATGCCGACACAGAATTACCTGTTAAGTGCTTGCGTCCTTCCTATTGGATCTACTAACATTTTTATAGGTTTAACGGCGGAAGCATTGAGTTTTCTTGGTGGAAGTAAATTTATCCCACCCGCCCTATGCCCAGTTGAAGATGGCTTTAACGCCGGATTTATCTCGGATCTGCCTTACTTATACATTGGGGTAGACCAAGAATCATTAACCGCAAATCACCAAAGCATGACTGGATTTACTGCCTTTCAGGATATGCCCGCATCCAGATCACACTTTATTGGCATGGTGCAATCAGAGATCGCTGGAAACACGGATACCGAAGATCCCGTGGAAAAGACAGAAAATATGAATCCCACTGAAAAGGTGGATGACCCAGAATCCGCCAATCTGGCGACAAACTCGGATGCCGAATCTATTCTAGCAGCTACTGAAGAAAAACATGATTCCAAAACTGGATCTGCAGGTTTTAACTCAGATTTTGATGATGATGAAGATGCTTTCGAAAGAAAGATCAAATCCATGCATGGGAGCTTTCATGAAGTACTCATGGCTAAACCGACGCTAAAGTCAGATGCCGACAAAGAAGATTCCAAAACACCTCCGCCCGCTGATCAGGAGAATGGAGAAGAAGAAGGTAGCGAGGAAAGCCCATCTTATCCTGGTGTTGAGGAATCGATGGAAGACGAACCTCAACAAAAGCCTCCATCCTCCAAGAAGAAGAAAAAATCCGAAAAAAGATGTTCTCTAAGGACCAAAAGAAAAAGACGGATAAATTGGCTGAGATTGCCAACCAGAACCTAGAAGTCAGAGGAGGCAATGGCGTAAAGACGGCGGAGAGGAAAAAGAAACAGATCGAAGTAGTGCCCGTTCTCCAAATGTCGGAACAGGACAAAATCATCTAATTCAAACCCCGGTCGCAAGAGGCGAACCACCGGAAGTGCTGGAAGCCCGGAGACAAGCTATAATGTAGCAACAACAACATCTTTTCCGAATTCGGGAAAATCTCCTCAAAACCCAGGCTACCGTCAAACTACAGCAGGAAGAAATTGAGGAATATGAGCGTCAGAACATATCGGGATTTAAACCTACGAGATTACCAGGAATTGCAAAACCGGAAGAACTTTCAGCTAAGCGACAGTTTGAAAACCTGTCTTAGAAAAGGCATATTAACAACACAAATGCTAAGGGTGAACGCATCTATAAAACTGCAGCCGAGAACGCAGAAGCCGCGTTTGCCATCCTCAATGACGACCTTTACTCCAATGACGCAACGCTTTAGGGAGTGTATGCTTTCCTAGGAAAAGCATTAAAACATCAGCAGCGAGGGCAAGCACGTTTCGTAAGTTATACGATGATTCTGCTTTATGCAAAACTGCCATGTGTGCTGCTGCAGCGCCCGATCCAAGCAAACCTGGAGATTCAGGAAGTTCAAAGGGAAATAATGAAGATCCTAAGAAGGACAGGAAAATCCCTGACAACAAGGATGCAGCGTCCAGGACAAGTAATCACCCGCCAAAAGGCGATGATAGGACAAAACCCCCATTATGATAAGGATCAGGAAGATAAAAACCGGAAAGACGGAAAAGCAATGCTGCCTCCGAGAAACCCGACCGATAAATCCGGAAATACGAACACCCTCACAGGCGTGAGAGATCCCGCACCCCACCAAGGAACAAGGAACGTGTGAGAAGTAGAAATCTGCCTTATTCCAAAGGACGGGATGCCGGAAGGCACATGGATGAACCTAGACGAGCGTATTCACACAAAAATGGACCAGAGAGAAGTAGATCTCCCTCTGTTCATTCAGTTAGAAGGTATTCCGCAGACGCCGATAAGGTGGAAAGAGATGATCTGTATTTCAGTCCAAAGTGTTTCACTGATAGGATCCGCAACATCAATCTACATGCTGGCTTTGCCAAAGTCGGGCCAACTTATCAAAAATATACCGGAAGCACAAACCTGGATACATGGCTCTCAGATTACTATACTGTCGTCCGGATAAACAAAGGGACATATTTGGAAGTTGTAAAGTTCTTGCACCTAATGTTGCTGGATAGAGCGCGTGATTGGATTACTGGACTTCCATCAAGAACGGTGTATAGTTGGGAAGACATGGCCAGGGTATTTGCCCAGCATTTCCGTAGCACATACAAGCGCCCCAAAAGCATTAACCAGTTGAACCGTTGCGTCCAATATGAAGACGAGTCATTGATGACCCACAAATATAGGGGATCGCAACAGTGTTCGAGGGAAGTAAAACCCAAATTTATTGATTCGACACAAGGGGAGTCAAAGAATATTTATATTCCTTAACAACTGAGTTTTCAATTCAGCTGCACCTGAAAGTAGACTTGCTCGCAACAATTTATTAGTGGTTACAGTTTTATAGCAGTAGTAGAAATAAAATAATAGGAGTAGTAAAATAGTAACAACAGTAGCAATCGCGGAAAACAACAGTATGGGAACTACCGTAGGCATAAAGGGAATGGATGGACGGGCGTTGCAAGGATAACATAGGTCATGTAATAATCTAACACGGGCATTGAAGATAATAATATAATGTTTCAAACATGTAGGCAAACCATAGGCATGTGTTCCAATATAGTCATACGTGCTCGCAATGAGAAACTTGCACAACATCTTTTGTCCTACCAGCCCGTGGTAGCGGGGCCTCTAGGGAAACTACTGGTAATTAAGGTGCTCCTTTTAATAAAGCATGGGAGCAAAGCATTAACACTCCGTGAACACCCGTGATCCTCACATAACAACCATCCCCTCTTGTTGTCCCAATTTCTATCACTTTGGGGCCTCGAGTTCCGGAAAATGACATGTCTAAAACAACTTGCATATATGATCAAGAAACATAATTATACTCATGAAACAATGACATGTTCAGATCTGAGATCATGGCACTCGAGCCCTAGTGATGAGCATTAAGCATAACAAGTTGCAACAACGGTAGAAAACACTAACAATGGATACTAGGCACTATGCCCTAACAATCTGGCATTATTACATGATCGATCTCATCCAATCTCTTCCATCCCTCTCAGCCTACAGTAGTGTTTACTCACACGTGGACGGGGGAATCATGGATGGTTGATGGAGAAGAGGTGGCGGTGTTGATGGCGATGATCTCATTCGAATCCCCGTCCCGGCAGGGCGCCAGAACAGGAACTTCTGATCCCAGAATCGAGTTTCGAGGTGGCAGCGCGCTCTGTTGTGTTTTTGTGGAATATGACGAACCCCCTCGGTTTTAGGCTATGGGGTATATGTAGTCGAAGGGGGAGTCCGAGGGGGTGAGGGAGTGATCCACACCACCTGGCGGCGCGGCCAGGGGGGGGGCGCCGGGGGTGGTGTGGCCCCCTCCTGGCTCCTCTCCTGGCCCCTTCTGGCTCCCAGGGTCTTCTGGTGTTTTAGGACCAATGGGATCTTTTCTGGGCATTTTCCCGAAAGTTGATTTTTCTGCACAAAAACGAGAACCAAGGTAATTCTACTGAAAATAGCGTTAGTGCGTGTTAGAGGTATCCAAAACTCATAAGTTTAGAGGAAAACAAAAAGAAAGTGTTTGAAAAAAGAGATACGTTTTGGACGTATCAACTCCCCCAAGCTTAGCTTATTGCTTGTCCTCAAGCAATTTAGTGACAACAGAGTGCGATAAAATACTTTTACGAACACATTTGTTTCATATGATGTAAATATACTCACTACATGATCAAGTGCTGAGGCAATTCATAATAAGATATATGGAAAATAAAGTCACCCATCAGTTATGCAAACCATGAAAAGATGCCAACAAACTAATAATAGACAACATGAAGTATATCAATCTGCAAGATTGCAATGCTCATAACAAGGTATGATAAAGTGTACTCGCTTTCCCTGAATAGTGGAGCAAAACATAAATGCCAGGGCACCTCTGAAGTTCAAATGAGGACTAGAAATAAAGATATCAAAGATACAAGCATCAAAGTTACACCACTATCAACCGTGTTTTGGGACAAGCACTTTACACTAAGAATAACAACCATGCTCTCAAGAAGGTGCATAAAGAGAGAAGGTGAAGACTCAACATAAAAATAAAAGAAAGGCACTTTGCAGAGGGAAGCAGAGATTAACTCATGTGCTAGAGCTTTTTATTTTATTAAACAGAGGTATTGAATTTTTTTAAGAGAGTGTATGCTTATGTCAACGAATGATAAACAGACAATACAGTACGTCACAAGCCAACTAGACTTCACAAGAGCGGCTCCCATAGAAGGTCGCATTTGGGTAGAAGGTCATCCCTCTTTCTCTTTTGTTTACACAATTATACTTTGACCGATAAATCAGGGGCAAAAATAGTGAAGAGAATTTGTTGTATAATTTGGGGCTGGGCACCCCGCTGCCGGCTCTTCTATCATTTGGATAAGAGGATGAAGTCACTAGTCCATGGTGTGAAATCCAATCAACAAGTGAGATAAAGATTCTCTATTTACGTCCTCATGAGCTAAAACAGGGGCACAAAACATGAATAATTTTTCGAAGGTTTTAAAGGTAGCACACGAGAAATTTACTTGGAGTGGCGGTTAAATACCACATAAATAGGTAGGTATGGTGGACAGATTTGGAAAACTTTGGTTTTTGGGGTTTGGATGCACAAGTAGAGCTCATACTCAGTACAGGTGAAGGCTAGCAATAGACAGGGACCAACGATCAAGAGAGCAATAACTGTCATAATCATGCTTGCGACAAAACTGAAAGTACACAATGGTCAACTAGAGGGGGGGTGAATAGTTGACCTACAAATTTTAATCCTTTTTCACTTTTAGATGGGATTTAGCAAGTAAACAACTTGGTTATCTAGATGTGCAACTAGGTAGACACCCTATGTGATAAACAACAAGTATGCAACAGAAGTAAATGCAAGGCACAAGATAACCACAAGTGAAAAACACGGCGACAAGGATATGTTTCCCGTAGTTCCTTCTTGAAATAAGTGCGTCTACGTTGGATAGGTGGGGAGCCACCTAGGCACTCCTCAATAGCACGGTTGTTCACACCTTGTTCTCCTTGAGCTTCTCCAGTGAGGGAGATTCTCGTTTCCACTATGAGGTCGACTTGAAGGTGTTGACCAAACCTTTAAAAGGGGGTTTAGGCTACTCCACAAGTGAGATGGAGGCTCTCAACAATCCTAAGCTTCTTGCTACAAGGTGGAAGCTACAAGCACTAGGGTTTCTCTAGGATGACAAAGCAACCAAGAGATTACAAGATCCCAATGGGTATGGTATGGGAAAACACTTTTTGGCTTGGTAGAATGGTAGATCTAGGCCTCCTCCATGAGATCCTTGAAGGGCATTGAGTTTGGTTGGAGGAGGAGGGAGATCGGGGCGTTTTGAGCTCTTGAACAATGGAGGAGAGAGAGGAATGGACGAACTAGCTGTCTAGAGGAAGAAGACAACTATTTATAGCCTCCTCCAAATTCTGACCGTTGCAGCACTCCGGGGCCGGAATATTCTGGTGTTAGTACCGGAAAATTCCGGGGCAGTCAGGCCGGATAATTCAAATATCCAGGGGCGGATTTTTCAATAATTCGGGGCCCGAAATTTCTGGCCAATAATCTGCCCCCATCTCTGCGAGCGGGCAGCAGTGACCCACTCGATTTTCGCTAAGGACCAGGGGGCGGATATTTGCCCCGGAATATTTCGGGGAAATTTCCGCCCCACCTTCTGCACGCGGGCACCAGCAACATCTCCAAATTCTGCTAACAACCAAGGGGCCGGAATTTTGCCCCGGAAATTTCCGGGCAAATTTCCGCCCCATCTTCTGTGCGCGGGCACATGGAGGCCAGGACTTTGTCGTTTGAAGAACCGAGAGGCCTGGAATATCCGGTGCTGGGGCCGGATATCCCGGCCTATATCCCCAGGATATTCCGGGGCCAGAGACTTAATAATCCGGCTACAGTTTTCTCCTTCTTCAGAAATCCTTTGTGAAATTCTCCGAGGATATTATCGCTGATCATATGAGAATCCAGCTGTAGACATTTAAACAACATTGTTAGTAGAGGACATACCTGTGTTGTTATCATCACCAAAACCATTAGAGGGATCATGAGCTTTCAAAAACAAAATTAACAAGGGGCATAAAATTGATACAAATACTCTAAGGAAAAATAAATCACCGAGGCTTAATTGACTGTCGAGACATCGTAGTAGAATTCATAGACGGGGGTGTCATGAGACTACCGATAGAGATTGTGGGGGGACGTGGTTGTATGACAAACAATGACACCGGGGTTTTACCCAGGTTCGGTACGTCGCAACTAGGCGGCGTTCCTACTGCTGCAATCTCACTAAATCAGGGCTGAAGCCTGAAATATACAAAGTACAATGTGAGTTGGGTTTAGCTACTCGTCAAGGATCAACCTCTCGGGGAGTTAGCTTCTAGCTTATTGTCTATATGTTTCTTATCTCCCGTCCGGCTTTATATAATAGCCGGATTAGGGCTTACAGAAAAGGAAAACCTAGAAAACTACGGTAAGTCGTAACTGGGAAGGCAATAATCCACCTTCTACTCCAAGCCGTATCATGTGGGCCGTGATCCAGGTTCTTCTAGAATCCGGCTTCTGTGCGTCAGCTTACTGGGCCGCCTAATGGACCATAGCCCATTAACATTCAGGCCACCCTGATAATCCGGCACTTTAGGACACCATCTGATATACCTCTAATTGGTATATATCCGACAGTAGCCCCCAAGAAGGATTAAGACTCGAAAGCGCCGTCTTTCGTCAAATTGCATTCTTTCCGAGAAATGTTGGCTCTTCGTCTTGATTCTTCTTTTCCTTCAAATCATGTTTTAACACGAAACTCGGATTTCGGGAAATCTGGCTTTTTCTTCCACGAGCCTTCGCGGAGAAGGAACTTCCTACGTCAGCGATGAAATCGTGCTGACGTCAGGGACGTTTGGGTTTTCGCGTGTGAAACCCTGAAACGTATCTCTGACAGATCCTCACAGGAAACGAGGGGATAGCCATTATCACCTGTCGATTCATTTCCCGGATTTTCCGGTGAGTGACACGCGTTGAGAATCGATCCAACGGTCAAAAGTGTCGTTAGTACGTATCGTAAAGGATTTTCGGGCTATAAATAGCTTATTTATCCTCTCCGGCAAACCTTCCGCTCCCTTCTCACCTCCCAGCTCTAGCGCCCAGCCATTGCCTTAGTCAGTGAGAACGAAACAGAGCTCGAGCTCGCGCAAGCGCTGTCCCCGGATTTCTCGTCGAAGAACTCACGATCCGCGCCGTGCCGATGCGAAATGGACTCACCACGCGCATCCCCGGAGCACTCCGTTGCCACGGAGATATACGACATCATCAACGAGATGGATCTGTTATTGGATTTGCCGAGCCGCACCACCGTCGTCGTGCCGGAGAGAGCTTCCGGTGGCCAGGACCGCAAGGATCTTCCTCTCGCGGCCGATAACCTGGCCACATCTTCTTCTACTCCGGCTCCGCCTCCGCCTCCGCCTCCCTAAACGGCGGAGGAAAAGCTCACTCTCGTTGGAGAGGAGCTCGCCGCCGCGGCCAGTGCCGCCGGAGCCGAGGAAGAAGACGAAACTGCCGGCAATTGGAGCCGAAGCAGCATCCCTCCCTCTCTTCTACCGACAATGGAGAAAGAGGGGCTGATAGAGAAAGGAAAATGGCGGAGCGAGGAGGACGAGTTCGAGCCCTCACCTAAGGCCGGAGAGCGTGTGCTTCTTACTTCTCATATCTCCCGAGGTATGGGATTTCCGCCGTCCGCCTTTTTTCTCCAGGTGCTCAATCATTACCATACCCAACCTGATTACTTGCCACCCAATTCCATTCTCTATTTAGCCGGGTTCCATGCCCTTTTCGAAGGGTATCTAGGTTTAGCCCCTAGATTATATTTCTGGACTTATTGTTTCGGGGTTAAGCGAAACCCTTTAGAGGGCGCACTCCCAACTTGCGGAACCATTTCTTTCACCATGCGTAGATTTAGGGAAGACTGGTTCCCCAAGATCAAAACTTCAGAATCCGTCAAATTTTGGACGGGTTCCTTCTTCTACCATCCAGATGTCCCCTTTCCCAGAAAAACAACTGGGATTCCACCTTTCGCCAACACTGCCGCCACTCCCCAGGAAAACTGGGCGACTGAAGCAGTGCAAACCCTACCACCAGATCTCGTCAACATCAAGCGGCGCATCGCCAAGCTCGTCACCTCCGATCCGCCTCTGACTGGCATGGACACAGTTCTATGCTGGTTAGAGAGGCGAATTCAGCCTTTGGCTGACCACGGTCCCCGGCTTTTATGCGACTACATGGGTACCGCGGACGCCATGCGGACAACGGACAAATCCTTGACGGCGAAGGATTTATGGAAGCGCGTGAATCAATTGGTCGTAGCACACGACCAATATGAGGAAAGCTGGCCAATGTACACGGCTGCTAACCCGGCTCCAAAGGTATGTCTTTTGCATTTTGGGTTTCACATCATTCTCTTTCTCGGATAATTGTCTTAACCCGGACTTTGTCTTTTTGACAGATCTTCCTGAGTCGGAGCTCGCAACTGATGCCGAGTTGGACGCACTGCGTGCCAACTTCGCGGGTGGGCGGAAATGCAAGAAAATTTCTGCCTCCCAGGAAGTGATCGATCTTGACGGTTTTCCCGTCGTCACCTCCAGGTTTGACATCCAAGTTTTTAATTTTTGCCGGAACTTTTCTTACTTTGTCTCGGATTTTTAATCTCCCGGTACTTCTCTTTTTTAGCTTGCCTCCTTCATCCTTGAAGCCTAAAAAGCTTAAAAGGTTTAAGGATGTGGCTAAAAGAGGTCTACATCCTTCTCCTACAACTGCCCCGGATACTCCAGTTGCAGATACAGAAGAGCATGATGCTGCAATGAACGAAGAAACCCAGCAGACCAGCCATCCCATTATGCCGGAAACGGACACGAGGGAAAAGGCGGCCCCGGAAATGGGAGGTCCTTCTCAGCCAGCTAAGGAAGATCCCATTCCCACCTTTGATAAAGATTTCAAGGATATCCAAGGCCTTAACAATGTCGGAACTCTTTTTGCCGAGTTTGCAAAAGAGTTCAACGAAACTTGGTCAGGTTTTCAGCGGATGAGCCAGGTAATATCTCTAGCCCCCAAGCAATAAGTAAAATGCATGCTTTTGCCTTAATGCTTTTATGCTTGTTTTAAACTTAAGCATTTTTATCTTTTTTCCGTGTTTCAGCAAACCGCTGAAAACATAAACATGGAAATCTTTAACAAACTTACCGTAAAAAAATAAGGAGGTGAAATCCCTTCTTTCTATTCTTGAGGGTAAAGAGGCAGAACTGGCATCCACTCAGCAGCAGCTGAAGAAGACAGCAGGTAAGATTTTTCTCTGGTTCCAGCTGTACCAATTTTTCCTAAGTATTTTTCCGAGTTTTCTTACTCATCTTTTTTACTTGCTTTTCAGCTTCTTTGGAAAAAGCCAAGCAAGTTGCTGAAGATGCCGGCAATGCCGAGAACCTGCGCCGGGAAAACCTTGATCTTCATAAGCTCAATATGAAGTTGCAGCATGACCTGGAGGCCAGCCAATTGGCTGTTGGCATTGCCGAGTCCAAGGCCTCCGACCAAGCAGCCAAGGACAAGGACACTATCCGAGACTTGGAAAATGCCTTGAACCAGCGCTTGGAGGAAGGCGCCGAGATGGACAAAATTCTCAGTAAGTTTTTATCTTTTACAGGATTTTTTACGTTGACATATTTCTCTGTTTTTGCTAACACTTTTTGTGTATTTACTAAAACAGGAGATAGCCCCCAGCTTACTCGTATTGAGAAAATCCGAGCTTTTGGAAAGTTTTTCATCGCAATCAAGGCTGCGGGGATGCTGCTGGTCAGCAAATGCCTTCCCGCCAGGACTGGGGAATTCTCGGAAGTTGAAAAACTTTCGGAAGCTATGGTGAAAGTTGCGGAGTCCAGGGAATCCATCATGCGCTCCGCGGCGCGTGGTGGTGCGCGCATGGCTCTAGGGCTCATGTGTATGCACTACCCTGACGCCAAGTCTTGGCGCGTGGCGTCCGGCATCCCGCAAGTATACACGGAGGCGCAGCGGGCCGGCATCTTTGAAGCCATCAAAGGTCACGCCACCAAGATCGCCACCATGGTTAACATGTCCACCTTCTACCCAGAGGAAACCATTCCAGATATTCCCGAGGAATCCAGGAGTGAAGATGACTCGGATGCCTGAAGGATGCCTTGTCCTGGGTAGAAAATAGGAAATAGGAGCATTACTAGTCTTACAATGTAAACTTATTGTAATGCTTTCTATTCCTTTGTATAAACAAGTACTCCTCTTTTGCAGCAATATTTATTAAGTCTTTTGCAAGTTTTCCGGGTTTTTATTCCTTTATCTTCTAAGTTCTCTGGTTTGTATGTTTTAACTGTCTTTACTGTTAGAAATGGCTCGATAGTATTTTAATCTTCATGCCAAGTGACTGGGTAAAACCAATCAGTCGAAACTCGGAAACATGGATCATACTAAAGGCATTTTTACTTACTAGATCCGGCGACCACGCATAAAAACAATGAGATAATACTTAGAGAACAGTAAGGAATTTTTTGAATGAAACTCAGGCACGCAGGCACAATCTGGGTTTCCTTAAGCCATTTTAGGCTGAAAATCATTCAGTTTTTTAACACCGAGCATGCAGGCACAATTCAGGTTAACATTGAGTATTTTGAAAGATCATTGGGAAATAGATAAGACGGAATTATGTTTTAAACTATAATGAACATGTAAAAAACACAGATGTATGAATTCTGACAACTTTATTTCATGATCTCAAAGATGTTTACATAGAATTTTTTTTTTTTTTGAGATTACATAGAAATTGAACTAAGTATAGAAGGGACGTAACTGCTGGATGCTCCAGGGTCTTTTGGTCTCTCCTAGTTTGTCATCTATCTTTCTCTTTCTTTTGCGATTCGGCTTTTCGGGATCATCTTCTGTGTCTCGAATATCTACAAGATAGTATGATCCATTTTTCATAGCTTTGCTGCTGACGAATGGTCCTTCCCAACTGGAGCCAATTTGTGCTTTCTTTGTTGTACCAATCTTAGCACTAGGTCACCTTCTTTAAAAGAACGATGCCTGATTTTCCGACTATGGTAACGTCGTAAACCTTGCTTATAAATGGCGGATCTTTGAAGCACAAGTTCTCGTTCTTCCTGTAGAAGATCGACAGAATGCTTTTTTAACTATGCTTTTTGATTGAGCATGATATCCGCAATCTCCAGCATGGATTTCTTGCAGAATTTCTCGGCCTTCTTCTGGCGAAATACATCGCAGAAAAATTCAGGTTGTGCTGCGTTTATACAGGGAACCATTGATTACCGTGTATCCTTTGCATCGACGTTTTATTTGTCTTTGCAAGACCTCGTCTGCTCCATCCGAGTACTTCTGATTTACTAAGAAGTTTAGATATGGAATTGTCCAATCCGGTTTAACGAGTAAAACTTCGATTGACTCGGAAACGAGAGGATAGTAGACATCTCCACCTTTTATGGATGGTTCATGCAAATGCTGGACAAACACACCTGGTGGTAGGGTTTTCACTCTTTCCGAGCCCATGCGGGCTAATGCATACGCGTTCCAATTTTCTTCCCTTTTGACATTAAGTACTTCAAATCCCAGGAAGCAAATTGCAAATTCGTCCACCGTTCTCCAATATTCGGCCAAGATGGGGCTTTTGGCGTCCCATGTATGGTTAAGCTGGTGTTGTACCAAATCTGAGTCGCCATAGCATAAGATGCGTTTTACAGCTATTTCTTTTGCAATGTGCAAGCCATGAAGCAGGGCTTCATATTCTGCCACATTGTTACTGGCATTGATGTCACGACCCCGGACCCAGAGATATACATACTGTTATGTGCCCTAGCCATGGATTCACAAGGGCTTCAGGGTTACCAGCCCCGGCCGCAACAAACAACGGCAGGCAGACTGGATTCATCGGCACGTAGTCCGGATCCCCAGTCTACTACTCCTTGTATCCATGCTAGTCATAACCAACTATGCATATCAAAGCGTCCACGAATCGAATGAAACTGAAGGAAACGGGACCAAAGCTATACAGAGATGCTATGTGTCCAGAAAGTGCAACAACAATCGAGGGTTACTGGGGTTACCTCGCCCCAGGCCGATCACATCGACAGGCGGGCTCGGACATGGATCATCGGCTCCACAACCCCTCGACTGCGACAACTATGCAGGCATAGCCAAAACTGTATAACAATGAGCTCGAAACCAACAACCGATCAAAGCAGTACTCAAACATGAAGCTTTAGTAAACAGATGTTACTAGAGTATAGCTTACAAGCAGAGGTCACATGACCCAACATTACATCAGACAACGGAAGGCAAATTATGTTGCTAATCAACAAGAACCAAAAGGCCTAAGAGGCCGCAACATAAGGCGACGTCCCAGCCCATAGATTCCAGGCTGCTACCTGGGAACCCCAAACTACTCGTCGATGTCCACGTTGAATCACCACCAATGGAGCTCTTCTCCTGAACCAAAATTAAGCAAACCTGAGTACGGGAGGTACTCAACAAGACTTAATTAACCTATTATATATCTGCTATTTCGAAAAGGGTTTCATGAAGGCTGATTTGCGTAAAGCAATCTTTGTTTTGAAAGTTGAGGAAGGAATAGCACGTCTCCTGGAGTATTTTGAAAACAGATGGGAAAGCTACTCAACTACTGATATCATCATCTTCTTGTATTCCACCAAGTCTTTCTCATTCCCACACTATCTCATGCTACAAGGATCACCCCTCTCGGCATCTCCGAGGAGGCACCCTTCAATCATGGTTAACAAGTTTTAGTCATTCCGTTGAAGTTATCTATGATCACAGAATTCGTTGCCAAGTCGTCCGTAACCGTGGACACGGCTTCTCGAGGAGATTTATCCCTGCAGGGGGTACACTTTACCCACACGTACCATCCGACTCTTAACGCCACATGTACGCTCGTCCATGGAGCGCGGCATAGGGTGGCTGGCCACGACCTTTACCTTGCTCGACCCTATCCATGAGTCAACCCAAACAGGGCCACCCCGTCAACAGGGAGTTGGCCACCTCCTGACGGCACCTGTTCTGTGAGTCGGGATCAAGATCCGTGTACGTCCATCACTTGTCCCGGTCACGCCCTAAGTTTTCTCCAAATCGTTTTCTGACTCACACGCAGATGGAAAGATCAAACTACGTGACTCATGGACGTGGCCAAACAAGTTAGTTGGTCGAGCGCGGTCTGTTAGGCCCCGCGTGTGGTTGCACGCTCAGTCTTGGCTTCGAAGGCGAGAACTCGCTCCTAGGGGCATGAACAGGACAAAACGCCACAGCCCATTGTGGCCTCACATCCATGCCGTTATTTAGTCAAGTTATCAAAGATAATACAATTCACAACAATCTGACATAAATGATTCACGTATTGACCAGATTCATCAACCGGATGGATCTGATCACAACTAAGCATGGCTAAGCAAGACTCACATGGTTTAACGAGGCGCGCACAATCAAACCTATAGCTGCTAGGAGCAGTGGATCAGGATATTTAGGTTATGCAGTATATAGGAGAACTCTATCTACTGACATCAAATAGTTTGGAACCGAATGCAAAGTACGAGATTCAAATCACTTTGAAACCATATATGAGCAGATAAGAGGTTATGCTTGCCTTGGTTATAAGAAAACCAGATGAGAATCTTCTGGAATAAGTGCTTGACTTGTCGGTTAAGATCAAGTATTCGTCATTGGATTGATGGCCTTCTCTTCGGAGTCACGTTCTACCGAGGGGAAAAACAACACCGAAAAGAAGAACAACAATCAACACATGGCATCGATGCAATCCGCAATATGTATGCATGAGCAGGTTAATGCACTGAAATAAAGCCCTAAGCATGATCGTTGGTTTGCTAGGGTTCGTATGTCAATTAGGCATTTTTACTGGATTTATCCCAAAATAGACCCCGGAGGGGGTTTCGGGTAATTCTGAAAGTGAGTACCATTTTAGTTGCTCAAATGAGGTTGAAAACATTATAACTAGATTGCATTTATCATTTTGAGCATTTTGGTATATAACTTTTAATTTTCTAATTTTATTGATTAAAAACTTATTTTTCTATTTTAAATGATTAAACAACATTAAATAAATGCTCATTTTTTAACTTTGTCAAACATACATGAAATTGGCATAAACATTTAGAGAATAATTTTCTGAACATTTTACATATTTTTCCATAATTTTTGGAGTTATAAATTCAAAGTTATTTATTTTCCAAATTTTAATTGTTTTCTGTCATTTTCTAATTTTCTGCGGTCCCACTTTTCAGTTTAAAACAGAAATAGAAAACAGGGGCGGACACGTGGCCAGGTGACGTCACAGTGACGTCACCGTGGCGTCACGGTGTGGCCGGCCGGGGCAGAGGTGGATGCCGGCGGCGTTTCCGGCGACCTCCGGTTGCACCGCTTGGTGCGTTCGCTTCGTCTCATCGAGGGGAACCCAGAGAGGGCGGCGCCGCTTGAAGGAGATCACCGACGGCGAGCCGCCGTGAAGAACTGCGGCGGGTGGCCTCGGGCTCCGACGAACTCGGCCATTCCGGCCACGGGAACAAGCGAGGAGGGGGCTGGGAGGGAGATGAGCTCACCAGGAACTCGGGGAAGCGGTCGGGGAGGACGGAGGAGGACGGATGACGGCGAATCGGCCGCGGCGGCGCTCGGACGGAGACGGGGAAGACCCGCCCGATTTCTTTGATTCCGGCCGTCCCGGAGAGCCTAGGTCAGCAGGGAGACAGAGGAGAGCACGGCGAGCTCAGCTGTGCTCTTGGTTTGCTCCGGGGTGGGCTGTGGCGCCGGCGGCGAGAGGATTCCGGCAAGCTAGGGTTCCGGCGCCTGCGGGGAACGGAGCAAGAAAGGAGGGGAAGGAGGGGCTCTGCGAGGAGGGAGGCGAGATGGGGACGTCTCCCTCACCTCTTATCCGCACGGGAGGGGCCAGCAGGACGTGGCAAGGCGCCGTCGGCGAGCAGCTCGCCTACTGTCCGGAGGAGGAAGAAGACAAAGGACGATTTTCGGAAAACCCCCTGGAACTTTTGGAAATCACGAAGAGGTCCTTTTCTATTATAAAACAAAACACAAAACCAGATTTTGAGGACCTTTTTGCGAACAGAAAAATTGGCAAAAATAGTTTTTGAGAAGCTCATGAAATTTCCAACAAAACCATGTATTTGGTTGGTGTATTTGAATTATTTTTCAGAATACAATTTTGGAAACCAAATTGAGTACTTTTTGGGGGATTTTCTGAAACCATTTAATTTCACAAATTAAATTGGTTAAAACATGATTTGAATTTTTTTTTCATGCATGTATGATATGAACACAACACCACACACCCTAGCTTAGCAAAATTGGGGTGTTACAAATCTACCCCCCTTACAAGAATCTCGTCCCGAGATTCCCGAAGGAGAAGAAAGAAGGAACACCGGTTTTGAACAAACTTCTTGAACCTTACGGTTCCTCGAAGAGGCTGATCCGTAGCATCTTGAAGTATTGAACAGATACACCTTAGGTAAGAGGGAAACTCTTAGGAAATGATCTTCATGAAGATCGAGTATCCCATGGGTAACTCATGACAGGAACGTTCGCAAAAAAAACTGTCGAGTTAACATGCATGAAACACATCAAGGTAATGGAGGGAATAAAAGATGGTTTCAAGTTTACGGACGATTGGTTTTGAAAGGGTTTAGAATATGAGCTTTGCACAAGACTTTAAATCCTTTTCGAAGAGAAAGGTTGAACAACTTGTGACATCGAGGTTTCTTCAAACAGAATACCAAGATGGTGAGGATGGTCTTGGATATCAAAACATAGTATCCGTAGACGAGGGAAAACACGAGAAAACACTGTAATCGTGCGTCGGAGAAGATTTGGTACAGGATTGTGTTCACTGTTCGGAGTGGACACGGTAGATGAAGGAACTTTCACTTCGTCAAAACTTTTTCGAAATCTTTGTCAAAGATCGGGATGTTACTTCACGGCAGAACATGAGTAACCAAAGGATGTTGGAACACCGTAATGAAGGAGGAACTTCTTGGTCACACCATAAGATGAGTAACCAACGAGGATTGAAATACCAGAAGAGAATAGGGAATCTCTTTCCTATTGTGGATTTGACGTATCAATACGTTTACCACATGGTTAAGATCCCATGGCTGAAGTAACTGACAAATTCACACAATGGGTGAGAAAAACAAAACTTCAAGTATAAACAACTTGAGAAAGGGAACTGATCAACGGCGGTTACAAAACACCACGAGATGTTCTCACGAGGAACTTGTTTCCATTAGAACAAAGGTTTTGGAGGTTCAACGGAGAGATATTGGAAATATCAACTTCCAAGTTTTCCTTGATGTTCTAGATACAAACAACAGGCTCACGACAAGCCTTCTGTGGGTCATCAAGTGAAAGGGAAACTTTGGTTCAGAAGAACGGTGAGAAAAACTTGTTGAGAACGAGCCACACAAGAATTCTCACGGGGAGTGGTTGTTCTTACGGATTCAAAGAGATATGACATTAGGTCTTCCGGCTAATTGTGTCAACCACCACCTCAACCATGCCGGACTCTGAAAAGACCTAATTCAATACCCTTGAGGAAAACACCAACCATCGTTGGTGCTTGAGATTCAGCTCTGGTTAGTGGGAAGATAACTCAGACTCAACATGTTTGATCAAAGAGGTTGCACCGGTTACCAACGAGACATATATGTTGGATTCTCAAGACATGGACTACGATGTCACGCTCAAGAAGATGGGCGAGATTGCGGAACTCATGTATTAGCAACTTGCGAAAGACGGTTGCACCTACATGGCTTACTTGCAAAATATCTCATCGGAGTCCTTGTTGGGAAAACGGTCACAAAGATAACGAAGTTCTTAAACTTCCTCTCTTTTACGAATAATCAGTCAGTGGCTTAGCGTGGATGCAAACTTCTTCAAATAAATGGAGGCAACAACCTACCATCTCAAGAATAGTCCACACATGCATGACTGACTTGGGATTACTCCCGAGGGAACAAGAAAACTCTACTCGCGTCCATGGCGACAACTTTCACCAAAATCACACGAACCCGAGAAAGTCACTTCGAACATCTAGAACACAACCTCGTAATGAGACAAAGATGGTTCTCGAAAGTTTCCAATATTGTTGCCATTTGTTCAACATGAACCTCTTGCAACTTGAGAAAATAGGAATGTCATCGATGGGCTCGGCAACACGACTATCATAACACTCCAAGAAGAGGTATTCATATGCTATATGAACAAGGCAGAATATTGGTCAGACCATAGGACATGAAGATGTACTTGGCGAAACACCATGAGTAGAAGCACCATGAAGATAATCCTTGGATCTTTTCTCGATTTGACGATAGCCCAAATCAAATCAAGAGGTGGAGTGATAGCTTTTCCACAAAGGATGTAATATCCTGCTTCAACACGAAGGAAACTAGACATCCCTTAATGAAGGATCAAGTTAAGATGAGCTTTTGTCTTTCAACTCTCCAAGTTGTTGTTTAAGCTCGACCAACTAGTCCAGGATATCCAGCGCTGTTTCTTGGAGAAAAGAGTAGTTCAAACTACCCCTCGTTTAGACATCACGGTCAGGTAATAACCTGGTGATACTTCTAGAAAGACAACCAGAATATCACAACCTACCGTCATGTCTTGGAAGTAGAAAGGAGGCATGCTTTTCCAAAGCAACAAATATGATCTTGAGAGCTTCGGCATGAACCTAACTCTTTGACCATGAATGCCCACTGACATGAACGGATTTGGAACACCTGCAACTTCTAAAAGAGGCTGGGTGACCAGTAGTGCTAAGAAGGATACAGATGTTTCTTAGGTTTTTTGTTTTTTTCGAAGCAATAAGAACTGCACGGAATAGCAGATACACACGCCGATGAACAGACCCATTATTCTCAAGCATTCAAGCTTGGAGGAAGGGGGAGTGGAGACGTGTAAGAGCATCACTTCGTCAACAAGGCCATGAAACTAAGCACGACCTCTTGATGTAGAGGAGTGTGATACACGGAGGTTGAACAGAATAGAAGCTAACGAAACTTCTCTAATCTGCGAATTACAAAACTTCGACCTAGTCCTAGAGATGAACGAGATACTGGAGTTTGTTTCTCCTGTCATCCCAAGGTGGAATGTTCTGACGGAAAATAGGAGCAATTTCATTGGAAGACTCCAACGCACATATGCAACTTGGTGTCCAAAACAACGGATGGAGTTCGGAAAGCAGCTAAGAGTAGGAACGTGCTCTGGAAAATCCTGAGATCACGTTGGATGCACGGGGTAATACTCATGTGTAGAACCCATGCCAAAAAGTTGGTGTAGCTGAACCAAGAACAAAGATATGGAATTCAGGATGACCACTCTTGCGGTGATCCCTTTTGGTTCCAGTAGAGAGCCTATGGCTACGAGAGTTGGAATTGCCTAGCCATCCCGAGGTAGAACAGATTCCTCAGGATCCGAAGAAACAGAACTTGGGTTAAAGGTCAGCATCCTGTACTGACAGCGTGAGCATTACATGGTTAAGAAACCACATGACTCAACCCACTGCAACTCAGCACATTCCGGGACCTTCGGTTCAAGTCCAAGGTTAAAAACCAAAAGAAAGGAGTAACTACTATCTTAGTGCCTGAAAGACACTACGAATAGCAATCACGGAATATCTTTCAAAAGACACACATAACTCCGAAAGAAATTGAACGGAGGATAACGAATACATTCGAGATGAAAAGGAAATCTCGAAGTTCAGGATTTTGAGACTTTAGAACAGGAGTATGTGGAACCCACATAACTCTGAGAGATTAGAATGGAGAGGGAATCTCCCAGTTTAAGAGGTAACGGAGGATGGAACACACACGACTCTAGAACTTAACACTAGGTCAACTTGGGTGAAAGAAACGTCCTTGCCAGAGAAGGTACCTGAGTTTTGAATAATCAGAACCTTTTCGAATCAAAACAGGTAAGAAGACCCAGAGTTTAGAGCGATACCAGATACGGAGTAAAAAGAATCCTAAGAAGGTTTTTCACAATCCATTTGGAGTTTCCAAGTAGTTTTCACAAACACTAGACTCAACATCGACCAAGCAATAAGGTTTTCCTACAGGCAGTCCTGCACTGATACCATGACTTGTCACGACCCCGGACCCAGAGATATACATACTGTTATGTGCCCTAGCCATGGATTCACAAGGGCTTCAGGGTTACCAGCCCCGGCCGCAACAAACAATGGCAGGCAGACTGGATTCATCGGCACGTAGTCCGGATCCCCAGTCTACTACTCCTTGTATCCATGCTAGTCATAACCAACTATGCATATCAAAGCGTCCATGAATCGAATGAAACTGAAGGAAACGGGACCAAAGCTATACAGAGATGCTATGTGTCCAGAAAGTGCAACAACAATCGAGGGTTACTGGGGTTACCTCGCCCCAGGCCGATCACATCGACAGGCGGGCTCGGACATGGATCATCGGCTCCACAACCCCTCGACTGCGACAACTATGCAGGCATAGCCAAAACTGTATAACAATGAGCTCGAAACCAACAACCGATCAAAGCAGTACTCTAAACATGAAGCTTTATTAAACAGATGTTACTAGAGTATAGCTTACAAGCAGAGGTCACGTGACCCAACATTACATCAGACAACGGAAGGCAAATTATGTTGCTAATCAACAAGAACCAAAAGGCCTAAGAGGCCGCAACATAAGGCGACGTCCCAGCCCATAGATTCCAGGCTGCTACCTGGGAACCCCAAACTACTCGTCGATGTCCACGTTGAATCACCACCAATGGAGCTCTTCTCCTGAACCAAAATTAAGCAAACCTGAGTACGGGAGGTACTCAACAAGACTTAATTAACCTATTATATATCTGCTATTTCGAAAAGGGTTTCATGAAGGCTGATTTGCGTAAAGCAATCTTTGTTTTGCATGTTGAGGAAGGAATAGCACGTCTCCTGGAGTATTTTGAAAACAGATGGGAAAGCTACTCGACTACTGATATCATCATCTTCTTGTATTCCACCAAGTCTTTCTCATTCCCACACTATCTCATGCTACAAGGATCACCCCTCTCGGCATCTCCGAGGAGGCACCCTTCAATCATGGTTAACAAGTTTTAGTCATTCCGTTGAAGTTATCTATGATCACAGAATCCGTTGCCAAGTCGTCCGTAACCGTGGACACGGCTTCTCGAGGAGATTTATCCCTGCAGGGGGTACACTTTACCCACACGTACCATCCGACTCTTAACGCCACATGTACGCTCGTCCATGGAGCGCGGCAGAGGGTGGCTGGCCACGACCTTTACCTTGCTCGACCCTATCCATGAGTCAACTCAAACAGGGTCACCCCGTCAACAGGGAGTTGGCCACCTCCTGACGGCACCTGTTCTGTGAGTCGGGATCAAGATCCGTGTACGTCCATCACTTGTCCCGGTCACGCCCTAAGTTTTCTCCAAATCGTTTTCTGACTCACACGCAGATGGAAAGATCAAACTACGTGACTCATGGACGTGGCCAAACAAGTTAGTTGGTCGAGCGCGGTCTGTTAGGCCCCGCGTGTGGTTGCACGCTCAGTCTTGGCTTCGAAGGCGAGAACTCGCTCCTAGGGGCATGAACAGGACAAAACGCCACAACCCATTGTGTCCTCACATCCATGCCGTTATTTAGTCAAGTTATCAAAGATAATACAATTCACAACAATCTGACATAAATGATTCACGTATTGACCAGATTCATCAACCGGATGGATCAGATCACAACTAAGCATGGCTAAGCAAGACTCACATGGTTTAACGAGGCGCGCACAATCAAACCTATAGCTGCTAGGAGCAGTGGATCGGGATATTTAGGTTATGCAGTATATAGGAGAACTCTATCTACTGACATCAAATAGTTTGGAACCGAATGCAAAGTACGAGATTCAAATCACTTTGAAACCATATATGAGCAGATAAGAGGTTATGCTTGCCTTGGTTATAAGAAAACCAGATGAGAATCTTCTGGAATAAGTGCTTGACTTGTCGGTTAAGATCAAGTATTCGTCATTGGATTGTTGGCCTTCTCTTCGGAGTCACGTTCTACCGAGGGGAAAAACAACACCGAAAAGAAGAACAACAATCAACACATGGCATCGATGCAATGCGCAATATGTATGCATGAGCAGGTTAATGCACTGAAATAAAGCCCTAAGCATGATCGTTGGTTTGCTAGGGTTCGTATGTCAATTAGGCATTTTTACTGGATTTATCCCAAAATAGACCCCGGAGGGGGTTTCGGGTAATTCTGAAAGTGAGTACCATTTTAGTTGCTCAAATGAGGTTGAAAACATCATAACTAGATTGCATTTGTCATTTTGAGCATTTTGGTATATAACTTTTAATTTTCTAATTTTATTGATTAAAAACTTATTTTTCTATTTTAAATGATTAAACAACATTAAATAAATGCTCATTTTTGAACTTTGTCAAACATACATGAAATTGGCATAAACATTTAGAGAATAATTTTCTGAACATTTTACATATTTTTCCATAATTTTTGGAGTTATAAATTCAAAGTTATTTATTTTCCAAATTTTAATTGTTTTCTGTCATTTTCTAATTTTCTGCGGTCTCACTTTTCAGTTTAAAACAGAAATAGAAAACAGGGGCGGACACGTGGCCAGGTGACGTCACAGTGACGTCACCGGGGCGTCACGGTGTGGCCGGCCGGGGCAGAGGTGGATGCCGGCGGCGTTTCCGGCGACCTCCGGTTGCACCTCTTGGTGCGTTCGCTTCGTCTCATCGAGGGGAACCCAGAGAGGGTGGCGCCGCTTGAAGGAGATCACCGACGGCGAGCAGCCATGAAGAACTGCGGCGGGTGGCCTCGGGCTCCGACGAACTCGGCCATTCCGGCCACGGGAACAAGCGAGGAGGGGGCTGGGAGGGAGATGAGCTCACCAGGAACACGGGGAAGCGGTCGGGGAGGACGAAGGAGGACGGATGATGGCGAATCGGCCGCGGCGGCGCTCGGACGGAGACGGGGAAGACCCGCCCGATTTCTTTGATTCCGGCCGTCCCGGAGAGCTTAGGTCAGCAGGGAGACAGAGGAGAGCACGACGAGCTCAGCGGTGCTCTTGGTTTGCTCCGGGGTGGGGTGTGGCGCCGGTGGCGAGAGGATTCCGGCGAGCTAGGGTTCCGGCGCCTGCGGGGAACGGAGCAAGAAAGGAGGGGAAGGAGGGGCTCTGCGGGGAGGGAGGCGAGATGGGGACGTCTCCCTCACCTCTTATCCGCACGGGAGGGGCCAGCAGGACGTGGCAAGGCGCCGTCGGCGAGCAGCTCGCCTACTGTCCGGAGGAGGAAGAAGACAAAGGACGATTTTCGGAAAACCCCCTGGAACTTTTGGAAATCACGAAGAGGTCCTTTTCTATTATAAAACAAAACACAAAACCAGATTTTGAGGACCTTTTTGCGAACAGAAAAATTGGCAAAAATAGTTTTTGAGAAGCTCATGAAATTTCCAACAAAACCATGTATTTGGTTGGTGTATTTGAATTATTTTTCAGAACACAATTTTGGAAACCAAATTGAGTACTTTTTGGGGGGATTTTCTGAAACCATTTAATTTCACAAATTAAATTGGTTAAAACATGATTTGAATTTTTGTTTCATGCATGTATGATATGAACACAACACCACACACCCTAGCTTAGCAAAATTGGGGTGTTACAATTGAAATGTATTTGTAACACATACTCCATAGTATCTCCCTTTGGGGATTTTAGGACTACACCAGCGCCAACGCCTTCCTTCATCTTGGATCCATCAAAATGCATAACCGAGTATTCCGACTCTGGCATTGGTGTGTTTTCCATTGCTTCTATCCAATCAGCGACTAAATCTGCCAACATCTGGGATTTTATTGCCGTCCGGGGTTGGTACTTAATGTCGAACGCAGCTAACTCGATGCCCCATTTGGCTACTCGGCCTGTTGCGTCCGCATTGTTGATTATATCCCCTAGTGGCCCTTTACATACCACTGTTATGGAGTGTCCTTGGAAGTAATGACGGAGTTTTCGAGATGCGAAAAATACACCATATGCCAGTTTATGATAGTGCGGGTATCTTTGCTTGGACTCGGAAAAAAAATAACTTACATAATACACCAGATGTTGATCTGGTATGGTTTTCTCGTCTTTCCGCCTTTCCACAACTATCACCGCGCTGATAACCCTGTTTGTTGCTGTAAGGTACAGTAACATGGGTTCTTCGTCTTTTGGTGATGCCAAAATCGGAGTTTGCATCAAGGTTTCTTTTAACTGGGTTAGCGCTTTGTCTGCCTCTTCTGTCCATTCAAATTTGTCGGATTTCTTCAACAATTTGTATAATGGAAGAGCTTTGTCTCCTAGCCGGCTTATAAACTTGCTGACGGCAGCTGCAGAACCCGTCAATCTTTGTACATCTTTTAAGCACGTAGGCCTTGAGATGTTTAGGATTGCCTTGATCTTTTCCGGGTTTACTTCTATTCCTCTGTGAGAAACGATGAAACTCAGAACTTTTCCTGAGGGAACCCAGAATGGATTTAACTTCACTTTATAAGTGTGCAAATTTTCGAAGGTTTCTCGCAGATCTTCAAGGAGCGTGTCTTTTTCCTTGGAAACGACGACAATATCGTCCACATAAACGTGAACATTTTTGCCATCTGACTATGCAAACATCGTTCCATGCAGCGCTGGTAAGTTGCACCTGCGTTCTTCAGGCCAAAAGGCATGGTTATGTAGTAGTATGTTCCATATGGAGTTATGAAGGAGGTTTTAATTTTGTCTTCTTCCTTCATGCGTATTTGATGATACCCGGAATAAGCGTCCAAAAAGCATAAAAGCTCAGAGCCTGTAGTGGCATCTATTATTTGATCGATTCGCGGTAATGCAAACCTATCTTTTGGACACAATTTGTTCAAGCCGGTGTAATCTATACACATCCTAAGAGCAGTACTATCTTTCTTCGGGACTAAAACTGGGTTTGCAGACCATTCAGTATGTATAACTTCCCGGATAAAATCAGTTGCCCATAGCCGGATAATTTCCTTGCCAATAGCCTTCCGTCTTCTTCCGTCAAATCGACGGAGACCTTGTTTGACGGGTTTAGATCCTAGAATTACCTTGAGTTGGTGCTCAGCAAGTTCCCTGGATACGCCTGGCATGTCCGCTGGACACCATGCGAAAATGTCCCAGTTCTCATGGAGAAACTTGATGAGCTCGCTTTCCTATTTGTCGGTCATGCTAGTTCCCACTACGACAAACTTTGTCGGATCTTTGGGATCTAGGATAACCTGTCTTGTATTCTCGGAAGATTTGAAGTTGTCTGTTGGCTTTCGGGTTTCTTTCCCTGCCGGCATTTCTGTCAGCGATACTTCTTTCGCCAGCTCTTTTAATTCCTCCTTTGCTATCACTTTTTTTGCACAAAGGGTGTTTTATTTTTACAGCTCGTTTGCCAATTTGAAGTCTCCACTTATGGTGATTACTCCTCCTTTTGGCCTCGGCATCTTCAGCTTGTTATAGCTATAACATGATCTTGCCATGAATTTGGCGAAAGCTGGACGTCCGAGTATTGCGTGATACACGCTTTCGAACGGCACAACCTCGAAGGATATCTTTTCCTGCCGAAAATGTTCTTTCTCTCCAAAGGTTATTTCTAGGGAAATTTCTCCTAGGGATCGTGCTTGCCTGCCAGGGACGATGCCGTGAAAGCGTATGTTACTATGGTTGAGCTGGGTCTCGGAGATTCACAAATGCTTCAATGTATCCAGATACATTATGTTAATGATGGATCCTCCATCCATCAGCACTCTTTTTAGCCTAGTGTTTTGAACAATAGGGCTTACAACTAGAGCTTGTGTGCCGGGTCCTGGGATATTTCCGGGATGATCATACTGATCCCAGGTAATTGGTGTATTAGAGTACTTCAAGAATTTCGGGGTTGGTGGGACAACCGCGTTTATTTCTCGAAGTGTTCTCTTTGCCACCTTTGCTGACGGAGTTGCCAGGAAAGTTAGGTTGCATTCTCCTTCAACTCTCGGAAACTTAGGCTCGCCTTTTCGCTGTTGTTCCTGAATTTTTTTGTCAGTGTCCGATTCACTGTCTTCTTTTTCAGCTTCTGGCTTTTGCTTGGAGAATTTCCTCTTGGGAATTTTTCCCTTGCTTACGGATCCTGCACTGCCTTTCATATGCTTGTTGAGCCGGCATTGTGCGTTCGTATGGGTGGGTTTCCCAAATTGCGAATGATGGACACAGTTTTCCGACTTTATTCTTTCCCACTCTTCTTTGGTGTAGTTGATCGGTTCTGTGCTTCGTCCCATTTGCTCCCATTTTCTCTTCCAAAGGCTATGTTAACTTCTTTGGGTTTTTGCTGTGTTTCTGAAACTGCTTTTTTCTCAGGACGAGTGGTCATTTTGGCTTCAATCAAAGTATTGATATTGCCACCTCTTGCTCTGATGTCATCTTCGGCTCCTGCATGCTCATTTGCGGTTGTAAGCATAGATCCGAGATCCTTGTGCTTTTTGGAACCGATAATGAACGGTACGAGTCCGGGTTTTAAGACATTGACAAAAACATGCATTGCTTGTACGTCAGTTACTCCAGAACAGCTGTTTTTCATTGCAGTCCACCTTGAGATAAAGTCCACGTAAGGTTCATCTTCAAACTGGGTGCAGCGGTTTAACTGGTTGATGTTGTTGGGGCGTTTGTACGTTCTCCGAAAGTGCTGAGAAAATACTCTAGCCATATCATCCCAGCTATCGACAGATCTATACGGAAGCCCGTTGATCCAATCTCTGGCTCCGTCCAGTAACATTAGGGGAGGAATTTTACTGCCTCTAGGTCTGTCCCATTGTTAATCTGGACGGCTGTGTAATAGTCTGAGAGCCAGGTATCCGGGTTTGTACTGCCGGTGTATTTTTGATATGTTGGACCAACTTTGGCGAAGCCAGAATGCAGAGTTATTCTTTGGATCCTGTCTGTGAAACACTTGGGTCCGAAGTATAGATCATCTCTTTCCGCTCTATCAATGTGTGCAGAGTATCTCCCGGCTAAATGGATAGAAGGGGATCTCCTCCTTTCTTTTCCATTGTTGCGCGAACGCGCTCTTCCGGGTTGTCTCTATTTCCTCCGTTATCATGCCCTTTGGGATAAGGTGGAGTTCTACTCCTGTGTCTTTCCTTATTCCTGGGAGATGTACGGGATCTCTCACGCCTGTGAGGAATGTCGTATCTTCCGGCTTTTTCAGCAGGGCGTCTCGGGGGGGGGGGGCATTGCTTTGCCGTCTTTCCGGTTTTTTTATTCCCAATCTCGGGGATTAATTCCATCTTTCGGCAGATGGGATCCGGTTCTGGACGCTGCATCCTTGTTATCGAGCTTTTTCCTGTCCTTTCTCGGATCTCCTTTCTTTTCTTTCGAATTATTTGAATCTCCGGGTTCTTCAGGTCCAGGTGCTCCAGCGGCACAAGTAGCTGTTTTGCATAGGGCCGAGTCGTCATGCAACTTCCCTGATCTTTCTTGCCCTCGTTGTTGCTGTTGCAATGCTTTTCCTAAGAAAGCATACACCCCTTCAAGTTTTTCGCCATTGGAGTACAGATCGTTGTTGAGGATGGTGAACGCGGCCTCCGCGTTTTCTGCTACGGTTTTGTATATAGGTTCGCCCCTAGCATCTTTGTCGTTTACGTGCTTTTGCCAGGCCGGGTTTTGAAACCGTTCCTTTGGCGGCAGTACTTACGGTCTTGCTATTCCGGGTAACCGTGTAGGTTTAACGCCAGATATATTCCTTCTCTCGTATTCCTCGATTTCTTCCTGTTTTAACTTAATGTCAGCTTGGGTTTTTTGGAGATGTTCTCGAGTTCGGAATAGATGTTGTTGTTGCCTTTGGAGAGCTTGTCTCCTGACTTCCAGCACTTCAGGGGGCTCGTGGGGTCCCACTGGTGTTTGAAGTAGATCATGTTCGTCCTGTTCTGACATTGGCGGAACAGAGATTTCCTTCGTTTTCTTTGTCGCAGGCTTAACTCCACTTCCTCCTCCTGCTTCCAGGTTTTCGTTGGCTGGATCAGCCAATTTTTTCTTCCGGAGCTTGTATTGGAGTTTCTTGGAAGCTTTGTGTTTTTTCTTGGAGGAGGGAGGTTTTTTACCAGGTTCCTCCTCCAGTCAATTCCTTGACATCCGGATATGTTGGACTGGCTTCTCAATCCTCTCTTTCCTCTGGCGGAGGTGTTCTAGGGCTTTCCTGACTTTCGGCATCCGTGTTTTAAGCTGGTTTTGCCATCAGTACTTCGTGGAATCCCTCTTGAAAAGATTTGACCTTTCTCTCGAAAGCGTCTACATCTTCGTCTTCGGTATCGAACTGGTCCGATCCGGGTGCCGACTCTAATCTCTCCTCGATGGCGGCTAGCATAGAGTCATCTTCCGAGTTCGTCGTCATATTGACGGATGTCGGATCTTTCACCTCTGTCGTGGGTTATTGTTTTCTACCTCTTCCACGGGGTTATTTTCATCCGTGTTTTCGGCGATCTCGGATTGCACCATATCGATAAAGTGCGATTCAGCAGAGTATCGGCGATCTGAGAAAAATCCGACGTCATAGTCTTCTTCGACTGGGTATAGGGCGGGTGCGATAAATTTGCTTCCACCACAGAATCCCATTGCTTTTGCAGTTAATCCGATAAAGATGTTTGCAGATCCAATCGGTAAAACGCAGGCACTTACCAGATGATTCCGTGCTGGCATGTACGATCCGTTGTCGAGGAAGCGCCCGACGTCGTTGTCAAACTCCAGACTTCCGACAGTTATGGTACTGCCAATTCCACTGAGTATCCACGATCGAAACATAACGCCTGACGCCGTTGGCCCCACGGTGGGCGCCAACTGTCGAGACATCGTAGTAGAATTCATAGACGGGGGTGCCATGAGACTACCCATAGAGATTGTGGGGGGACGTGGTTGTATGACAAACAATGAAACCGGGGTTTTACCCAGGTTCGGTACGTCGCAACTAGGCGGCGTTCCTACTCCTGCAATCTCACTAAATCAGTGCTGAAGCCTGAAGTATACAAAGTACAATGTGAGTTGGGTTTAGCTACTCGTCAAGGATCAACCTCTCGGCGAGTTAGCTTCTAGCTTATTGTCTATATGTTTCTTATCTCCCGTCCGGCTTTATAGAATAGCCAGATTAGGGCTTACAAAAAAGGAAAACCTAGAAGACTACGGTAAGGTAAGTCGTAACTTGGAAGGCAAGAATCCGCATTCTACTCCAAGTCGTATCACGTGGGCCGTGATCCGGGTTCCTCTAGAATCCGGCTTGTGTGCGTCAGCTTACTGGGCCGCCTAATGGACCGTAGCCCATTACCATTCAGGCCACCCTGGTAATCCGACACTATAGGACACCATCTGATATACCCCTAATTGGTATATATCCGACATTGACCTTTTATTTTCAGTCATAGCATGCGTGAGCATGTGCCAAGTCGATTCAAGCGAAACAATCAGAGGGAGATACCACAATGGCATACCCTTCTATGAATAAAACAATGCAAGCAAACATTCATATGACATGCTATCTTATATTAATAAGTTGTAACTAACACGTGAGAGCACAAACTACTAAGCATCAACTAAATTACATGCACCTTACATGAACAGACTAAGCATGTTCACACAATGAGTATATGTACAAAAATAAAACAAATAGAGTTCATACCAGCCTCTCACCACAACTTGGATTGTCATAAATCATCATTACTGCTCTTCACTTCTGGATTGAATAATATAGAGTGATAATCAAGCTCCAAATGGAGACACAAAAGTTTGGTGAACTTTGCAACAAACTTTACAAAACCAAAGAAGAACAACAAATATTTTTGGGTTTTCGAATTAAAACAGAACAGAAAGAAGCAAGCAAACAAAGCAAAATATTTTTGGATTTTTGAATAATAAACCGAAATGAGAAAAGAAATCAAACCAATGAAAGAAACTAAAGAAGCAAACAAAGAGAAACAACAGAAATATTTTTGGTCTTTTTGTGTTTTGGAAAACAAGAACAAAACGATAAAAACAAAAAGAAACGAAAGAAGCGAAAGAAAACGCAAACATGAATATACAAAGAACCGACCGAACATGATATAAAGATGAGTGTGATGTCGGTATACCTCCCCCCAAGCTTAGGCTTTTGGCCTAAGTGGAGATCAATCACGGCGCGGGAAATATCCCCACTGTGGTGGGTCGTCCCTCGCATGGTTGTACTCGGGCGGCCAAGAGGAAGATGAAGCAGCGAGCGCATAGTCATAACAGGGGTGTTGGTATGGGATCCTTGTGGAGTCAAAGGGATGGACGAATTCACTATTGTCCCCCTCTCCGGCATCCTCCCCTTGCTGGGGGTGGTTCTTAATGTATGTGTCCATCTCACTCTTAGAAAGCATCCATCCTTGCATGTCATTAGGATTAAACAAAAGAGGTCCAGGCAAAAGTACTTTCCTAATAGTTTTAGTCACTCTCCATCTGGATTGTTTGGAGAAAGTTATTTCAAAAGATAAATTGTGAAAGTGAGCATGGGTAGAAAGAAAATTGTGTTGAACCATGGGAACAAGATCCAACTTCTCTAAAGGAAACTACATGTCTAGAGGGTGTGGCTCCAAACCATGCAAAGCTAGCAAGCGCGAGGCAATAAGACCTCCACAAATTCCACCCTTCTCACGGTTAAGCGAGAGACGGTAAGAAATTAGAGCACCAAAGATATAAGACCTATCACGTCTTAAGGCAGCTGAAATAAACGCCAAACCAAAAATAGATAGCTTGTTGGCAGTTTTTCTAGCGAACACACATTTAGAAATGAAATAAGCAAAGTATCAAATGCTAGGGAGTTGAATTTCTCGTATTTTACCACTTTCCCATGTGAAGCTTCTGCCTTGGAAAATCTCCTCATATAATTCCAGCAGTGGTTTAGGCTGCCCTCTTATCTTCTCACATGAACCCCACTCTGGTACTTTGATAGCTGCACAAAAATCACTGAAAGGCAAGTCTACAACTTTATTGTAAATTTTATAGTGGACCATAGGGTTAGTTGAGGACCATCTAAAGTGAAAATCCTTCACCACAGACATAGTTAGTTTCACATGTTGGATAGGTTCATCCTCAATGAAATGGTCCAAGCTTGCATTATGCACAAGGGTATTGAAGTCCTGCAGAATTCTTGTAATCCCCATGAATTCCAGACATGGATAAATCGATGGGAACATTCTTTCTTCATTGTGCATGAGCATGACCTCATGCAACTCCAAGTCATGCTGGTTTAGTTGATCTACATTGTGCTCCATTTCTGAAATTTTTCAACAATCATCTCAAAAATTAATTTCAAGCAACTACGAGGTGGAAACTACCATAGGGACTTATAGGAGAGCTGAACATGCATCAAAACTATATTATTTCTACTCAAATCAAGCATGCAAACTCACATAAGTTGTCACCTATAGTACCAAAATACTCAAGAAATACTTCACCAAACAAAATTCTACTTGGATAATCGGAAGAGTCACATACCGGAGAGCAAATGCACCAAATTTCAGCACTAATGATGGGCTGAGCAAAGAGATCGAAAAATCTCGAGGAAGTACAGCAACAACTCCGGTTCCAGTAAATGTGTTGAGTTTGGGAGGTGAGAGAGGGAACTTTGTCAGGGGAGAGAGTTAGTGGGGAGCCAGGGGGCCCACACCATGTGCTTGCGCCACCAGGGGCTGGCCGCCCCACCCCATGGTGTGCCTGACAGGTGGGTCCCCCTAGGGCCTCCTAGGTGGCTCTCTGCCTCATTTTTGATGTAAAAATTTATTAGTTTTTTTTTGGAATTTTTCGAGAAACTTTATTTTTGAGGTATTTCCAGAATTTTAATCCTTAATAAAAACCAGAAAAACAAAAGTGAAAAGGTGGAAAACAAAACCAAAACCAGAACTACAAAGGTTCTATGACACTCTAATGGAAAAATATCCAAAGAAAACAAAGGTGGAAGTGGTGAAAACAAAAGTATGGGTGGTGAAAACATGCATAACCACAGTAATCGGAGTGAAAACATGATGAAAGCATGAATGTGGATGATGGAAAACATGATTGTACTAAATTAGCAAGGTGATAACAGAAGTAAACATGGTGAAAACATAATGGGAAGGTGAAAACATTGTCCTCTTTATTCAAAACCATTTTGTTAACAAGGGTGATCAAGTCTTGTTACCAGAACAATTTTCATATGAAGCAAAACTTTGCTAATCACTAAATAATTATGTTACCTCAACTTTGATAGACATAGTCCCAATCATAATAATTTCATATTCTTTTGGTGTTACTGGAATGGGACAATAAAATTCTCCAATCTTGATGGTCTCAATATTTTCAATTGAATTTAAACCATATCTTCTATCAATATTCTTGGGAAAATAAACAGTATGCTCTTTATCATTAACATTAAAAGTTACTTTTCCTTGATTGCAATCAATAACATCCCCTGCAGTGTTAAGGAAAGGTCTCCCAAGAATAATAGACATATTATCATCTTTAGGCATTTCCAACACAACAAAGTCAGTTAATATCAAACAATTAGTAGCAACTTGCACACGAACATTCTCACATATACCAACAGGAATTGCAGTAGATTTATCAGCCAATTGCAAAGATATATCAGTGTGTATCAATTTTTCAAGAGAGAGCCTCTTGTAAAGAGAGAAAGGCATAACACTAACTCCAGCTCCCAAGTCGCATAAAGCAGTTCTAACATAATTATTTTTAATAGAATAAGGGATAGTAGGTATACCAGGATTTCTAAGCTTCTTTGGAACCTTGCCATTGAAAGAGTAATTAGGAAGCATAGTGGAAATTTCCTCATTAGGAATTTTGCTTTTGTTGGAGACAATATCTTCCATATATTTAGAATAAGGAGGCAGCTTAATAGCATCAGCCAAAGGGATTTGCAAAAACAGAGGTTTCATCCATTCACAAAACTTGTTATAATGTTCTTCTTCCTTTGATTTGTGTTTCTTATTAGGAAAGGGCATTGCTTTTTGCAGCTGATGCGCGTGATACACATGTTCATTGGGAAACCCCAAGAGGAAGGTATGAAGATCACGGTAGCAAGTTTCCCTCAGAATGAAACCAAGGTTGAATCGACCAGTAGGAGGAAGGAGTAACTTTAGAAGGTGAAGCAGCTGAGATGGCAGGGCGCACTACCGGTTCAGAAGCAACATGGAACCTGCACAACACAATCAAATCACTTTGCCTCCATGAAGCAGTGAGGTTGTCAATCTCACCGGTTTTGCTGAACACAAGAGGTTAAACTTATGGTGTGGAAAACAGTAGGAAACAGTAGTAACAGTATGAGAGAAGTATGAAAGCAGTAGATGTTTATCAGTATGAGGAAAAAGGACTGGGGTCCACAGTTCACTAGTGGTGTCTCTCCGTGAAAGATAAATAACATGTGTGGTGAACAAATTACAGCTGGGCAATTGGCAGAAATGAAGGTTGCACCATAGAACATATGCAAGACATAAAGTTTACTATGTGATTCATGCGGGCATTACAACAAAATACATAGACTATTATCCAACTGCATCTATGACTAATAATCCACCCTCCGAATATCATCCAAACAAACGTTGGGTATTAAGTTGCAACCAACAGATAATCGCAGTAAGCAAATTGTGTAATGTAAACAATAACAACATCCTTAGACAAAGCATTGTTGTTTTCTCCCTAATGGCAATAGCACATCCTCCATCCGTCACGTTTTTGTCACTCGAGCACAGATGAAAAGGAGGCATAAACCCACTATCGAGCATAAATACTCCCTCTTGGAGTTACTAGAATCTAGTTGGCCAGAGCATTTACTAATAACGGAGAGCATGCAAGATCATAAATAACATGAGCATGAAGATAACATGATAGATTGATAATCAGAAGACATAGCATTCAACATTCATCAGATACCAGCAAACACAACATGTAGCATTACATAAAGATGATCTTGATCATGATAGGAAGCTCACAAGATCTAAACATGAGGTACAAAGTGGAGAGAACAACCATCTAGCTACTGCTATGGACCCGTAATCCAGGGATGAACTACTCACGCATCACTTCGGAGGAGGGCATGGTGGTGTAGACCCCTCCGGTGATGATTTCCCCCTCAAGCAGGGTGCCGGGGAGAGCTCCAGAACCCTCCCGATCTCGGGATGACGGTGACGGCGGCCTCGGGTGTTTCTCGGGTAAAAGTGGTATATCCTCCTAGGGTTTTTATCTCGGGGGGATTAAATAGGCGAAAGGGCAGAGGCAATGGAGGCATGGGGGCCCCACCGCACCCCCCGGCGCGACCATGGGGGGCGATGCCGCCCTTTTGTGTGGGCCCCCTGAGGCCCCCCTCCGGGTCTCTTCGGGACTCCGTGGAACCTTCGAGAATTCTAAGACTTCCGGGCTTCGAATTTTCCAATTCCGAGAATATTTCCAGAACAACTTTTCTAAAACTAAAAATAGCAGAAACCAGGGAACTGGCTCTATGGCATCTTGTCAATAGGTTAGTCCGGAAAATCGATAAAAATTACATAAAGTGTATAGAAAACGTGTGGGAAACAATAAGAAAACAACATGGAACATAAGAAATTAAGGATACGTTTATGGCGTATCAGCATCCCCAAGCTTAGTTCCTACTCGTCCTCGAGTAGGTAAACGATAAAAACACAATAATTTCTGAGGTGACATGCTACCAACATAAACTTGATCATCAATAATGTAAAATCATAAGTAAGATGAGATCATAGAACTTCAACACAAGCATGATAAATAAAACTTTAATAATAAAGCATAGCAATCGCTTTGCATCATGAGAAGTAACTCAAATAAAAGATCATGAATAACAATGCAAAGAAAGATATACGTTTGTTTCAAGTATAGAGAAAGCATGGCAAAGTGATATTTGGCTAGTCCTTAAGAATGGGGCAAAACATAAATTCCAGGACACCTTCAAAGTTTATGAGGAAGACTAGAAAAAATAATTAGAGAACTAGCAATAACACATCATGAATCAATTAATAATGTTTCTGGGACAAATGCACATAAAACTCAGAATGGAAAAAATGCGCTCTCAACTGTGCGTAAAGTTAGAAGATGAAGACTCAACATGAAAGTAAAAGAAAGGCCCTTCGCAGAGGGAAGCATGGATCACTCATGTGCTGGAGCTTTTATTTTATTAAACAGAGGTATAAAAACTTGACACTCCTCCCAACCATCTTTCACAAACCATGGCTAACCGAATCCTCGGGTGCCTGCCAACAATCACATACCGTGGAGGAGTGTTTATATTTTAAGAGAGGTGTATGCTTATGTCAATGAATGGTAAATAGAAAATACAGTACGTCACAAGCCAACTAGACTTCAAAAGAGCGGCTCCCACAGAAGGACGCATCTGGGTAGAAGGTCATCCCTCTTTCTCTTTTGTTTACACAATTCTGCTTTGACTGATAAATCATGGGGAAAAATAGTGAAGATAATTTGTGCTATTAATTTGGGGCTGGGCACCCCGCTGCCAGCTCTTCTATCATTGGATAAGAGGATGAAGCCACTAGTCCATGGTGTGAAAGTCCAATTAACAAGTGAGATAAAGATTCTCTATTTACGTCCTCATGAGCTAAAACAGGAGCACAAAACATGTGTAATTTTGAAAGTTTTAAAGGAAACACATGAGCAATTTACTTTGGAGTGGCGGTTAATTACCACATGTAGGTAGGTATGGTGGATACAATGGGAAAACTTTGGTTTTTGGGAGTTGGATGCACGAGTAGAGATTATACTCAGTACAGGTGGAGGCTAGCAAAAGACTGGGAGTGACAAATCAAGAGAGCATAAGAGCCATAATCATGCATAGCGACATAAACATCATTAATCAAAGCATAAGTGGTACCACAAATTCTAAAACTAAATGATCATGGAGGCTATTCGTGACTGGTTCATAGTCATAAACATGGTGTGAGCATGCACCAAGTCAACAAAATAAAACATCCAAAGGAGAACACCACAAATTTGTGCTTCAATATGACAAGAACAACTCATGATTCTTTCAATGGCACATTAAACACTCTCAGCTATTTTGAGGATAATCATGCTACTCAATAACCACAAGGCTTTAAAACTAAAATAACATCTAGCATGATAAGGAAAATTTCTAGCCACAGTCTATACAAGCTTCTACTTGCACCGTTAAAAATTCTACCTCAAGCAGCAGTATCTTTTCCCAACAAGCACCATACAAAACATGCTTTAACAAAAATCCTCTATATGCTATAGCAAGAAAACATTAGATAACTCACATAACACTACTAAAACTAACAGCTCTGAATAGAAGATGCAATGAAAATGAGAGCTAAACAGGAATTTTTGCAGCAACTAGAAGAAAAACTAAGAATACTAGCATAGAAAGTATTCAAAGGAAAAAGCGGAGCGTGTATCTCTCCCAAACAAGGATGCTGGGTCCAATGATATTATTGCAGCAAGGGAAACAAAAGAAAACAAAGGAAAACGAAAGAAAACAAAAGAAAAACAAACAGACGCTTCAAGTAAACTTCATATGATGTGACCGAATAAAAATATAGTTTCACGAGAAGTGACCTAATAGATAGTTGATGAAGAAGGGGATGCCTTGGGTACCCACAATATTAGATGCTTGAGTCTTCTAAAAATGTTCTTGGATGAACCACGGGGGCATCCCCAAGCTTTGACCTTGCACTCTTCTTGATCACATATATCACCTCTTCTCTTGACACTTGAAAACTTCCTTCACACCACACTCAAACAGTAATTCGCATAAGAAGGTTAGTGCAACAATTAAAAATCCATTGGTTCTGTATGGCACAAGTGCTATTGATACATTTAAACATTAGCTACATCCACTGATTTTTTGTGAATCAAAGAAATCCATTTGACATCACAAAAGAGCAAATGCAAGAAAAATGGCAGAATATGTCCAAAACAGAACAATCTGTAAAGACAAATATTTTCTAGTCACTTATGTTGCTCAGATCGAAAAACTTAAAGAACAAAAAAGTTGCAGAATTAGCTGAGGAATATGCACAAAACATTTCAGATCATTCTGATCTTCCAGGATTGTATACGATTTTTTACGGTGGACAACAGAAATCTGTTTCCTGCGCAGAAATCCGAAAACCAACTCCAACTCTCGTCATAAACCTAACTTGGCACTACTAAAACATGAAAAGAAAGATATAAAGGAGTTGATACAGAAGTATACAACCCCTTGACTCAAATAAAACATAGAAAAACAAAGCAAAAATAAAACCATGGGTTATCTCCCAAGAAGTGCTTTCTTTAACGCCTTTTAGCTAGGACCAAAAATGGAATCAAGTATTTTCAAGTGAAGAAGCATCCAAATCAATAATTTCCTCCAAAACCCCAATTGTAGCAATGGGTACCTTAGACACCCCAGAAGATGATTCAACATACAAATCACTTTTAGTTTTTCTATAAGTTTTATTAATTTTAAGCACATTAGGGGATTTTGGTTTAGGTGCCTTGGGGACATACATAATTTTTTTCTCTTTCTCCACAAAAGTTTCTCCCTTTTAAACTTAAGAGCATAAAAAGTTGAGCTTACATTTTCCATAGCCTCCTCTAATTTACCAATCCTCATATTTTGATTGTCATGGATATTGCTAGCTTCTAAAATAGTGATTTTCTTGTTGATACTTAATATTGATTCATTAACCTTGCTAGCATTATCAAGGAACTCTGGCAATTTTTTATCCATAGAGTTTAGATTTTTAATAACATCATCTAAAGTGATATCAGTTTTAACATCCTTAGTAGGTGGTGTTCCAACTAAACTTTCAATCAAATTACATGCCTCCAAAGCAGGTGTTCCCAGAAAATTACCACATGTAAGAGTGTCTAGAACATACCTATACCAGCTAGTAATACCAGCATAAAAATTCCTAAGAAGGATTAACGTGGAATCTTTCTTAGTGCATCTATGATGAGCATCACTTATCCTATACTAAGCATCTTTCAAACTTTCTCCACCTTGTTGCCTAAAGGAACGAACTTCAACTTCAGGAATACTCATTTTAACCAGACTAAAAACATGAATAAAACTATAGCTTTTTTTGTGTGTTTTTGATAAAGAGAAGCAAAAAAGACAAAATAAAATAAACTAAGAAAAACTAAAACAAAGTAAAGAGATTGGAAGTGAGAGACTCCCCTTGCAGAAATTTTCTTCATCCCAGGCAACAGCGCCAGAAATTTCGCTTGATGCGCGTGATACACACGTTTGTTGGGAGACCCCAAGAGGAAGGTATAAAGAGCACAGTAGCAAGTTTCGCTCAGAAAGAAACCAAGGTTGAATTGACCAGTAGGAGGAAGGAGTAGCTTCAGAAGGTGAAGCAGCTGAGATGGCAGGGCGCACTACCGATTCAGAAGCAACATGGAACCTACACAACACAATCAAATCACTTTGCCCCAACGAAGCAGTGAGGTTGTCAATCTTACCGGTTTTGTTGAACAAAAAGAGGGTAAACGTATGGTGTGGAAAACAGTAGGTAAATAGTAGTAACAGTATGAGAGCAGTATGAAAGCAGTAGGTGTTTATCAGTATGAGGAAAAAGGATCGGGATCCATAGTTCACTAGTGGTGTCTCTCCGTGAAAGATAAATAACATGTGTGGTGAACAAATTACAGCTTGGCAATTGACAGAAATGAAGGATGCACCGTAGTGCATATGCAAGACATAAAGATTACTATGTGATTCATGCGGGCATTACAACAAAATACAAAGACTGTTTTCCAACTGCATCTATGACTAATAATCCACCCTCCAAATATCATCCGAACAAACGTTGGGTATTAAGTTGCGAGCAACAGATAATCGCAGTAAGCAAAGTGTGTAATGTAAACAATAACATCATCCTTAGACAAAGCATTGTTGTTTTCTCCCTAATGGCAACAACACATCCTCCATCTGTCACGTTTCTGTCACTCGAGCAGAGATAAAAAGGAGGTATGAACCCACTATCGATCATAAATACTCCCTCTTGGAGTTAGTAGCATCTACTTGGCCAGAGCATATACTAATAACGGATAGCATGCAAGATCATAAATAACATGAGCATGAAGATAACATGATAGGTTGATAAACAGAAGACATAGCATTCAACATTCATCAGACCCAGCAAACACAACATGTAGCATTACATAAAGATGATCTTGATCATGATAGGCAGCTCACAAGATCTAAACATGAGGTAAAAAGTGGAGAAAACAACCATCTAGCTACTGCTATGGACCCGTAGTCCAAGGATGAACTACTCACGCATCACTTCGGAGGAGGGCATGGTGGTGTAGACCCCTCCGGTGATGATTTTCCCCCTGGCATGGTGCCGGGGAGAGCTATAGAACCCTCCCGATCTCGGGATGATGGTGACGGCGGCCTCGGGTGTTTCTCGGGTAAAAGTGGTATATCCTCCTAGGGTTTTTGTATCAGGGGGGTTAAATAGGCGAAAGGGCAGAGGCGGTGGAGGCCTGAGGGCCCCACACCACCCCCGGCGCGGCCAAGGGGGGAGGGCGCCGCCCTATGGTGTGGGCCCCCTGAGGCCCCCCTTCAGGTCTCTTCAGGACTCCCTGGAACCTTCGGGAATTATAAGACTTTCGGGCTTCGGATTTTCCAATTCCGAGAATATTTCCAGAACAACTTTTCTGAAACTAAAAACAACAGAAAACAAGGAACTGGCTCTGTGGCATCTTGTCAATAGTTTAGTCCAAAAATCGATAAAAATGACATAAAGTGTATAACAAACATTTGGGAAACAATAAGAAAACAACATGGAACATCAGAAATTAAGGATACGTTTATGACGTATCAGTACCCAAGGCTCTCTTTCATTACCATGTTTATTAGCAATGAAATCCTCCTTAGTATACTTTGCGGTTTTAGTTTGCTTTCCAGATTCAACTACAGTTTCTTCTTTATCAGAAGCATCACTTTTATCATTACCACTTTCAGTTTCAGCATCATAAATAGATATACTATTAGGATCTTTAGTAGGTTCATGAGATTCTACAACATTTTTATGTCTCTTCTTCTTTTTCTTAGAAGGAGAACTATTATTTTTAGGTTGCTAAGAATCTTGTTCAATTCTTTTAGGATGTCCTTCAGGATACAAGAGTTCCTGAGTAGAAACACCACATCTAGTAATTATTTCACAAACATGTTTATCTCTAGAAGCATTAGCTAGCATGTCTCTTTGCACTTTAGTAAGGTTATAAATTTGAGTTTGAACCATTTGAAAATGTTTAACAAGCATGTTAACATCATTAGAGGTTCTCTCAATAATACCATGCAAATTATCAATAGCTCTAGAGTTTTCCACAAGATGATTTTGCACTCTCCTATTAAAGTTGTCTTGCTTAACAACATAATTATCAAATTCATCTAAGCATTGACCAGCTGGTTTAGAATAGGGAATATCTCTATTATCAAAGTATTGGAGAGAGTGTACCTCAACAGTTGAAGGGTGAGGAATAGGCTTACACAATTCTTTTATAGGAGGTAAATTCTTCACATCTTCAGATTAATACCCCTCTCTTTAAGAGATTTCTTCGCTTCCTTCATCACTTCATCATTTAATTCAATCATCCCTCTCTTCTTGGGTGTTCGTATTGGTGTTGGCTCTGGTGTAGGTGTAGGATCAGGTATATTCCAATCATCATTATTTTTTTGGCTATTTTAGCCATTAATTCCTCAACTTCTTCTGGAGTTCTTTTCCTGAAAAACACAACCAGCACAAATATCCAGGTATGTCCTAGATTCAACAGTTAGTCCATTACAAAATATATCTAGGATCTCACTTTTAGGTAATGGATATCACGGGCTAGCTCTTATCAAAGAACAAAACCTTGTCCAAGATTCAGGCAATTTTCTCCTTCAATTTGCTCAAAGTTAAAGATGTCCTGCACATCAGCATGTTGGGCACTAGCAGGAAAATATTTTTGAAACAAAGCATTAACCAAATCCATAGGATCAGTAATACACCCAGGTGACAGATTGTTAAACCAAATTTTAGCTTCATCTTTCAATGAGAAAGGGAAGATCTTGGTAACAAAATAAGTACGCAGCTTAGTATCATCAGAAAATAAACTACTCAAAGATGAAATCTCATTCATGTGTTCCATTGCACTTTTACTTTCAGTTCCACAAAAGTTTCCTTCTCAACAATAGATATATAAGATAAATCCAAACAGAAATCATAATCCTTGTCTATAATTTGTATGGGAGATGTGGCAAACTTAGCATCAAGAGAAGATTTATATTTCACATCATGTCTTGCAAGAAGACTCTTAAGAGAACTTGCACCAGTAGTAGCACGAGCTTCTTCAATAAAATCATCATTAAGTTCGACATAGGTTTCAACAAGATCATCAATAAGCTTAGTTGAATTAAAAGGTGTACCAATATTTTCAACAGAAATTTCAGCATTTTGATTTTGTTTGGATCTAGCAATAGTAGCATCTAGGAAAGGATCTAGGGAACCAGTATCATCAAGCATAGTAGAAGCATCATAAAAAGTATCAGAAACATTCTCGGACTCAGTAGAAGTAATAGTACATGTAGCATATGGTGGAGTAAGAAGCTTACTCATAACAGACGGTGAATCAAGAGCAATAGAGGTGTTCAGAGTTGTACCTCTTCTTGTAGTGGATGGTAATATAGTAACTTTTCCATCAGGAGTCTTGCCCATGATGAATGGCGTGCAACAAACAATATCACGATGAAGTGAGAAAATAAATAGTCTTGATGACCCACAAGTATAGGGGATCGCAACAGTCTTCGAGGGAAGTAAAACACAAATTTATTGATTTGACACAAGGGGAGCCAAAAAAATATTTATATTCCTTAACAACTGAGTTGTCAATTCAGCTGCACCTGAAAGTAGACTTTCTCGCAACAATTTATCAGTGGTAACAATTTTATAGCAGCAGTAGAAATAAAATAACAACAGTAGTAAAATAGTAACAACAGTAGGAAAATAGCAGTACGGGAAGTACCGTAGGCATAGAGGGAATGGATGGACGGGCGTTTCATGGATAACATAGGTAAAGTAATAATCTAACACGGGCATTGCAGATAATAATATAAAGTATCAAACATGTAGGCAAACCATAGACATGTGTTCTAATATAGTCATACGTGCTCGCAATGAGAAACTTGCACAACATCTTTTGTCCTACCAGCCCGTGGCAGCGGGTCCTCTAGGGAAACTACTAGTGATTAAGGTGCTCCTTTTAATAAAGCATCAGAGCAAAGCATTAACACTCCGTGAACGCACGTGATCCTCACATCACAACCATCCCCTCTGTTTGTCCCAATTTCTGTCACTTTGGGGCCTCGGGTTCCAGACAATGACATGTGTAAAACAACTTGCAGATATGATCAAGAAACATAATTATACTAATAAAACAATAACATGTTCAGATCTGAGATCATGGCATTCGGGCCCTAGTGACAAGCATTAAGCATAAAAAGTTGCAACAACGGTAGAAAACACTAACAATGGATACTAGGCACTGTGCCCGAACAATCTGGCATTATTACATGATCGACCACATCCAATCCCTTCCATCCCTCTCAGCCTACAGCGGTGTTTACTCACACATGGACGGGGGAATCATGGATGGTTGATGGAGAAGAGGTGGTGGTGTCGATGGCGATGATTTCCTTCGAGTCCCCATCCCGGCAGGGCGCCAGAACAGGAACTTCTGATCCCCGAATCGAGTTTCAAGGTGGCGGCGATGCTTTGTTGTGTTTCTGTGGAATATGACGCACCCCCTCGGGTTTTAGGTTACAGGGCATATGTAGTCGAAAGGGGAGTCCGAGGGGGTGAGGGAGTGGCCCACACCACCTAGCGACGCGGCCAAGGGGGGGCCTCCTAGATCCTCTCTTGGCCCCCTTCTGGCTCCCGGGGTCTTCTGGTGTTTTAGGACCAATGGGATCTTTTCTGGGCATTTTCCTGAAAGTTGATTTTTCTGCACAAAAACGAGACACCAAGGTAATTCTGCTGAAAACAGCGTTAGTCCGTGTTAGTGGTATCCAAAACTCACAAGTTTATAGAAAAGCAATAAGAAAAGTGTTCGGAAAAGGAGATACATTTTGACGTATCAGTCATATGTCGACTTTATCTCAAGATGGACTGCAATGAAGAATAGCTGCTCTGGAGTAAGTGACGTCCAAGCAATGCATGCTTTCGTCAATGGTTTAAAACCCCGACTTGTGCCGTTCATGGTTGGATCAAAAACGCACAAGGACCTAGGTTTGATGCTGACCACATCCAATGAGCATGCAGCGGCTGAAGATGACATCAGAGCAAGAGGAGGAAATATAGATGCACTTGTGCAAGCTAAAAAGACGTCCCGCTCTAATAAGAAAACCACTTCAGAGACCCAACAAAATCCCAATGAAGTAAATGCAGCCTTTGGAAAAGATAACTCCAGCAGATAGAAAGGCAAAAGTGGGGAAAGAAAGGAACCTATGTCATACTCTAAGGAAAAATGGGAAAAAATCAAAGGGGAGCAACGCATTCACCACGCGTAGTTTGAAAAGCCAAACCATACAAACCAGCAATGCCGGCTTAACAAGCACATGAAGGCCATCGCTGGAATCGGGAACAAAGGGAAAAATTCCAAGAGGAAATTCAACAAGCAAAAGTCAGAAGCTAAAAAAGACAAAAGTGAGTCTGATACTGACGACAAAATCCAGGATTAGCAATGGAAAGGCGAACCCAAGTTCCCAACAGTCGAAGGAGAATGCAATTTAACTTTCCTTGGGACACCATCAACAAAGCAAGTGAAGCGGTCATGGCGAGAAATTAATACCGTTGTTCCACAAACTCCAAGGTACCTCTGAAAGAGCTTGGTGCCCCCATGTGTGTTTTCTGTAATTAATTACAATCACTATGGACTAATGATTGCATTGAGGTATACTTGTAGATTTTTTCCATAGGCAATGCTTGATGTCCATGTGTTGGATTCAAGATGATCAAGTGATGACCAAGGTGTTATTCATGTGAATATCCAAAGTTTTGTCATGGGAGACTTGAGAATATTGCAAGTATGTCTCAGAGAAGAACATTGCGTACCTTCAAGACATCATTATTATGAAGAAAGAAGAAAATATACAAGGTTGTTCAAGGTAAAGTGCTAAGCGATGGTTAATATTGATCAAGTCACAAAGCTAGAAGATGTACCATGTGGGATCATGGTATGGTAAGTAATTGTTCATATAGCTTTGTGTTCTAACCCATTATGTGTGTGTGTGGTATATCTATGTGGGGTTGGGTATATTTCCATGGGCTTGCATCAAAAGGAAGATTTCATATAGTCCATGGAGGATGACGTCAAGTTGTGGTCGTCATCAAGTTTGAGAAGTGCAAGTACAAGCGGAGCATATCTAAGAGATCACATGCTTGGCCTTTTGGAGATAATTTCCAGGTGAAGATGGACTTAAAAGAGCCTCTCCCATAGTGGTGTGCGGGGGACAAATCTATGTGTCTTCATCGAGCAAAGAAAAATCAAGAAAGATGTTCCATCTTGAGGAGGTCAAGATCTTTATCATCTAGCTCAAGTGGAATGATCAAGGCAAAGGTATGATCTTGATAGGTTTTCTATTTTACCGGTCTAATAGCATTAGTTGGGAGATCGGGTTATAGGATAGATAACCGTACTATCAAGAGGGGCTCTAATATTACCAACTTGATCACATCGTTCGGA